>VZTJ01003519.1:99949-119700 GCA_013397795.1 Orthonyx spaldingii
GGGGCCGTGCCCGGGTACCCCGGCCGTGGTGCGGGTGCGTCGCCCGGGCGGCCCCTCCTTGGCACCCACTGCTCCCCATCCTGGGGTCCGTGGAGATCCCGGCCCCGGGGCGCTCCGCAGGTGGGGCTGGTGGGGAAGCCCAGCCCTCTCCTGGGGCGGTGCAGCCCCTCCGGCCGGGCACGGCTGCCATGGGGTACCCGTCCCGCGGTGGCTGCTCCCCTCCTGCGGCTGGGCACGGCTGGCACAGGCGGTGCATCCCCGGTTCTTGCTGCCCGCTGCCGTTCGGAGTCTCGCCCGTGCTCAGCCCTGCCAGGCTGGCCTGTGCCAGCCAGGGAACCACGCACCGAGTGTGAAATGCTGGGCCTCGCTCTTACCACCCGTTCCTGCCACCCCGCTTGCGCAGGCACAGAGGAAGTGCTGGGCCCCACGGGCCGGTGCTGAGCTCCATCACCCTGGCCGTGGGCTGTGGAGCTCGGCACCGCTGAAGCCAGGCAGCTCTGGAGGTCTCCCTGGGCAGCACGGAGCCATGTGGTGCCCAGCTCTGGCCTCAGCTCCATGAATAACCAGCCCCAGTCATGCCAAGTGTCATGATCCATCCTGGCGTGGTGTTGGCAGTGGGTAGCCCTGCCCTGCTCTCCCCCAAACCACAGAGCTGGGCCAGGGCAGTCTCCCAGGTCCCTGTCCCTACAGGTCTGGCAGAGATGCAGGGTCAGGGCTGGATGAGTCACATCAGGGGGCGTTACCAGGACACAGAGCCCTTCTGGGGGCTCCCCGAGCCGGGCACCCTGCACCCAGCACCTCCTCAGCACCATGGCCATGAGTGAGGCTGCTGCTGCTCCCAGCCCTTGGGGGTGCACAGGCTCCTTCCCTGTAACTTCCCAGCCAAGCTGTCCTTGCACCAGGCCGGCCTGGCCTGCGCTCACATGCCTCTGCAAATCCAGCAAACACCCAAAACATCCTCTGAGCTTCAGCTGTAGGAGGGGACGCGGTGCGCCCATCCCCATGGCGTGTCTGCAGAGTGGGTGTCAGGTCACTGAAATCTCAGCTGGATGGATGTTTTGCTGTGAATCTTAGGGTTCCGATGAGTCACTGGCAGCGGGGAGTGTGCGTGCCTGTGGGGTGTGGGTGCTGGGACACCTGGCTGTGCAGGACATGCCATCCTCCAGGCAGGGACGTCCCCGTCACCGCTGCCCTGGTGGTGGTTCCGTGGCGGGGGAGCTCCGAGGGGCAGTGTGCTCTCGCCCCGCTGTGCAGGGAGGGATCTGGTGTGCAAGGTGGTGTTTCCAAAAGATTTTTCCCATTCAGGCATGAAACATATCCTTGGAAGTGAGGCCATGCACTCGCCGTAGGGCAGGAGGTGGAGAAGGAAGCCTTGTCACCAAAGCCATCTCAGGTGTCACCGTGGGAAGCTCTGTTCTGTCCCCAGCCGAGCGCCTGTTTATGGAGGCACAAGCAGACACCTGACCTGGCTGGGTCAGGAAGCGCAGTGTAAACATCAGGGATCACATCTGAGCCTTCTCTTCAGGCAGCATCTGCAGGGCTCTGCTGGCAGATGCCCCTTGAGAGCTCACAGTTTGTTCTGGGGATGTAGCCAGGGTGGTTCCATGTGCTTTCCCGGCCGTGCTGGCATGCTGCAGGAAAGATCACTTCTGTGAGGGCTCCTGCCTGTGTGTGGGGAAATTGTGAGGTCAGGATGGAGCAGCTCTGTGAAACCTCACTGCAGGGGTCCTCCTGGTACCCCCAGGTGCTGGGGGCCAGATGTGACTGGTGTCCCCCTCACTGAGGGCCCAGTGCAGGGTGATGAGATGCAGATAATGGGACCCTTATTCCAGGGTCCTGCTCATGCTGCAGACCTGTTCCCCATCCCCACTGCAGCCCCCTGTGCACCTGCTGGGTGCAGGGACAGGAACCTACCTTTGGCAGTAGAAGGGTTAACAGGTCTGCACTGAGCTGTGAGGGAAGGAAGTGCTGCAGGAACCACTGCTCCCTGTCAGGCCTCAAACGGATGTTGTGCAAGGAGATGAAACCTGGGGCTCGGGGTTTCCCTTCCCTACGAGGGTGTCTGCCCAGTTTGTGGGGTATCCACTGATCTGGACACCTGCTGCAGCTCCGGGGGCTGCTGTGGGCACACAGGTCTGGTGCCAGCCATGAAACACCTGCCATTGCCACTGTCAAGGGCTGGACTTGGCCCTGGGTGTGCCAGGAAGCTCATGGCCCTGGTGGCTACTTGAGGTGGGGTGTCTCGCCCAGAGTGGGTCTGGCTGGTGGAGGGTGTCCGAGGGCCCCACGAGTGCTCAGCGCTGGAAAACACTGCAGGGGTTGAGTTTGGAGCTGTAATGCAGCTCCTTGGCTGTGTGTCCGTGTGGGAAGTGTGCTGCTGGAGGTGTTTATTGGCCTCAGTCAGCCACAGCCTGACCCCGTGGTGCTTCACAGCCCAAGAGCTTTTGTCCCATCCAGATTTCCTGGCACCAGTTTATTGCAAAGACCTCTGAGCACTTCCCACAGTGGGACAGCCCAGGGCTGGGACAGTCTGGGGGAGAGGCAGCACCAGGAGCTGGGATGCTCCTGTGTGCCACCCTTCAGCCCCAGTGAGGGGCTGTGCTTTGTGACAGGAGCGTGAGCAGCCACACTGCCCTGGGACACCCCAGAGGACGGGATAATCCCATTGGTATTGGCAGTCTCCAGGTCTCCTGGGAGCTCCTCTGGGACTGAGGTCTCTGGCCATGCTGTGCCAATGCTCCGTTGTGTCCCCTCCAGCTGTACTCTGGGCTCTGCCATAACAAGGCAGCCCCTGACGTGGTTTTTCCCTCTCCATCCCAGGCCTGGATCGGGGGTATCCGAGCGGGCTCCGTCACCTCCTGTGGGAACCACGTGAGGGCCAGCTGCCGCTGGATCGCCTTCAACGCCGAGGTGGCTGGTGAGGAGCACTGCCCGGGGAGGGGGAGGGATTTGTCCCAGGGGTCCCTGTGGGGCTGGGTGGTGGGTCAGTCCCCCAGACCCCAGAGGCACCAGAGTGAGTGGAGGAGGCTTTCCCTGAGATCCCCCAAAAGCACTGACAGTCCCACCCCTCTTGGCTGGCATTGCACAGGTGGGTGCCCCTCATGTGTCCCAGGCTGGAGGGATTCCTGGGAGCATCCTGTGGGCGATGGACAGGCTGGTGGGTGGCTGGTGACCTGCTCCTGTGCCCTCTCCTGCAGGTGTGCTGGGCATTGTGCCTCTGGAGTGCGAGGATGGGGGCAAGAGGACCATATCTCAGCTCTGCTGCCACTCAGGTGGGTATCAGGTGCCACGTCCCACCTCCACAGGACGTGTTTGGCCCCGCGTGGGCTATGTGGGGGGCTCAGGTGCTGAGTCCAAGCCTGGGAGACTTTGATGGGCTGTCTGCCAGGCGAGGGACGTGGGGATCTGCCAGGGACCATCGCCCGTGGGCAGGGTGACACCAGGAGGGGCTCTGCCAGGCTGGAATCAATCCATGTCCCTTCATCTCCCAGGCTGCAGCAAGGCCTGGACATGCAGCTCTCCCTCACACCCTTCTAGCACAGCCTTCCCACGTCACTCACAGCACGCCCTGAAATTCCCCATACACCCAGTGCCAGGCTGGAGCTGGCATCACCGCGGCTGCACCCAGCTCCAGTGGCAGGAGGAACAGGCTGGACCAGCAGCTCTGATGTGGGCAGAGTGAGTGTGGCAGGGAAGAGGCAGTGGCAGCATCGTTGCTGGCAGAGAAGGGGCTCTGCCCTGCCCAGGCACAGGGAGGGGTGGTGCTCACCTCAAGGTGCCCCTCTCCTGGTGTTGGAGCAGCAGTGCCAGCCTGGTGGGCACTGACCACCCATTTCCCCAAAATTACACCAGAGCTGCAAGATGGGAGCTGGTTCCAGCACCGCCTTCCTGCATGTGTGCCCTGGCACGGCTGCAGGGCTGCGCAGAGTGCCCGGCCTGTGCCACCTCAGCCCCTGGCACCGGGAACTCCCTCGGGCTGGAATAGCAGGCAGTGAGTTCTTCTGCTCCCCGGGAAGCGCCAGAGGGGGGCACAGGAGCCAGCGCCACATCCACGGCTCCCTAATGGGATCAGCACGAGTCCTTTGAAGCCGGCAGTGCCAGAGCAACGCCTCCGTGGCAGGGAATGGATTTTCTCTCCTCCCGGGTGGATGCAGCCGAGCGAGCTGCCTGCTCTTCATGCCTCCGGGGCCTGTCTCCTGGAAGCGGAAAAGTACACAGTGACCTACTTTTCTGAGCGTGCCAAATGCATCCGAGGGGCTGCTGCTGCTGGTGCCAGCCTTCCTCCCGCCGGGCCCTGCCGCCGGGAGCATCCCTGACGCTGCCATGCCGGGCTGGGGTGTTACAAAGGGAGCCTTGTCACCAGCACGGTCCCAGCAGGACATGGCACAGACACTCTTGTGCTGTCCATGCTGCTCCCTGCGCCTTGTGGGGGTGTTGGTCCAGGGATCAAACAGGGGGATGCCCCCTCCAGGGTTTCCATCCCTGCGAAGGGGTGCAAGACCCTGAGGGACAGGGTAGAGGGGCTCAGGCACTCACAGCAAAGCCGAGCTGCTCCAAAACACCTCGATGGGGCTGGGTCTGGCCCCCACTGCTGCTCGTGTGTGTGTGTGTGTGTGTGTGTGTGTGTGTGTGTGTGTGTGTGTGTGTAGGGAAGGAATCAGGCTGGGAAGAGAAGAGGGGCAGCCACACTGTCTGCAGGGGAAGGTGGGGACAAACTTCTGCCCTTCTCCTTCCAGATGTGGTCACAGACTTTGACTTCTCACCCTTCGATCAGCTCCTGCTGGCCACGGGCTCTGCTGATGAGACAGTGAGTGCTCGGTGGCAGGGGTCCTCAGGGGAGACCTGGTGGCCCCCAGTGTGTCTCTGGGGTTCACTGCAGAGCTGGAGTGATGGGAGTAAGAGGAGCGTGGGGTGGAGGGTGCCAGCTTGGGGAGAGCGGGGTGGGACATCCCCAGGGAGATGGGACAGAACAGATGGTCAAGGATCAGCTGCCTCCCATCTGGGACCTGATCCCACTGATCTGCAGTGTGGGATCACCCAGTGTCCTCAGGGACCGAAGCCTGGGAAAGCAGCAAGCCCAGGTGAAGCACTGCCAGCACCCAGCTGGGTCCTACTCACCTGCCCAGGAACTGACCACCCTCCTCTCCTGGGGCTGCAGGTGAAGGTGTGGCGCCTGCCCGAGAGTGGCCAGGACATTCCTGGTGCTGCGGGGCTGACCCTGGGGCCCGGGGAAGGCCCGGTGGACGCGCTGCAGTTCCACCCCACGGCAGACGCTGTCCTGGCCAGCGGTGCGGGGAAGAGAGTCACTGTCTGGGACCTGGGGCAGCAGCAGCCCCTGACAGGTAGGCAGGGCTGTGACTGCCCATGACACGTGTGTGCCCCATGTGTGTGCCCCATGCCAGTGCCTGGGCTCGAGGCCTGTCCTCGGTGTCACCAAACAGACAGCTCAGGTGGCTTTTTGGGCTGGGCACCACAGCCCTTTGTGCTTGTCCTCTCCTGCACTCTGATGCAGTGGTGTGAAACACACTGGTACATCCCAGACGTGTCTGTGGGAGCTCTGCTGGGGCATGGGTGGATGGTGGGTGGTTGCTGACCAGCCTTGCCCAGACCTCAGCCACCCTGAGGGGGAGAGGAGCTGGGTGGCAGCACAGGCCTGTGGCTTTCCCAGGGCTCTTTGTACCCAGCTGCCAGCGGCGCAGGAATGCTCCCTGCACAGACACAGCCGTGTCCCACTGGGTCCTGGCCACCACCAGCACTTTGGAAAGGCCAGATCATTTCTCCTGGGCAATATTCTGGGTGGGAGAGTGATGACTCCTGCCCTGTCTGCAGGAGGGACCATGCTTGATCCTGGCCCTGACCCTGCTTTATCCCTGCAGTCCTGGATTCCCACGGGGACCAGCTGCAGAGCCTGACCTGGAAGCAAGACGGCCGCCTCCTCGGCACCTCCTGCAAGGTGAGCAGTGCCCAGGGGTGCCCTCGCTGTGGCACGGCGTGGCTGGGCTGTCTGCCAGCTGCTGGATGCACCCTGATCCTGGGAGGCACCCATTTCATGGAATCCCAGAATGGTGTGGGTTGGAAGGGACTTAAAGCTCATCTCGTTCCACGTCCTACCATGGGCAGGGACACCTTCCCCCAGCTCGGGGTGCTCAGAGCTCCAACCAGCCTGGCCTGGAACGCCTTCAGGCATGGGGACCGTGGAGGGACGGGAAGTTTTGGGGTGGAAAGGGCAGGAGCGGGGTCAGCGAGCCCGTGGGGAGGCGGGCAGGGAGCAGCACTAGATGGCGCCGGCCGCTCGCTGCGGGACGCGCCGGGAACGCGCGGAGGCCGCGCCCGGCGGCCAGGCGGGCGTGCAAATGAGTGTGCAAGGGGAGTGTGCAAGCCACGAGCCCTCCCGGCCGTGCCTGGAGGCTCGGCAAGCCGGTGTGAGCACACAGCCCCAGCGCCAGCCCGTGCCGAGGGAGAGCGAAGGCGCTGCTGGGGGAGCCCCGCGGGGAGCCCGGAGGAGCTGCTGGAGGAGTCGGAGTCCCAGCTCGTGGATGGAGCCCCGTGCCGAGCCTGCGGGCTGGGCTCAGGGAGTGCGAGCCCAAGCCGTGCCAGCTGGGGTGCAGATCAGCCCCCGTGCCGTGTGGCTCTGGCTGGCACAACGTGTGCTCCCCACACAGCACCCTGGCCTCAGGGCTGGCACCCGGGCACCCCCTTGCTGCCTGTGTGCCCTGCCAGCCTCGCCGGAGGGGGTCCCAAGCCCTGTTTGGCAGAGGGGTGCCAGGCAGGAAAGGGCTTGTTCCCCTGCAGCACTGTCAGGATGGCAAGTGAGGGTCAGGCTCCAGCCCTGGCCCTACTTTGAAGTCTCCCTCCCTTTCTGGGAGCAGTGTTGAGGGTGTTGAGGTCCTGGTGAGGCTCCGGGGGTGCTGGGGTTGCACCCCTGCCCACGATGTGGGAGGACACAGCACAAGCCATCCACAGGGATGGGCACTGCAGGCAGGAGAGTGATGGGCAGGAAGGGGAGGGCTGCTCATTCCAGCCTTCTGCCTAATGCATCCTGACATCCCGCTGGCCCCGAGGTCCTTAACCCTCCTCTGTTTTCTTTTATCTCACCAGGACAAGAAACTGAGGATCTTTGACCCCCGAGCCGGCCCAGCTGCTTCCCAGGTACTCTCCCCTCTGGATGTGCTGCAGGCAGCCCTGCCCAACCCATTGCCTGCAGGGGGGTGGGCTTTGGTCCCCCAAACCATCCCAGCCCTGGCTGGGCTTGGGAGAGGCAGCGTGGAGACAGGGGCTGAGGGCAGGGGGAACAGGGCTGCCCCTTAACCCTGGTGGGGTTTGGTAGGGGGGCCCCTGCCCTTCCCCCAGGCCAGGGAGCACCCCCGGTACAGCAGCACGTGCCAGGGGAGCCCTGTGGGTGTGAGGGCTCTGGGCTCCTGGGCTCTGCAGGCTCCTGGGCTCTGCCCTGCCCTGCAGGAGCTGGACCAAAGGCTCCTGGGGACGAGGACCCGTGGAGGGCGAGAGCTGGGCGGCCAGATCTGCACAACTCAGCACATAACAGTGATTAGGAAATAGGCAGAGAATTTAAGCCTTGACGTCAAGTTCAAACAGCCTCTTATTAGAGGTTTCCTGTGGCTTGGGGGCTCTGGCTGCAGAAGGGGCTGGAAGCCTTTGGGAAGGGGGGGATGCAGTGGAGAGCAGGGTGAGATGGCTGCAGTGGACTCTGGCATTCATGGTGGGTCTCCTGCTGCCTGTGGGCTCTGGTGGCAGTGCTCAGGCACAGCGGAAACCCCAGGCACTGACGGAAGGGAGCCGGAGCTCCAGTGCTCCGCCAGGACTTTCCACCTGCTCCTGCACATAGCCCAGGTGCTGAGCTCCCCTAAGGCCCCTGGGTGCTTCCTGCGGTACAAATGGTGCCCTGACCCTTCAGGCAGCCTTATAAACACCCCACCACAAAAAATAAACATAAACCCAGTGGTGACACGTGCGGATGAGCCAGGGCAAAGTGCTCCCAGCACTCCAGCGGCCGCCGCGACGCTGTCCCGCTCCAGCTGCCACTCAGCACGGCTGGAAGATCCCACTCTCCACTCCAAAATGTATCCGCCACCGGCCCCAGTTCTCCACCTCCCCTCCTGGCCCCCGTTCTCCCCCTGCCAGACCTGTCGGCTTGTCTGATGGCGGAGCTGTGAGTGCGATGGGCTTGAGCCAAGTCTCCTGGGGAGGGTGGACTCTGTCTCGCTGAGCTATTAAAAATAACGTGTGAATGATGGTGGCTGTTCAAAGCAGGCAGTTCACTTCCCTCCGCTGCCGTCTGATCCAGCCCGGGGCCGGTGCTCCGCCTTTGCCAAGAGAAATATTCACCTTCACTGCCGCGGCCCTGCCCCGGCCGGCTCGCAGTGGATGGAGATGTTTAGTCTTGGAGAAGTGCTCTGCTGAAGGGGAAAACTTTAAAATGCCATAAATCCTCTGGAAGTTTGCGCAGGGCTTGCTTAGCCAAGAGGAATAACACTCCTGGGTTTTGTTCTTTTCTTTTTTCCCCGTTGCTGGAGGGCTGGGTTGGTTGGAAAGGCTCCTTCTGCCCCCGGGCCAGTGCAGTTACAGACCCGGGTGATGCCGGGGCTGCCGTGCGGTGCCAGCACCTCGCAGGCTCCTGGCTTTGAAGTTGCATAGTTTTTTGCAGAGGTGAGCTGCAGGATGGGTTTTCCAGCTGCTCTGGCCCCCACAGCACCGTGGGCTGGGTTTCCTCGCAGCCAGCACAGGGTCCCGCTGCTGGCTCACCCCGGTCCCTCTGTGGAGCCGAGAGCCAGCCCCGGGCTGCTCCTTCGGCTGGATTTCTTAATTTGCCAAGCCTGCCTCATTAAACGTTCCTTTTTTTAGAGCAGGGGAAAAGAATGAGAAGGAGCTAAAATAAGAAGCTCAGGGAGGAGGAGTTGCTCCTCCTAATATCTGATGCTGCTCTCAGGTACCATAGATGTGGCACACACGGGTTTGGGGACTGAGAGTGGGTGACGAGGAGGGTGCCTGGCAGGCTGCCCACGCCCTGTGGCCATGTCCTCGCCAGGGCCTGACCCCCCATTCCCGGCCACGCCCATGGCAGCTATTTTGAGCACATCCCAGCAGCGGGCAGACGTGTGTGACGCAGTGTGGCCGGGGTCTGGCTGACCCCGTGGGGTGCCTGGTATGTACCCAGGGCCGTGATTTCCCTTGGGAGAGCAGTGGCCTCACCCTGCTGGATCCCCATCCCTTTGTTGCAGTCCCTTGGTGAGCATCAGGGCTGTGCTCACACCCTGTTGCTGCTCTCTGTGCCCTAAACTGGCAGTGGAGATGCCAGGGCTGCCCCAGGTCCTGCCTTTCCACCCTGTGCAGCCACACTCCCGCTGCCTGGCTGGGTCCAGGTCCAAGCACCACTGTCCTTCCAAAGAATCCTGTGAGTCCCGTGGTCTGCCTTATCCCCTGCCGAGGCTGCGCTGCCCCGGCCACCTGTCCTCCCTTCCCACAGGGGCTGGTGGTCGCCCTCCTTGCCTTGACCCTCCCCCTGGAAGCGAGTCACAGCCTCTCCCTTGCGGCTTCGGCCCTGCCGAGGCTCAGTGTGGCTGTTCCCGCCCTCACCCTCCTGGCAATCCCCGTGCAAACCCCACCAAACGTCCCTCCCGTGTCCCTCCCGTGTCCCCCTGGGCCCTGCCCTGGGTGGGACGGGGGACACAGGGCTGAGCAGGGAGCTGGAGCGCCGGGAAGGTGCCCATACCCAGCTCATGCCTCAGGTGGGTCACCAGCACAGTGCAGGGCAGTGATTCGGGTACGCCATGGGCTACTGAGGTGGCATCTCTGCTGCCCACTGTCCCGGCCACCTTCCCCTGGGAACAGAGCCCATGGGCCACCTCCTGCTCCGCACGGGCTGGTGCGAGGGGCTGTGAGTGCATCTGGCCGGCACCTGGCTCCCGGGACAGGCGCCGGCCGTGCCGGGCTGCGGGGCTGAGCGCGGCCAGTGTGGGACGGAGAGGAGCCGGCTACGTTCTCACGAGAAACTTCCTCCGCCGGCGTTTGGGCAGGGCCGGGGGCGAGGGGCCAGCGCACGCCCCGCTCACGTCGTAATGAGCTGTGCTAATGAGCGGGGCCGGGGCTGAGGGCGCCCGGGGACAGCTGGGAGAGTGTCCCTGGGGGTTTGTCCCTGCCGTGGGTTTGTCCCCCCAGCTCGTAGGCTGTGCCGAGGCCAGAGTTCAGTGATGGGGAGCAGCCGGGGCTGTCCCAGCCCTGCTCCAGGTCCCGGGGGGAAGAGGGACTCCAGCCCCTGTCCCAGACCATGGCCACCATCCCGTGGACCACATCAGCTCTGTCACAGTGGGAGACACACCATGGAGAGGGTCCCTGGGGGCAGTGTGGCTGTGGTGGCAGGGTGATGCTGTGGCAGGGTGGAGATCCAGGTTTGGGGTGATCTGGCCGTGCCCACAGCCTGAACTCTATGGACCCTGACGTGTCACCTCTGCCCAGGATCCAGCTGTCAGCCCAGGGCCATCTGGGGACCACTTGTCATCATCAGGGGAAGGCACATCAGGATGTAGAGAGACTTCAACCTTCCTCCCACTGCCCCATCACCACGGTATCCCACGCTGGGGTCACCCCGGGGGTACCTGACTCCCAGCCTCGGCAGCGGCTTCCTCCAGGCTGGGGGAAGGTCCACAGCATCCCACATTCCCAAGGAGACCGTGGGAAGCTATGAAAAAGTTGGCCTGACTCTGGGCAGCCTATTTATAGCACCACACGCTCGGCGCTCTCATGCTTCTGTTCCCCAGCGTAGCTGCACGGGACTGTTTATATTTCCTCTGCTCCGCTTCCCCCTCGGCCGTCCTTCCCAGGAATGCCGCTTGGTATGGCAGACATGGGGAAGTTGAGGAGGATTTGGAATGAGCCAGAGGCATCTCAAGGGGTGTGGGTGTGCAGTGGCACCGGCTGGGCCTTGCCCGGGTGCCCATCCCTCCCGCTGGGAACGGCCTCAGCAGCTCAGGCCCACATGGGTTGGCATCTCCATCACTCACGGTATTTCAGGAGTCCCAGCCTGTGCCTGACCTGGGACTCCTGGCAGGCTCCTACTCCAGAGGGCAAAGGTGTTTTGGGATTTGAGAGCATCCTAGCAGGGCATGTGGGGCTACAGGAAGGGAGGAGAGGCAGCGGAGGAGGGGTGGGTGTGATGGGTGCTGGGTGCTGCAGCCTGCCCACCCCCACAGCCAGCGAGTCCCCCTCTCCTGCTCCCATCCCAGCCTTGTGTCCGGGCATCTGTGCCTGGTGGGAGCCCACCCACCCTCCTTCTCTCACTGGGCCCACAGCATCCTCTGGGACATGGCCTTGGCCTCACCAAGGGCAGGAGGGGTTGGATGGAGCAGGGGGGCTGTGCTGGCAGTGGGGGGAGAGGCAGAGCCTGGTGGTGCCCAGTTCCCCAGAGCACAGGGACCTCACAGCAATGCTGCCCTGGCCAGTGAGACTGGGGGGATGGCGTGGGCAGCAGGGGTCATGTCCTGGTCCCTGCCCACTGTGACACAGGCACCACACACCTGGCAGAGGGCAGGGCTCTGGATGGCTACTGGATCAACCCTGCTGCTCCAGGCAGAGACCAGGCGTGGGGCTGGCCTGGGAGAGGCTGCTCTGTTCTCCTGGTTACCTCTGGAGTAACTGGGATTTGGCAAGGGAAGGAGATCACTCACATTCTTGTTCGGAGAGGAGGATTCGGTGCGTGGTTAACCCTCTCAGCTCCCGGGAAGCCGTTCCTGCTGCTGCTCACAGCCTCAGGGGGTGTGGAAGGAGCAGCAGCTTCCCCATGTGCATGGACCTGGCGTGGGCATCT
Organism: Orthonyx spaldingii; assembly: GCA_013397795.1. Taxonomy (NCBI): domain Eukaryota; kingdom Metazoa; phylum Chordata; class Aves; order Passeriformes; family Orthonychidae; genus Orthonyx; species Orthonyx spaldingii. The sequence continues at coordinate 111,768 of VZTJ01003519.1, forward strand.
GTCCCCAGAGTCCCCCACAGCGCCCTGGCCAGGGGAGACCCCTCCTGCCCTGGCACCCACTGGCAAAGGGATGGCTCAGCCTGGCACTGGTGCCTCCTGTGCCCACGCAGATCCCGCTGCTGGGGTTGCTTCCCACGGGGATCAGATGTCCGTGGACTGTTAGCCACGCTCATGGGCTGTTAGCCACAGGCAGGGCTGAGCTGTCCCAGCCCTGCCAGCCACGGGGACTCTGCCAAGAGCAGAGCTCTGACCCACCCTGACCACCTCCCGCCCGTCCAGCCCCGGGGCTCTGCCCTGGGCTCCCACCTCCGGCTCTCCCTGCCCTGCATCCGGCTCAGGGTGACGGCTCCCGGGGAAACAGGGATCGCCTGGGAGCCGGAGCCGCCTTGGCTTTGTGTAGGGCTCTCCCAGGCACCGCGGAGCCGAAGCGGCCGCTCCCTGCAGGCAGCTGTTCCCAACTCCCCGACCCCGCCGCATCGCTCCCAACAGCTGCGTCCGATACGCCGGGCCTGAGCCCCCCGCAGCCCCCGGGGCTGCACGGGGAGAGGGGCTGCGGACCCCCATGGGTACCAGCACCTCACCCCAGCCTGCCTAGGACGGATGGGTTGAGACTGGGAGAGGGACGGTGCTGGCAACTCTCTCCCCATGCAGCTGGTCTGGCTCCAAGGAGGGGGCACAACCTTCCCCAAGCCTGGGCTACCCAAAACCGGCTGGGCTGTACCCTTGCAATGGGCGGGAGGAGTCTGGGCTGCCTGGGCAGTGGCAGGGAGCTGGGAGGCTTCCTTGGATCCTCACGTGCTGGTCCAGAGCAGGTGGGCTCCTTGAAGCCTGCCCGAGGGACAAGTGGCTCAGGAGGGACACCCGTCCCTTGGGTTGTGCCTGCCCTGCTCTGGGGACACGGTATCCCTCCGGGAAGAGAGCCATGGTCTGTGCCCAGCTCTGCCAGCCCCGGGGTGCCCCACGGCTGAGCCACACCCTCAGTGCCAGGCCACACCCCCCGTCCCTGCCAAGACCCTCCGCACCAGGGGAGTTGCTGTCCGCGCGCTCACCTCTGGCAACATCTGCACAGGCTGAGCACGGAGCAGCCCAGCCTCCCGCATACTTGCTGCCATACGTACAGCTCAGCCGGGATGGAACTAATGCAGAAAACATGGCCCAGCGCCGCAGCCGGCACGCCGGGGGCTGGGAGCGCCGCGGCAGCGCCCTGCCCTCCGCCAGCCCTGCTGCCACCGCTCCGGGGCTGCCACCACCGCCAGGGCGTCCGGGGCACCCGCGGGACCCGGGCCGTGGAGCCGGCGCCGTCGGTGATGGGATCTGCAGATGTTGAGCTCTGGCTGCCGCAGCCGCACGGCTCAGGTGCAGAAGTGCTCTCCTGGCTGACGCGCGGGCTGGCCCCAGCTCCTGGAGTTTCCATCCCTCTTGGCACCGATCCTGGGACACGTTCCCTTCTCCAGGTCCTTTCCCTGCCGGGCGCTGGGTGCGCTGCCAGCGGGCTGGTGGTGGGGGCCAGGCCCCTCCTGCCACACATCCTGGCCCTGCGGCTGGGAGCGCCGAGCTCGGCTTGGCCAGCGCTGCCTTCCAAGCGAGCCGTGTTTGTGCTGGCAAGGCAGCTGGCGTGACGGAGCCAGGGCAGGACAAGCTTGGCACGGCGCGCCTGCTCCCACCCTGGCGCTCTCCGGAGAGTGGCATCTCTCTGGGGCTGGCGGCTGCTCCGGTGAGGGGTGGGAGATGCGACACCTCCGTGCCCCGTCTCCGGCTGCCGCGGTGGCAGAGCCTCGCTGGCCGTCACAGTGCGGTCGTGGCCAGTGGTCACAGTGGTCACACCGAGGGGGACGCAGCTCATGGGCTCCTCCCCACCCCACCCCTCCTGCCCCCACGCCTGGTGCCGCTGCCCCGCGCTGAGGTCCCGGAAGCGCCGTGCCGGGTTTGGCGCTGGCAGAGCCCTCCGCTTTCCCTGCCAGCTCCGAACTCGTTAGCAGCCAGTTCTTGGCGCTCCTCAATGAGAGCGAGGGGCTGCGAGTGCCGCGGGCCAGGGCTGGCTGCCGGCTCCCACTGGGGCGCCGGGAACCGCAGGGCCCATCTGGGGACCACATGGGAGCCGGGAAACACCCGCTGACAGCCCCGTGGAAGCGCTTCCCCTCCCGTCCTCAGCAGGACCAGGATGGGGGCAGGATGTGGGCTGGGGGTGCCAGCCCCACGGGGAGCCCAGGGGAGAGGTGAAGCAGGGTGCAGGGGATCAGAGCAGTCCAGGGAGCGTGGCCAGGCTCAGTTTGCCGTGTGTTTCTGTAGCACCCGGGCACACACGGGGCACCCAGCCCCTGGAGCCAGGATCCAGCATGGATAAAGAGCCCGAGGATGCAGCTGGGAAAGTAAGTCCCTCTGTCATCGTCGCCATGGCAGAGCCTCCTCTTGTGCCTGTGGCATGGAGCAGCTTCCTCGCAGCACTCTGGCGCCCTCAGCCCGGGTGACCGGGTGTGGGGGGAGCCCTGGGGACCCGGGAGCCATCCCCTGGTGTGCCCTGTCACACTCACGTTACCTGCTGCCACCCTCCACTCCTCGCTGGGAGCCGGGCCAGCTGCTCCACAAGGCAACCACGCTGGCATGGGGGAAGTCAGGGCTGTCACTGCTTGCGGGCTGTCCCCACTGCACTGTCCCCGGGGCAGCTCTCAGCAGAGCCGGGAGCCAGCACTCGGCTCCACGTGCTCAGCCCTGGGGCAGTTCACAACCACGGCTGGTGAAACACACGTCCCCTCAACGTGTCCAGCGTGGCTGGCAGCAATAGCGACAGCCCTGTCTCCTGTGCCTTGCAGAGTGTCCCGGGACACGACAACAACAAGGACTCCCGGCTGCTCTGGATGGGCTCCAGCGATTTCCTCATCTCCGTCGGGTTCAGCCAGGTACAGTCCTCGCCGGGAAGGTGGCCCTGGCACCTGGGATGTTCCAGTCGTACTCCCTGTGGCTGCCGTGCCAAAGCACCCCGAGTGCTTTTTGGGTGGCCTGCCCCCCTAAAAAGCAGGAGGTCCCTTGCCAGGAGTCCTGGCCCTTGCTGGGATGGCAGAAGGTGGCTGGTGAAGGCGGTGGCACCGTGGAGCAATCGGGGCAGCCTCAGTGCCCGCTGACACTGTGTCTGTGTCCCTGCAGATGCGGGAGCGGGAGGTGAAGCTGTGGGACACGCGGAGGCTCAGCGGGGCGACGCTCACCGTGGCACTGGACACCTCGCCTGGGTAGGGATGGGGACTCAGCATGGGCTGGGAGGGTGGGCAGTGGAGATGTCGTGGTCAGGGACCCATCAGGAGTGTGGTGGTGGAGCAGGAGCTGGCAGAGCTCTTGGAACCAGCAGCGCTTGCCACAAAGCTGGGGACAAAGCTGGGGACAGCGCAGCCACATTCCCCATCACCGTTTGGGTGAGATGAGAGGGCAGAGGCAGTGCTGGCGAGGGCACAGAGGTGTTCTGCAGTGCCATGGTGGGTGGTGGCACTGCTGGGGACATGTCCGAGGTGGCTGCTGGCCGGGTGGGCTCGTGCACTGGGCAGCACCACAGAATGCTGCGGGCGGGTGAATCCCATTGGCATTGCTGGAGCACCGGAGCGGCTCAGCCCTGGCCTCCCCCTCAGGCCATGCTTTGTGCCGCGGTGCCGTGCTGGCTGCCCAGCCAGCCGTGGCCAGGCACCCCCCGGGGACATGCAAAAGGAGCTTTGGTGGCGTAAGGGGTCAGCGCCCCTGTCACGGCACCATGGAGCCGTCTCCTGTCTACGGGGCACTGCCAAGGCTGGGAACGCTCCAGTCAGACCTGGCCTCTCCCACGCTGCCCAGTGAGCTGGCCTGGCGTCACCGTGTGGGCAAGGGAGTGGGAAGAGGAGGAGGCTGTGCCTTTATCTCACCAGAGTGATCGGGGTTTGGGGCACTTGTTGGGATGCGCTGGAGGCCACCAGCTCTTCTGAGGGCTGCAGGCAAAGCACTGGGATGCTGGGACCCTCACTGTGTGCCGGGCTGGCTCCGTGACGGGCCAGGATGCAGGGGCAGGCTGGGTGGTCGGCAGCCAGTACGGGGCCTCTGTCGAGGGGCTGAGTAAGCTGTGACAGCCCCTTGGCTGTCCTGCCAGCATCCCCCACACCGGTGTCAGCTCCAGGCCAGTGCTGGCGGCAGCCAGGACAGACAGGAGGGGAGAGGCCCTGCCGTGGGCACGGTGGGGTAGTGCTGGTGTGGTGGGAGCAGGCGGAGGCTGCCTGAGCATCCCTCTCCCTCCTGCCAGCTCCCGGGGGAGCAGCTCCCAGCTCTCCTGCTCACAGCTCTGCCCGCTCAGTGAGCAGAGGCCATCATCAGTGTCCAGGGCAGGCTGAGGCACACAGCGTGCTGCGAGGGAATGCCTTGGGGTCCCTTATTGCTCTTGGCAGAGAATCCAGTGGGAATTACCCCGAATCCTCGCCGGGCCGGGGCGAGCCAGCCGGGCAGAATGGGCTGCCGGCGCGGCTGTGCTCGGCCCCCTCAGCACAGGCTGCAGTTATTTTGGCTGCCGGGTTTATCGGCGCAGGAATGCGGCTGGCGGGCGCTGCCTGCGCGTCACGCCGGGGCCCTGCCGAGAGGGGCTGGGGGCGGTGGGGGCGAGCGGAGACCCCCCCACCTCGTGCTGGGGAGGTGCTTTTTTTAGGCAGCCGCGCCGGGGCCACCGCGCTTCCAGCCCCAACCGCTCCCGCCTGTAAATCTGGCGGAGATGACAAATGGCGGAGGGGGATTTGGGCCGGCTCCCGGCGGAGGTGCCGAGCGGGGGCTGCGTTCTTCCTCCGGCACAGCCACCCCAAGCACGGCCGCGACACTCAGGAGCCGTGGAGCCGCGGCAAGGGCACGGGGTGGATGGGCCTGGGGTCACCAGATCCCCCTGGAAGCCCTGCTTGGGGCAGACTGAGAACTGGGGGACGGGGACTCAGCCCCTGGGGATGGCGGAGCAGCAGTGGGGCTGGCTGTGGGTCTCTGGTGTGGCCGTGGGTGCCCGGTGTGGGCACGGAGATGTGCTGGGTCGTGCAGCGGTGCCGGCCGTGCCGTGAGCGGGGCGTGCGGAGCTGCAGCAGCAGCAGCTCGTTGAAGCTCTTTGAGGAAGCAATCAGTGGGCGGGCAGGAAACTCATACCATTCATTACTGACGCCAGGCCGGCAGGAAGGGGAGTCCGCATCCCCACCGCATCCCCACCGCGCCCGCCGAGCCGGCACCACGCGTCCCTGTGGCACCCCAAAGCAGGGCCACGGCGTGCCCCAAGGTGGGGGTCACCCCAGTGCCCTCACCCCAATGCCCACAGCCACACCAGACCCTTCAGGCTGGTTGTGCCCCTATCCAGCGTCCCTGCAAGAGGGCAGAGAGTGGGAGGCACCAGCCCCATGGACCTCCACATCAGCATGTGCCTTTTGGGGGTTCTCTTTCCCAAATCCTGAGCAGGTGAGATATTTCTGACCGTACAAAAGTCGTTTTCAAAGCACCCCGTGTGTGCTGGGGCCATGCTCAGGAACTGACCCTGCCAAGACCATGAGGGAACAGGAGGGGGGTGCGGGTGGCCATGGCCCCTCTCTGCGCCCTGGTCCTCAATGTGCCACCGCTGGGTACCGCTGTTCCTTGGGCTCGGGTTTTGTGCCCTCCTGGCCCCCTTTAATTAGATCAAGGAGCAGCAGGGCAGGAGCCAGGAAGGGGCCTCAATAGGTTATTGTTGCCCTAAATTGTAACCAGCACCAGCGGGATTGGGTTACCGGCTCGGACTCGGGGTCACCGCCCAGACCCCACTGCCGCACGCCTGGCGGCCGGCGCGGCACTGCCCGGGGACGGCGCTGTCACCACCGTGGTGACAGGAGAACAGCAGCTTCCTTGTGCCATCGCATCTTTCGACGTCCTGAGACTGTCCGCAGGGAGGCTGGGGGTGCTACAGCTGGCTCAGGGCTATGGCTGGGTCAGTGGGGATGAGATGCCCAGGTCAGCAGAGGTGCCAGGGAGCCGTGTCCCCGTGGTGCGTTCCAGCAGTGGGCATGTCCCTGCAGGGCAGGGTGGCAGTGGGGCTGAGGGATGGGGACAGCTGGATCCCCACCACCCTTCACAGTGCAAAGTCTGACAGAGCCAGGAGCAGGGAGCTGGCACAGCAGGATATTTGTGAGGGGATTTGGGGCTGTTTGGAGCAGGACATGGAGGGGCCCAGGTGGTTCCCTGGGGACGCTGCCCAGCGGTGCTCAGTCCCTAACGCCCACCCCCTGACCCTGTCCCAGCCAAAGCCTGTGGCTGAGCCAGCTCCTGGGGTCAGGCTGGCAGCACTGGCATCTCCTGGCTCCAGCCCAAGAGTGCACCAGGGCACCCGACCCCACCGAGGCACAAATTCCCACTGTGACCCTGCCACCTCTCCCCAGGCACCAGCTGCAATGGGACCTCAGTGGCCACTCCTGCTCCCATCCTGCCTGGCACCCTCTGCACTGCATTTTCCTGGGGCTTGGCAGCCCTTTTTGGTTGTGGTGGGTGTTTTGGGGGTCTCTGACAAAAGCCACCCACCCCAGCAGGAAGAACCCTGAGCAGGACAGGTCTGTTCCTTTCCCCATCCCTGTCGCAGTCCCCCTGCAGATCCCAGAGGTGCCTGGGTTGACCTGTGCTTGCCAGTAGTGGGAAAGGGGTTTTTCCTGCCTCCCTCAGGCACAAGGAAAGGGAGAGGCCACCCCACCCCATCAGGTGTCACCCCAGTGGAACCCATCCCTACTGGGCAGCCACATGAAGGGGTTAAGGCGGGGCAGCCACCCAGCCCATGTCGTCTGTCCCGTAATTCCACTGGGTAAAAATAGCCCAGTGCTGGGGCGGGATGGCAGCGCCGAAATCACTCCCAGATGAGCCACAGCCTCGGTGGCCAGACGGTCCTCCCTGGCCTCCCCAGCTTTCCAGGAAGCTGATGAGCTCCAAAGCTCTTCCTGGCAGCACCGGGGGCTGTGTGATGGGCACACGCCTGTCCTCCCTACAGAGAGCGGGCATCCGGACCCCTGGCACCGGGGCATGACCCCTCGGGGCTCTGCTCCACACATGGGGTCCTGGGGGACCCAGGGGACCTGCCTTTGCTTTCCATGGGGCCATGCCTGGCACCGGGGGTGATTTTTTGGGAGACCGGAGCCCTCCAGCCTTGCCACGTCAGGGTGCAGGCAGGATTTGCCCCGGTGAGGCCGGCGGCTCCTCCCGCTGTGGCTCCCTGCCGAGCCCCCATCCTGCCGGTGGCTCTGGCCGGGGCTCTCGCTTACCGTCCCTGCTGGATCCCACAGAGGGAGGGAATTTTTTTGGGTCCATTTCAGGGGGTTTTGCAATCTTTCCCGGCGCTGATTCAGCTCGCAGGAATTAGCAGCGCCGCACGATGTGCCGCTCGGAGCCGCTCTTGGCGCACCACGGGGCTGGCAGTGGCCAGGGGAATTTTGTGCTGGGATTCAGGAAGCCACAGGGGCTGGACAGTCCCATTTTGAGCACTGCTGCTGCCCGGGTGCAGACGTGGGTGGGGGCCAAGCCCTATCCCGGCTGCAGTTCCCCATCACCTCCGTGCCAAAACTGAGCCCTGCTGCCCCCCTTGTGCAGCTGGGACCCCAAAATCATTGGCTCGGGGTGTCCCATGGGTGCTGCACCTGCCAAAGCTCAGCCCTCACTTTGCTTCTGCCCTTCTGGCATCTCCCCTGTAGCTCCACCACTCTGGAGCTGCTGGAAGCCCCTCCAGAGCAATGGCATCAGCTGAGGTGCCAAGGGGGGTCCCCAGCACACGCCTGGCACGTGGGGTGTCCCCTGCAAACCTCCAGCTAACTGCAAGCAGGGAAATCAGCTTCCTTAGGGGAAGGGCACCTCATGGAGGCAGAGGAGGGGGGCAGTGAGGGATCAGGAGGGGCTGGAGGGCTCCTGCCGCCGGTGCCGCCGCGGGGACAGGCCGGGGGCTGGCCCGGGCCCGGGG
>VZTJ01003522.1:971-19327 GCA_013397795.1 Orthonyx spaldingii
CCCACGCCAAAGGCATCTCAGGAGCACTGGGATTGATGTCAGCCCTAGGTCCTGGTTGGTTTCCATCTTTCTTGGATTGATTTTCCACTTTATTTCGTGGTGCATCCCATCCCTCCACTTCCCAAATAATTCCACCTGAGGAAGGATCTATTTTTATACCTCTCCCTCCGCGTGTGCTGGGTACAATCCCTTAATTCCGACCCCTCAGCTGCACACGGGTGTTGATCCCACAGGAGCCTTTTTGGAATTCGGGTGTCGGGGGGGCACAGGTTGCTTGGGAAAGGTTGAAAATTTTCTGCTGGAATTTATGGAGGTGTGGTTAAGGAGAGAGGATGGAGCTGCCTGGTTTTTCACGGCTGTGTCGGAGGCGTCGGGAGCTTGTGCAATTTGTCACTCTTGGGGAAGAGTGAAGTCATTCATTAAGGGCTGTTCCGGAGGGTCCAGGCAGCCCCAGCCCCTCTTTCCTCTGGAAAAAATGAGGTTGGAATGTTGGGCTTTGAATAGAGCTTGGCTCATTGGGCTCTAAAGTTCTGAAAACCAAAAATCCTGATCCATGCCAAATTCTCCTTGCTTTGGTGTTTTCCTGTCCTTCCTGATCTCTTATTTCCCACAGGTCCTTGTGTTCATCTCAAACAGATGGAAAAGCCCGGGCTTGGCAGGCAGGGGGGAATCTCCCAGCTCCAGGCTTGGAAGCACATGGAGTTCATCCACTCCCACCCTTAGGAATGGCTTTGTCTGGTGTCCAGCACTGTCAGAGCCGGGATGAGGGGAAGCACAGCTTGGGAGGCTCCACTTTTCCCGGTGTTTTTAGGTTGTGTTCCCGTTCCTGTGTCTGGAGGGCTGTTACTCCATCCCCCACACCTGGTAGTTGTGTGTGAGTAGCTCCAGCATGTCCTCCGCTGTATCCATGGTGAATTGTGACGGTTTCCAGGTGACAATTCCGCCACTCCCGCTGTATTCCCGCCCCACTTCCATCACTCTCTACTCGGAAAACTTATTTAAGGAAATGGCCTTAGCAAGAATATCATGTTTGGTGTGACTCTGTACATGAATAAAGTGAAAATCATGGATGGAAGGAGGGAGAACTGGTTTTTCCAGAAAACTCAAAAGGCTGGAGCATGGTGGGATGATGAAGACTGGGAGGAGTCATGATTCCTGGAATTCCTGCTTGGAATCATGGAGTGGTTTGAGTGGGAAGGGACTTGAAAGCTCATCCTGTTCCAGGGACATCTTCCACTATCCCAGCTTGCTGCAGGCCCCTTGGACACTTCCAGGGATGGAGCAGCCACAACTTCTCTGGGAAAACTCTTCCAGGGACTGCCCACTTTCACAGGGAAGAATTCATTCCCAACATCCCACCTCCATTCCCCCTCTGTCACTGGGAAGTCACTCCCTCCCTCTTGTCCTGTCACTACAATTCCTGATGAAGAATCCCTCCCACTTTTCCTTGTAGGCCCCTTCTGATGTTTCCAGGGAATCTTCTCTTCTCCAGGTGGACTTTGCCAGCCTGTGAGGGTCCCATTGGATACAACTGAATCACTGGAAGGTCTCCATATTCCATATTTTAATAGGAACAGCTCAAATGAGTAACTCACTTCCATATGTTCCCAGAGTACAAAACACTCCCTGGCTCCTGATCTGACTGCTCAGCCTTTAAATATATCTACAACCCCTTTCCATTGGGAATAACTGAGCTCCAGCAGGAATAAATATCTCAAATATAACCTCTTGGAAATGTCCTCTGGTACAAAAATTCCCTTTGTTCCAGCTTAGAATTCCATGAGAACGCCTCCGCCATCCCTTTATCCCAAAAAATACCTCTGTGCCAGGTGGGGGGGTCTTTATTGCTGGACCTCACTGGGCTGGATTGTGCTTACCTTTCCCAAAGTTCTGCTCCCAGCTTCAGCTGAGGAATTTCTGTGGGAATACTACAGGAACAGGCAAAGAAACGGGAAAAGGATTTGGAAAAGCTGCGGGTTTTTACACTGGGAAGCTGAGCCCCAGGTTTCAAGCATTAAACCATAGCAGTGAGTTGCCGTTCCCAAAAAACAGGAGTCAGCCCAGCTGGACAACACTCCAAGGCTCCTTTCCTGCCCAGGGAATCCCTCAAGTCCTATTCCACTAAAATGGAGCAGGAAAGGCCTCTGAACAGAGCCTTTTCCAGCATGGCTCCTTTTCCCAGGAGATATTTTGGTGTCCCAAGTGCCCAATTCCATGGGAGCTGGAGCAGCTGGGAGGTGAGAAGTGACAGGACCCAAGTGCCAGACTGCTCCAGTTCCATGGAATTGTAAAACCAAGGAAGCAACACTTGGCTCCTACCTGCCCCTTTTGCTGCTCAGAGACTCCAAATTCCTGGAATCAAACTCCCAAGCTGCTCCTACTCATATTCCCAAGGAGTGAGCTGCCCCACTGCTGGGATCTTTGGCGAAAGCGGAGAGAAACCAACATTTCCTGAAAAGCACATTTAGCCAGACTTTTCCTGGATGAAATTCCACTGGGGAAAATGCAGCGAATGTCATGGAGAAACATCAGTTCTCCTGATTGTCCATGTGGCATTGAATTCCCTGGAAAACAAACCTGCACCACCAAGGTACCTGAGCCACTCCCTGAATTCCCAGGGAATCAACTCCCACAAATTCCCTGGTGTGGTGCCACCCTGTCCAACCATCAGTAGATGAAGCTGGGGAAGGAATTTCCAGAGGAAAGCTGGAAATCCATTCTTTCCCAGCTTCCCTCAGGCAAAGGGGTGCAGCCTAAGGAGCGGGAGGCAATCCCGAATTATTCCATGTTCACCAGGGCATGGAGCTGGGGCTGCCCGGAGTCTGTCTGCGTGTGGAGCACGTTGAGTTCTCCCAGCAGGGATTCCTGTGCTCCCGAGGCCTTACAGTCTGTGCTGGAATTCCCACTTCCCGGGACGGCTGCCAGGCTCTGGTAGGGGCTGTTCTCTGGGAAGGACAGCAGCTTTTCCGGGATTTTGGGGGACACCTCGTATTCCTCGTCGGGAAGCTCCGTTTTGTGCCCCTCGTCGTTCTTTGCTGCTCCTTCCACGATGACAAGGAAGGATTTCCAGGGGGTGTTTTTATCATGGATCTGGAGAGAAATAACCAGGGAAGAGAAGGTTGGGTACAGGGTGACAAGGAAAAGTTTGGATCGAGCTTGTATTTGATGCTGGTAGAAAAGGTTTTTGTTTGGGAGTCATGGAATGGTTTGGGTGGAAAGGGACCTTAAAGACGCGTCATGGGCAGGGACACCTCCCACTGAACCAGGCTGCTTCAAGCCCTGCCCAGCCTGGTTTTGAACAATTCCAGGAATGCAGCACCCACAGATTTTCTGGGAAAACTGTGCCAGGGCCTCCCCACCCTCACAGGGAAGAACTCCTTCCCAACATCCCACCTGAGCCCAACTTCCATCAGATTGAACTGGAAGCCCCCTCCCGGTTTGCCGCGGCAGTCCGTGGAACGCGGCAGCCCGCGGCTCGTACCGAGGTGTGCCTGCGGAGCGTGGACTTGTCGGTGAAGGTTCTCCCGCAGGCGTTGCACATGAAGGGCTTCTCGCCGGTGTGGATGCGGTGGTGCCGCTGCAGCGCATTGAGCTGCGTGAACTGCTTCCCACACTGGTCACAGCAGTACGGCCGCTCCCCTGGGAACACGGCAAGGGAGACAGGCTGGGAACGGGGGCACAGGACAGTGCCTGCGCCTTGGGAATGCCCAGAAAGCGTTGGATGGCAGGGGATGGTCAGGGAAAACAGCCCTGTTGTCACATTCCGACACATCTGGAAGCAGCAGGCTCCTCCCAGCCCCACAAAGCTGTGTTCCTGCTCAGTTTTTCCATGGATTTTCCATTACAGACTCAAGTCCTGCCCAGAATCCAAATGTTCCTCCTCTTTATTCACTCTTCTCTTGAGTAAGAACCCCCGAGCCGCTCCCAGTCTCAGGATCGCTCCAAACACACAAAAAACTCTCTGGAAACAAATCCCGTTTTCCTCCTTCCCTGGCTAAACCTTCGGAGCTAAACCACAGCTCTCCATGACCAATGATCCAGGCAGGTTATGAACAATATCTCCATAGCCTATAGAAACATTCCAGGGAATTGGTGTCACTCAGGACTAATGGGGGAAGGGAAGAACATGACACATCAAGCTGTGCATGCAGGGGAAAACCTGGCTGAGAATTCCTTGCTGGAATATTGTAGTATCCAATAAAAGGAGTACATCCTATCCAATAAAAGGAGTATATCCTACCTGTGTGGACTTTGATGTGCTGGTACAGGGAATTCCGCTGGGCAAAGGTCCGAAAGCAAACCTCACACTTGAAGGGCTTGGATCCCGTATGGATCCGGTTGTGGTGTTTCAAGTATTCCTTGGAGGCAAAGCTCTTCCCACAGGTTTCACACATGAAAGGCCTTTCCCCTAAAATAAGGGGAAAAGGAGGATTAAACCAGCAGAGCTTTGGGAATGCTCTTAAATATCCCACAAAAATTCCAGAACGTAGCCTCACTGCAGGGACATTTAAAGGTCACCCAGTTCCAAACCATTCCATGGGCAGGGACACCTTCCTCTATCCCAGGTTGCTCCAAGCCACTCCCAGCCTGGCCTGGAACAATTCCAGGGATGGGGCAGCCACAGCTTCTCTGGGAAAACTATTCCAGGGCCTCAGCACTCTCACAGGGAGGAATTTCTTCCCAAAATCCAATTTAAATCAACCCTCCCTCAGCTTAAAATCATGGGATATCCTTGGGAACCTTTCTCAGGCAAATCCCACCTAAGAGATGACAATATCTCATTTTTTCCGTAAAACCACGGACAAAAAGCAGAATTTTCTGAGGGCAGATGTTTCCCTGGAATGTTGGGGGTTGTTTTTTCCCAGTTTTCCAGCCTTACCTGTGTGGCAGCGCCTGTGGTAGATGAGCATGTGGTTCTGGGTGAAGCGGGCCCCACACTCATCACACACAAAGGGCTTTTCCCCCGTGTGGATCCTGCAAGGAAAAAGGAACGTTCAAACTCCAGGATGAGCCCATTCCCTCATTCCCATTGGTCCTTATTGCTGGATCAACGCCCACATCCAAAGACTTTACGGTAAAACCGAACTTTTCAAGGTGAAACGCAGCCAAATTTAGAAAATTCGCTCCAGGTTGTGGTGCCCAATCCTTCGGAATGTGAGGGAAAGCTCCTCAGGGGATTGGGACGGCTACTTTTCCTAGAGAGGCACATCCACGTGGCAAAATATATCCCAGAGGATGAGAAATTCCCACTACTGGCTGCCACCACACCCAAATTAAGGCAGCATTGAGTTCCCAGTGTTCAAAATTCCTGAAAGGGCTCTGGTAACAGAAAAAAATCAGGTTTAACCCCTCAGAGAGGACTTTTCCCTGATGGAAATGCCCTGAAAAAGATTTTAAAAGGGATAAAATCAGGCTCAAGCCCTTCAGAAATGATTTTTGCCCTCATAAAAATGTCTCTGGCCAAGACAGATAAAATAACTGATAAAACCAGATTCAACTCCTCAGAGATGACTTCTGCCCTGATAAAAATGCCCTCATAAGCGTAAAATTGACCAAATCAGGTTAAAATACCTCAGAGATTATTTAGTTTTGATCAAATGCCCTGAGAGATAAAATAAGGGTTAAAATCAGGCTCAACCCCTCAGAGAGGATTTTTTGCCCTGATCAAAATGTCTGCCCTGAGACACATGAAATAACTGATAAAATCAGGTTAAAATCCCTCAGAAACGATTTTTATTCTGATAAAAACGCCCTAGAACAGACAATATAACTGATAAAATCAGATTAACCCCCTCAGAGATGATTTTTGCCCTCATGGAAAGGGCTCTGCGCTGAGACATAAAATGAGGGATAAAATCAGGTTAAACCCCTCAGGGATGATTTTGCTCTGATAAAAATGCCCTTGGAAAGATAAAATTGATAAAATCAAGTTCAACCCCTCAGAGATGATTTCTGCCCTGATAAAAACGCCCTCAGAAAGGTAAAATTGATAAAATCAGGTTAAACCCCTCAGAGATGATTTCTGCCCTCAGACAGGTAAAATAACTGATAAAATCAGGTTAAACTTCTCAGAGACGATTTTTGCCCTGATAAAAAAGTCTCTGCCCTCAGACAGGTAAAATAAGGGATAAAATCAGGTTAAAACCCCTCAGAGATGGTTTTTGCCCTGAAACAGGTAAAATAGCTGATAAAATCAGGCTAAAACCCCTCAGAGATGATTTTTTCCCTGACAAAAACACCCTGGGACAGATAAAACCCAGCGGGTGCTGGATCAGCTCCATGTGAGTGACATCGGTGACGCGCCACCTCCTCCTATTCCCAGATCCATTGTTTTCCCTGCTTCGCCCCCAAATCCGGCATTCTCCCATTGAAAACCCTGCCAGATCCTTCCCAAATATTTCCACACTTGTCTTTCTATTGAGTCTAAGGATGTGCTGGAGGAATCCCACTCGAATTTCTCTGTAGCACAGGCCCACACGGGATATGAGGAGAAAACAGGGATTTGGGAGGCCCTGAGGGCTACATCCCATATGAGAACAGGGATTTGGGAGACCCTGACGGCTGCACCCCATATGAAGAGAAAACAGGGATTTGGAAGGCCCTGAGGGCTGCACTCCACATGAAGAGAAAACAGGGATTTAGGAGGCTCTGAGGGCTGCACCCCCCAAGAGGAGGAAGCAAGGATTTGGGAGGCCCTGACGGTTGCACCTTGTATGCAGAGAAAACAGGGATTTGGGAGGCCCTGAGGGCTGCACCCCCCAAGAGGAGGAAGCAAGGATTTGGGAGGCCCTGACGGTTGCACCTTGTATGCAGAGAAAACAGGGATTTGGGAGGCCCTGAGGGCTGCACCCCCCAAGAGGAGAAAGCAGGGATTTGGGAGGCCCTCAGGGCTGCACCCCATATGAGAAGAAAACAGGGATTTGGGAGGTTCTAAGGGCTGCACCCTGTATGAGAGGAAAACAGGGATTTGGGAGGCCCTGAGGGCTACATCCCATATGAAACCAGGGATCTGGGAGGCCCTGAGGGCTGCACCCCGAGGCCGGGGAAAGCCGCTCCTACCTCATGTGCGTTTTCAGCGCCGAAGGCTGGGAGAACTTGGCCTCGCACTCGGGGCAGCCGTAGGGCTTGTGGCCGGTGTGGGTCCTCTCGTGGAGCCGCAGGGCCGTCCTGGAGCTGAGCCCCTTGCCGCACTGGTGGCACTGGTGGCGCTCGCCGCCGCCCTCGTGCACCTGCAGGATGTGCCTCTTGACGTCCTTCTTCCTCTTGAAGCGCTTGGCGCAGAGCTCGCAGGGGAAGTGGCGCTCGCTGCTGTGCACGTGCCGCTGGTGGCTGCGCAGGTTGCAGCGGTTGGCGAAGGTCTGCGCGCACGTCTCGCAGCGGAACTCCAGCGCCGAGGCGATCCCGTGGCTCTGCTGGATGTGCTTCAGGAAGCTCTTCTCGTACAGGAACTCCTTCTCGCACGTGCCACACTTGAAGGCGCCGCCGCGCTTCTTCTTGTCCTCCTCGGCTTTGGGGAGATTTTCCGGAGGGGAGCCCTCGGGACTGCCGGAGTTCTCCTCCTGCTCCTGCTCTCCCTCCTCGCCCTCGGGCCGCTTTTCCTCCTCTGCGTTCCGCTGCTGCTCCCGCAGCCTCCGGGTGTATTTTTTCTTCGGGATCTCCACGAACACCTTCCTGCCGGCCAGCCGCCCGCTCGCCCTGCGGATCTTGGCATAAGGAGTCTTCAGCGCTTCCTTCTTTTTGTCCATCTTCTCCTTGGATTTGGCAGCTGGCCCCTCAGGAGATGCCCCACAGCCGGGTCTGGATGAGGGGGAATCCAGAGGTTCCCGCTCGGCTTCGGCCGCTGCAGTGACGCTCGGATGGGCGGCGCTTTCCTCCTCGGAATTCTGCGATTCCGAGAAGTTCTGCAGCTCCAGCAGCACGGATTCCAGCATCTGCTTCTTCAGCTGGAAGCAGGTCTCGGAGAGATCCAGGCACTTGAGCTTCTCGGCGATCTCCAGCATGCGCTGCACCCTGTCCTCCTCCACCTCCACGCGCGCCGTGTACACGAACTCCAGGAAGGAGGCAAAATCCGCCACCTGCACCTCGTTGAGGAACACGTTGCTCCGGGGGCCATCCACGGATTTCTCGTTGAGGAAAACCTCCTTGAAGAACTTGCTGGTGGCGGCCAGCACGGCCTTGTGCGCCGGGAACTCGGCGCGGACACCCTGGTACTCCACGCTCACCGTGACGTCGCACAGGTGGCCCAGCAGCCGCAGCTGCTGCATCTCATTCAGCAGGTTGATGGGAGAGGACTTGGATTCCAGCAGAACGGGGTTGCTTTCCATCTTTCTTCTCCCTGGGAACGAGATCCTGCGTCAGCCAGTGGAATTCCGAACGTTTGGAGTGGGTGGGGTTTGAGTTTCATGGAATTGCTGAAGTTGGAAAGAGCTCCGAGATCGTTGAATTCAGCCTTGGACTGATCTCCAACTTCTCCACAAAACCATGGAGTGAATCTGAGCTTAAATCCCAACCCTAATTTTCCATTAAACCCTTTGGGCTGTCAGAAGCTGGGACAGGAATGGAGCAAACAGAGCTGGACCCAAGTTAAGGTACTTGGAATTAAGAAATGATTCCTGGTCTCACCAGGCAATAAAAGGAAGGCAAGATTAAGCAAAAGTTAAGTGCAGTCCTAAAAACCTCTGCCTGAAAATGCTTTCCACATAAAATTCCAAGCTCTTATACGATGGAGAATCGTATTCACGCATTGAAAATCCCCAAAATGATGGGAATTCCTCAAAGTGGAGTTAAAGCCTACACATTTTGAAGGCCCATTTCCAACCTTCCATTCCAGCCCTGCTTAGGTTGGGCCTTATTTCCTGGGAATGTCTGAAGCTGCTGCAAAGTTTGTAAAATAACGGAAGTTTTTGGGGTGTTTTCCCAAATGTCTGACCCCAGAACAAACCATATTTCTACGGATTTGAAGATGCTCTGAGCCATCTGTCGAGTTTAACCCTGTTCCCACTGGAATCTGAGGAATTTCTTTCCATTTCCAGGGAATTAAAGGATGTCTCACCCAATGTTTTATCAACAACCAGTGATATCACAATGCCACTTTTTTTACTCCAATAAAACGATTTTTAACTACTTCTCGTGTTATTTCACAACTACCCCTCTAATTCCCATTTGAGCACTCTCCATTCCCGGGAATACCTCCCCTTCCAGAGGCAACACCGGCTGGAAAGAGACAAAAAGCTCCAGCCTAAAGGGGAATGGGGAGAGGATTCCCAAGGGGCTGCTGATGAAGTCATGGTGAACTCCCCCAGTGTCCGTTTCCAATCTCTTTTGGAAAGGACCTTGGATCACATGGGAATGCTGGGGTGGGGGAAAAGAAGAGGAGAGAAAAGGAGGAAAGGGGGGAAAAGAGGAAGGAGAAAGGGATGAGAAAAAAAAGGGGAGGGCAGAAAGAGAGGGAAAAGAGGAGGAGAGAAAGGAAAAGAGGGGGGAAAAGGGGAAAACGGGGGAGAAGAAGGGGTAAAAAGAAGGCGGGCGGGGCGAGCCCGCCATGGCCCCCGCACTCACTGTTCCCGGCCCGTTCCCTGCCCGTTCCCGGCCAGTTCCCGGCTCGTTCCCGGTCGCCGCTCCCGCTCAGCCCCGGGCGCGGCCGGAAGCGCTGACGCGCCACGACCCCGACCCGCCCCGGCAGAGGCGGTGGCGCGCCGGAAGTGACGTCACTAGGCGCACCGACTGTTGCTGGGCAACGCGGCCTATCCCGCCCCTGGCCTTCCCAATTCCCGGCGTTTTCCCCAGGGAAATCCGGGAGAATGAAGGAGGGACGGGCTGGGCGGTACCGTCAGCTTTATTAAAGGCGGAATTGGTAATTTACAGCGGCGGCACCGCGCTGTGTTTATATAAACACCCACACACACACCCCGCCCTGCCTATTCCCAATGGGATGCTCCCACAGCTTTGGGAAAAATAAACGTCTGGACAGATCTAAACATCTCACTAGAATAAATACCTTTATGAGAAATTACCCCTTTACCACCTGAAATCCAGCTCTCGAGGCAGCTGCAGTGACCACCAGAAACGATTCCCTGCATTCCAAAGGATAATTCCCACGATTCTGCCTCAAACCGCCCATTTTTGGGGCTAAAGTGTACTTTTTCACAAGTACAAAAGGGAGGGTTCAGTGTCCTCGGTGTCCCCAGCCCCAGGTGTCACATGTGCTGCTGCTTTAACACTTTCTGGTTTATAAAGTTTCCCGTGGTCAACTGACCAAATTTCCGGCACGGAATCCCCTCCCGGATGCGCTTCCGCAAAAGTCTCTATTTTGGACCAGTTGTGGTCTTTTTTTGGTGTGAGGTCAATCAAGAAGCTTCTCCAGTGAGCACTGCGATCGTGGATCTGGGGAAAAAAAAGGGGAGTGGGACAGGAAAACAATTAGATCTGATTTTAAACTACCAAATATTTAACTTTATCAAGAGCTAAATCCAACAATTTTGGGATAACTCCGCGATCCTGTGCTCCAAGGCTCAACTTAAACACAAACAAGGCTCTTTTGCCAACTCTGTGCTGAATTTCTGGCTCTGCTGCCATGGAATGCTTCCAAGATCAGCCGGAATGTCAGCACACAGGCAAAATATTGGAATTGGAAGGGAACCTCCTGTTCTGTCTTGGCTGTCACTTCCAGGATCTGGAGGTCTCTGGGAAGAGCTGAGCTCAGCGTTTTCCAGCGGAATGCCGTGAATGTGTCAATTCCTAATTAATGTGCGGCACAAGGTCAGATGAAGCATTGTGTTACGGGGCTGGAATGAGGGTCAGAGAATTGGAGACTCGGCAGTTAATCCATAAAAAGCATCTAAAATCCTGAGTCCTTCCTCAAACATTTTCAGGGAATCCTTTAGGAGAAGATCTCAGAGATCGAGTCCGGCCTTTGATGACCATCAGAAAGTGCCGTATCCGGTCACTTCCAGGGATGGTGACCCTTTCCCTAAGACTGGGAGATGACTGGACTGGCAGCCAGCAGTGGGAGCTGCTGTGCCGTTGGAGGAAAATTCCACAAACTTCAGGAATCCATTTTAAGATGGCAGCTCACCACCCTGCCCTAAAACTCATCCCTAGCGCAGACCCTCCCGAGGGCTGGAACTTCCCGCTCCCAGGGTGACACTGGCCCCCTGGAGGTGGCACTGAGGACCTGGAAAATCCCGTGGGATGTCCTACCGCCACGTGCCGGCGCAGGGTGGACATGTCGGTGAAGGTCCTCTCGCAGGCCCGGCACTTGTAGGGCTTCTCTCCGGTGTGGATGCGCTGGTGCCGCCGCAGAGCTCCCTGCTGGGTGAAGGTCTTCCCACACTGCTCACAGAAATAGGGACGGGTCTCTGGGAATAACAATCCCAGAAAACACAGAGTTAGGAGCAGTTAGGAGATAGCAGCAGGCTCTTCGTCCCTCTCCAAGTGTCCCAGGTTGGACAGGGCTTGGAGCAACCTGGGATAGTGGAACGCATCTGTGGCAGGGGGTGGAATGAGATGATCCCTAATGTCCCTTCCAACCCAAACCATTCCATGATAAATATTTCCCAATATTTGCCAAGGCTACTGTTCTCCACTCCAAATTCCTTCAGCAGCACAAGCCAGGCCTCAGTTTTTTGGGAAAGCACCATGGATACCACACAGTATTCCCATGAGCCAGGTCAGGATGAGCCCTGCTTCCTGACGGAATTACCATTCCTGGAGGTGTCCATGGAATGCCTGGACATGGTACTCAGTGGTCTGGGCTGGTGACAAGGTGGGCATTGGGACACAGCTTGGATTCGATGACCTTGGAGGTTTTTTCCAACCTCAGTGATTCTGGGATCCCTCAATTCAGCAAGCTATGGGATGAAATGTCCCCATCCAAACTGGGAAGTGCCACAAAGCCACCATTTCTTTTCCCAGCCTTGGAATTACCTGCATGGACGTTGCTGTGCTGGGCCAGGGAGGCTCTGAGTCCGAAGGTTTTCCCACAAACCTCACACTTGTAGGGCTTGGCTCCCAGGTGGCAGCGCTTGTGGCACTTCAGGTACTCGTTGGTGGCAAAGTGCTTCCCACACACATCACACCGGAACAGGCGCTCTCCTGAGGGAAGAGAAGCAGGACATTGGGAATTCTCCCAGAGGAATTCTGTCCTTCACATTTGGCCTGCAAATCACAGAACCCTGGTTGGAAAAATCTCCAAGGTCACTGAGTCCAACCTGTGCCTGATGCCCTCCTTGGCAACCAGTGCCATGCCCAGAGCACATCCAGGGATGGGGACTCCATCCCATTCCAATGCCTGACAAGCCTTTCCATGAAGGAATTCTTCCTGATGTCCAACCTGAACCTCCCCTGCCACCACCTTAGACCATTTCCTCTCATCCTATCACTGGTTCCTTGGGAGCAGAGCCCAAATTCCCCCTGGCTCCTGTCAGGGAACTGTGGAGAGCTTCCCTTGGAGCCTCCTTTTCCCCAAGCTGAAAGTCCTTCTATCCCTACTAATTCCTTCCTGGTACTTGGATACTCTTCTGTGAGTTACAAGAAGAAAGGGCATTTATTTCATATCTCAGCAATAAAACAGGAAAACAAGGGGAGAAACCACCTGGAATATTTCATTCTCACCTGTGTGTGTCCTTTTGTGGGCAGTGAGTTTTCCTTTGTCAGCAAAGGAAGCGCCGCAGTCCTCACAAATGTAGGGCTTCTCCCCAGTGTGGGATCTAATGGATACAAAACACCAATGATTAGTAATTAATTAGGTCTTGATCCCAAAAATATTGGATTTGAAACTATGTTTGGGTTTTAAATGTAGTGGGAAAGTAAATTCTGCTCCCTCAGAAAACTGAGTGTTTCCAGGTACAGGTGCTACACTCCAGGAGTAAAATTCCCATTCAAAATTTAACTTTTCCTCACTTTCAGGGCCTACAAAATCCACCTTTTCTTTCATGAGTTATAGCTCAGAGCACGGGAAGGAAGAAAGATGGGAAAATGACAGAAAATGACAGAGAATCAGAAAAATCTGAGCCTAATGTTTAGTCTTAACTTATTCCAACCCAAACAAGATGACATCCAAAATCATTCCTGATTTTGAGCTGTCAGGAGAAAGGACTATCATCAATCTTGCTCTGGAGAGAGATGGAAAATTCCATGGGATGATTCATCCTCTCCTGGGAGAGGACACATCCACACAGACACCACCAGGGAGCAACTCATCCCGTCAAGCTCCAGATGAGCAGCACGGATTCGGAGTTGCACATCGAGACGAAATCCCATGGCAATTCCTTGCTCCAAGAGCAAGCATGGCTCAGGATGCGTTTCTCCAGAATCCCTGACTCACTCTTCATTACTGGGGGGCCACCACGGGATTGTAGAGCCTGTCCCAAATGACGGATATGCCTTGCAAGTTTGGACAGGGTATCCATGTTGAAATCCTGACCACAGGAAATGCAATGAGGAACCAAAGCCTTTGCGTAAGGGAATTAATCATGGATCCCACTGAACACCATATCCTGGTGTCCCTGCTCTAAGGGGCAGGGGATGGGAATGGGAGATGCAGCACTGGAATCTGACCTGGTATGGATCTTGAGCTGGGAAGGCTGAGCAAACCTGGTGTGACAGACGCCACACTCATAGGGCTTCTCGCCGGTGTGTGTCCGCATGTGGAACACCAGTGCCGTGCGGGAGCTCAGGATCTTCCCGCACACGGAGCACAGCGGCCGCTTGACCCTGCCCTCGTGCTTCCGCACGGAATGAGTCCTCACGTCGCGCTTCCTCTTGAAGGTGGCGTGGCAGAGGCCGCAGGAGAAGCTCCTCTCGTCGCTGTGCACGCAGGCGCGGTGCTCCTTCCAGCTGGCGTAGCTGGCGAAGCCCTTGCTGCACACCTCGCACCGGTACGCCTTGCCGGGCAGGCTCTGGTGCACGTCCCGGCAGTGATCCACGTATTTTTTCCGGGAAACAAACTGCTCCTGGCACTTGTCGCAGCGGATCACGTAGATGGATTTCTTGTTGGCCATGCTTTTATTGGCCTTCTTTAGTTTAAACCCTGGCTCAGGTTCTTCGCTGTCCTTCTCTGTTGAGGCTTCGTCGTCCTCTTCCTCCTCAGAACATTCCTCGTTGTCCCTGCTTCCTTCAACTTTCAAGTATCCCCCATTGTAGTCTCCCTGCTCCTCACCCTTCACACTCATTCCAACTTCATTCCCTCCTTCAGCTTCCTGGGATTCCTGTCTTCGTCCCTCTTGCTCCTTGTTCCTTTCTGCTTCAGCAACGGATGAATTCCCGGGATCTTCCTCACAGCCTGAGGTTTCCGGTGTCCCATCCCAAGTCTCTCTGTCGGGATCTTTTTCACAGCTTGTGGGGTTTGCTCCATGTGTGGGTGGAACCACCATCCAACAGACAGGCAGAAGCTTTCTCTCTTGCCCAGACTCATGGATTTTCCTGTTAAAAATGGAGCACAACTTCAATCATTTTAATTGAAATTCATTAAAATTAATTTTAATTGCTTCAATTCAGACTTTTGGGGGAAGTGTTCTTTCCCTTGCACCATTTAAGAAATTCTCAGCATATCTGGAAAGCCCAAAAACAGGGAGATTTTGGGAAGAGCTGGACAAGGCAATTAAAGACAATTAAAATGCCTCAGTTCATTAAGATCTGTATTTTTCACCTGACCAGGAACATAGGATGGACTTTTCCTCCAAGGCCATTAAATCACGGATTTAAAACAAAGGAAACAGAGATTAAATGCCTAGATAAACATAAAATTCCTATTTCAAACCCCAAATCTGAGGATTCTAAAGAGATCTGGCTGCACTAGTCCCCCATACTCCAATGGGGAATTCCCTAAATTCCCTGTCTGGAAGACCTCAATCCAGTCATCCGCACTGTGAGGCCAAGAGAAAAATCTCAATTTCAACACGCTTCGAGTCAGATCCAAGAAATTCTGAAACTAAGGCAGGGAGGACTTCAGGAATGATTCATCCTGGAATTCCGAGGAAGCACATTCCCAGGAATGCCGTACCTGAGGTGGGAGGTGTAGGCAGCCCTGTGGGCAAAGCTGGCGGGGCAGCGCTGGCACTTGTAGGGCCTGTCCCCGGTGTGTGTCCGGATGTGCACGGCCAGACCACACTTGGAGCTGATGGCCTTGTCACAGTAGGGACACACCTGGGATTCCCACTTCCGC
This sequence comes from Orthonyx spaldingii, assembly GCA_013397795.1. Lineage (NCBI taxonomy): Eukaryota > Metazoa > Chordata > Aves > Passeriformes > Orthonychidae > Orthonyx > Orthonyx spaldingii. The sequence continues at coordinate 16,135 of VZTJ01003522.1, forward strand.
TCCTGCCCCCGGCGGAGGGAATGCCCATCCTTGTTTTCCAGGCTGGTGATATCCACACCCAGTCTGGTTGGGGAATGCGTCTTGTTGCACTTTGGCAGCTTTGCCGGTCTGGATTTTGGGGCTGGAAAAGCTGTGGCCTCCTGCTCCAGCCCTCCAGCTTGGCCTCCAATGAGCTCATAGCCTGCCAGAAGTTCCTTATGTTTCTGCCTATCCCAAAGTTTCCTCTGCATGGGAATTGCCACAACCTGGGAAGAGCTCCTAGAGTTCCCGTCTTGCTGGATGCGAGGCCACTGCGATCCCCCATTTTCACCCCTCTGCCCTTTCAGGTGGAGGCTCAAATCCAAGCCCTTCCTGCCCTCTGCCTTCACTTCTTCACAGATGTCAAGCAAATCCTTGCATTCCAGCCTTTCTGCTATTTCCTTCATCCGCTGGAGTTTTCCCGCCTCAATCTCCACCTCTGCCGTGTACACGAACTCCAGGAAGGAGGTGAACTCCTCGGTGTAGATGTCCTGCAGAGTCACTGTGCACTTCTTGGTGTCCAGCATCTCCTGGTGCAGGAAAAGCCCCTTGAAGTAGTTGCTGGAAGCTGCCAGGACGGCTTTGTGAGCCAGGAATTCCTCCTGAATTCCCAGGTGTTGGGTGAGGACCGTCACGTCGCAGAGGTGCCCGAGCTGGTACAGGGAATGCAGAGCCCTCAGGAGGTTGGGAGCAGCAACCTTGGATTTCATCAGGATTTTCTTCTTCTCCATCCTGCCAGAAGAAACAGACAAATGATGGAATGTTTCTTCCTATCTTTCAATTCAAGTACGGCAGGAAAAGCCCAGTGGAATTCCGTGCCCTAATTCCTCATTCACCCTGCATGGGTTGAAACATGGAATTGCAGAACAGCTGAGGCTGGAAAAGATCTCCAGGATCAGCAAGTCCAGCCTTTGATGGATCACCACCACCTCAACTAAACCATCTTCCAGGAGCAGGAAATTGAGGGAATATGGGCAAAAGAGCGTTGCCCTAAATTCTATTGGAAAAGGATTGCTCACATCCAGATTCCTCCTGTGTAATTCCCACAGCCAGCAGGGATTTTTGCAACACTCCCAACCCAACACCTGCCAACTATCCCCATGTGGAGACACAACTCCAGTGCACTGGAAGGAGTGCAGATCCAGAGGTTCAGCTCCAAAATCCACAGGAGCTTCCAGCCCATCTGCTGCCTCCGTGTTTTCCAGCAGGAAATCCTGGTTTGTGTGCAGTGCTTAGAGAAATCAATGAGAGGAGCACGTGCTAATTTCCTGCTGCTCCTTTGTGAGATCCTCATCTGCGATAAGATCCCGATCCATGCTCCCACGGGAGCTCCTCTAACACCAGGATCTGACACTGAGCCCGATGGGAGAGATAAGGTCCAAGATCATCTGCGAGTTCAGCTCCTTCTGGATTAAACTCCCCCAGCAACTGAAGCATCTTGCTACAAATCCATCAATTCCCACCATTTTTTCCTTCTGAAAAAACCCAAGATTTGTGTTTTCTGTTCTCATTTGGAAGCTGATCTTTAGTTTTCCCATGTGCTGCCGAATCCCTAAGTCTCCAAAACACTCATTCCAAGGACTTAAATGAAAACTCCATTTTCCCCACATTTTATGGCTTTGTTGGCAAGTTCTTTCCAGCTTTTTCCCTGGCAATTTGGGAATAAATACTTTAAAAAATGTGTACACATGTACAAAATTTGCAGAAAACCTAATTAACCCAAGAGATTAATTGCAAAACCACTTTAATTGCATCAGAACTAATGCAAAACTCAACTGATATTTCATTTCAATTACAAAGTTCCAGATAAGGAACTGGAATTAGTGCAGCTGGAATTGGTACAACCAGACCTGGTACAATTCCTTTAAAAAAATAAAGCCCAACAGTGGCTTGAATCTCCAAGAAGATATTTGTATTTGTATATTTTTATATATTTTTTTTCCATGAAATAGTTAACACAGAAAAGGAAGAGCTTTTTAGGATAGGACTAAATATTCCCAAAATAAAATCCTGTTCTCCACATAAACCCACCCTGCTTTTTGCCAAGGATACACAATCCTTGGTTGCTTGATTTTTTCCCTCAAGTGTTTTTAAGTAGATCTTAAGTTTCTCTTCAGAGCAGGGAAGAGGAAGTTTTTCCTTAATTTATTTTCCCAGGAAGGATTCCTTTAAACTCTCAATAGCTGCATGTACATCTACAACAAAGGGCCCCAGCAGGGATCAAAATAAGAATCCTTGGAATATTGATGGTGTAAACAAACAAAAGAGTCTTAAAAAGATGGATTGTGATAATATCTTTATAGCAGTGAGACAACAAGATAACAGGTAAAAAAGAGCGTTACCAGTTCATAAATAACAGCTGAAATTACTCTATTGTGCTAATCCCCCGGAAAATTCCTCACAGGAATTCTCACATGATGGAAATCCACCAAATTAGGCAGGTCAGGAACTGTAACAAGTTTCCAGCCTGTTTGGAGACGTCTGGATAAGCTGAGGAACATTCAGAGCATCCCCATATATCCTCTAGCGAGAAATGCTCCAGGGGGAAAAAAAAAAATCTCAATTTATCCTCTAGAAAATTTCCATTTGTTCTCTAAAGAGTCTCCAGTTATCCTCCAGAAGAAAATTTCCATTTATCCATCTGAAAATCTTCCTTTATGCTCCAGAGCATCCCTATTTATCGTCCAGAATAAATCTCCATTTACCCCCCCAAAATTCTCCATTTATCCTCCATAAAAATCTCTATTTATCTACCAGAAAAATCCCCATTTATGCTCCAGGGGGAAAAAAAAAATCTCAATTTATGCTCCAGAAAAATCTCCATCTATGCTCCAGAGAATTTCCATTCTCCCTCCAGCAAACTGCGGGCCAAATTCCTCCAAAAGTCCTAAAGTTTGGGTGTTTTTTTTAAAAACACAGACCACTTGGATTTCTCCCTAACTGCGTTACCTTCGGGACAGCCCTGGAAAGGCTCCTCCCCCGAGGAATTCCAGGCTGGAGCAGCACCGACGCTCACCATCCTCTGGGAATGTCGCCGTGCCGTGTTGCTCCTTGTGCCACTGGCACAGCCGGGATCATCTTCTGGATTTTAAACGCAGCCACAAGATCTTTATCCGTGCGCAGAAATCTGGGAAGCGCTGCAAGGAAGGCAGAGACAGTGAATGTTTATCCCAGC
>VZTJ01003522.1:19397-34352 GCA_013397795.1 Orthonyx spaldingii
CTCCGCCGGCTCCCGCCCGAAAGCGCCATGGCGGCCGCGGCCTCAGCGCCTCAGCGCCGCCGCCATTTTGAGTGTGGGCAGGGCGTTCCCACCAAACTGGGAAAAAACCTTTGAAATCCCCAACGCCCACCTTAAATCGACCCAAATCCGCAAAACAAAACAAAACAAAACAAAAAAAAACAACAAAAAAACACCACTGCCCAAACGACCCATTTTGGAAATAATTTGTTTTTACGCTTTTAAAAAGCCGCGTTTTATCAGGTTAAATGACCTCAGTGATGCGTTTCCTCAGGTGCTTTAAATACCACCCAGTTTGCTGTGGCAGCTCCTCAGCTTCTTCCAGTGTGGATCCTGGGATATCCATATGGATACTGGGATATCCGTGTGAATACTGGGCTATCCACTGTGGATACTGGCAGATCAGTGACAGAGTTAAGAAAGATGTTTATAGAAACCAACATAAAGCTCTGAATTTACTGGGGTAAATCTGGGATTAGGAGAAGCACAGGGTCTCCCTATTTCCCACTGGTGATCACATATTCCTGTCATTTATCACATAAAATAATTTTAAAGTGGGCTGCCAAGCACTTCCAATCTTTTTTTCGAAGATAAATTCCTCCTTTGAAGAATTTTTTCCCACTTAAGTGCAGGTTTTAATCTTCAAATTTTAACAGCTTGCAAAAATGTTGGATGACTGTAATTCCCTGAGGAAATGTAAAATAAATTCCTTCATAAAAAAATAAATCGGGAAAGGCAGACATCTGTGTTATCCACCTTTCTTTTTCACACATTTTCAATCCTGATTATTTTGTTTGTAGCCAGAGAACGTTTCTATTGTCCAGACACAGCTATCGGAGAGGGAATAACGAGGAGCAATATGAGTGATCCATGCTGAAAATGTCAGGATAATATTCCTGTATCTTCGCACAAGGGAATGGTGTTTGCTTTTCCTTTGTCGGAGAACTGGCGTGCTCGGCAGCTCTCACCCAGAGGAGTTGGGAGGCTCCTGGCCAATTTAGTCTGGATTCCACAAGGATGGCGGGAATTTCAGGAGAAACTGGCACCTCTGGGCTGTATCCGTGTGTCCATTCTGGGAGAGATCTTCCCAAGGCTGGATTTCACACTGCCCTCTGCCACCAGTCTTGTTACTCAGATTCTCTGAATGTTCCTGGTGCTCAGATGCACTTCAGGGGCTCCCTAGAACTCACAGAATTCTCCATGTCTCTCTGTTCTCCAGCAGCATCGTAGCTGCTCTCTCCCAGTTCTTAATTTTGGAATTTCAACAGGAGGAAAGAAACATGTGGGAGGCAGCCGTGGAAGATGCCAATCCCATGTGTTCCATGGTGGGTGAAGCATTCCAGATGCTGGGATGGTGAAATACAACAACCTGGCAAGCCAAAACAACCAAATGCAAGAAAGAAACGGAGCCCGGGAGCTCAGATTTTATCTGAGCACTTCTTTTGGTTGGGAGTGGAGAAATACCTTGGGCTTTGATCGTGGTGACTAAAACTGGGAAAAGGGGAAAAACTGCAAGTCAGCTGTGCCAGTCAGGTTCTGCTCCTGTTCCATTGGCATTTGTGGCTCGAGGTCAGCCAGGACATCTTCAGCAAAGCAAGGGATGGAAATGTCCCCAAATTCCAGGTTCCTTCCCCCTGGAGCACAGCGGGAAGCAAGGCTGGGGTGTTGGCGATTTTGGCTCTTCCCAGTAAAGCTGGGGGACATTTTGGAGCCCCCCAAGGAAACATCCTCATGTGGTTTCCCTGGATGGATATCCCTTCCTTATGGCTCCACCAGAGGATGCTGCAGACTTCGGAAAGAGCAGCCCAGACTGCAGCCCTGCTCATCCCTTTAATCCAGAGGAATCCAACCATGGATATGAACCACGGCACTGCAGAGAGAGCTTCCAAAAGCCTTTTCCTTGGAGCCAAGCAAAGCTCCGGATCGTCCCCAAAACCGAGAGAGAGCTTTCAGCATGGGCTAAAAATGCAAATTCCAGACAAAATCCTGATGGAAAGCAAAGAGCAGCCCTTGCTTTGTGTATCAGCAGCGAGCACTGCTTAGCCTCTCGTCCTGTTCCCCATAAGAAATTTTGGCATGGGATTGTGCTACAAATCAAACATCCCATGGATTCTGCCCCTCATGTTCAGTCTCAAGGAACAGGAGTTATATATATCCTGGCAGAACGTTTCCAAGATCCTGGTGTCACTTGAAAAACATGGAAATTGAGGATAGTCCGTGTGTGTTTTGTCTGAAAAAGGAGACTTTAGAATCCTAAAAAGCAGCAAAGTTTAATTCACAGCAAGGTTCTGGTGGAAAAAAAACTGGACACCGGAGCAAACCAAGAGGGAATAGGAGAAGACCTTTAAGATCATTGAGTCCAACCATCAAATTCCAAGATCATAGAATGGTTTGTGTTGGAAGGGAGCCTAAAGCTCATCCAGTTCCACCCCCTGCCATGAGCAGGGACACCTTCCACCGTCCCAGGTTGCTCCAAGCCCCATCCAAGCTGTCCTTGGACACTTACAGGGATGGGGCAACCACAGCTTCTCTGGGCAACCTGTGCCAGGGCCTCCCCACCCTCACAGGGAAGAATTCCTTCCCAATATCCCATCTATCCCCACGCTCTGGCAGTGGGAAACCATTCCCTCTTTCCCCATCACTCCAAGTCCTTGGAAATAGTCTCTTTCCATGTTTCTTGTAGCTCCTTCAGGTCCTGGAATGCTGCAATTGGGTCATCCCAAAGCTTCTCTTCTCCAGGTTGAACAATTGGAGCTCTGGAAAACTGATGACTTTAATGGATCAAGGTGATAAATAAATTAAATAAAATATAATTAAATAAAAAAATACATTTAAAAATCAATTAAAAGCCCTTTTCACCCCTCCTTGTTCCCTTGGATTCTGGAGCCAACCCTTTGTATACCAATTCCATATTCCAGATGTGGGGACACATCCAGGAGTCACTGGAAGGGCTCCCACCAAGGTCAGGACCCCAGTTTGGGAAGGTCTTTCCGGAACGGTCTCAGAGCCAGCTCAGCACCGCCCCGGGCATGAAGGCGCCCAGGATTTTGGCTCTGGGCTGTGAATTCCTGACTTTCCCTCTCATTTTTCTTGGGAGCTCCCTCCTATGTGGTGGCATTGGTGATAGGATGTATTCCCACAACTTGAGGGGAACAGGGAGTGGGGCTGCATTTGGGTTAATTCCTTGCAATCCTGACCCCACACTCCTGACAAGTGATGTGTTAGGGCAATGAAAATCCAAATTCCGGGAGTGTATCCGTGATGTTTTCCTTTTGGCACTAAATAAATCGTCAGCACAGCTCATTTGCTTGTTTATCACACATTTTTAAGCTGTTGGCACTTTGGAAACTTCTTTTCCTTCTTCTTCCAAAAATCTTTTAACCCTTCTAAACCCTGGGCATCCAACCCAGAAGTTGCCTATGGAAGCAAAGTCATTCCTATCATATTCCAGGGAATACTAAAGGTCTGATCCATGTATTTTTAACTCCTTAACTCTTCCAGCTGAGCCCAAATTTAAATGGTTTTAATTGATTTTTAAATAGTTGAGTTTTGATGGAGTTTGAAATAGTTGAGTCTGGGGGCTTATGGAATATCCTAAAGATCCTGTTTCTCCACCCAGGATCTGGAAGACAGATGGATAATGTTTAGTCTCCGGCTAAAAGACAGGATGTTCATACTTTTCCCTATCGGAAGGGACTTGCCTCCTGTTTAGTTACAGTTCAATATAAAACAAATATTCCATCAGCAAAAGGAGGGGAGGGGGAAAAAATCCCTTTTTCCCCCCCTCCTCTTCTCCACAGGTTCCCTTCCAACTCAATATTCCGTGATAAGGCCATGCGGAATGCACAGGATCCCAGGGAATAATTCAGATTTGCACCTTTCTCCCAGCCAAAAGCAATCCAGCAAAACAACCCCCAAAGTTATTCCTAATGGCAAGAAAAGAAGGAATTCTTGCCAGATTTACACTCCCAATGTTCCGAGACTCCGATTAAAAGAGCTGCTGATTTCATGGAGGTGATTCAGGACAAGTTCCAGCTGATCCCAGCTGTTCACCAGGGAAAATTTTAAGGAAAATAAATCTAAATACATCGGATTAAGTGGTACTTTTCCAACAGCTGGCTGTGCTTTTCCATTGTTCCCCAGAAAGCAGCATTCCCTTGCAAGATCCCAAACTTCTCATCCTCCTACAGAAGCCTCTTGACTTTTAGCCACCAGAATTATCCCATGTTTTTTTTAATGTAAATATCTGTCTTCCCAGCAATAATCTTTTTCCCTCAGTGATTACTTTTTCTTAGTGCTGAGCACTCACCAATCCAAATTATTTGGGGAAACAAAAATGGGAATTGCGGTTTGTATCTGTGTCCTGAACCTCGAGTGTTTTTCAGGGAGAGTATTCCTGCCTCCAGGTTCTCCTGCAGGAATGAGAAAATGTCCCTTTTTAGTCCCATTTTGGGTGTGGAATCTTGGCCCGGGAATAACTAAACATGGAAGGAGCAGCTGCCTGGAGAAACAAACACCTGGCAAAATATTTTAGGGAATTTCAGGATGAATCATCCCGGGGCGTGTTGGGGAAGCTCGGCCCCAGCTGCAGCTGGGCAGGTTGCCGTTAGTCCCACAGAATCCCATGGAATTATTGAGGTTGGAAAAGAGCTCCGGGATCATCGAGTCCAACCTGTCACCCAGCCCAGGAGTGCCACATCCAGGTATTCCTTGGGCACCTCCAGGGATGGGAATTCCAAATGTCTCTGGGCAATTCCAATGCTAACAACCCATTCCATGAAGAAATTCCCATCTCTTTAATCTCTTATTCCAGGACAGCTCCACGGATGGGTATCCAAACCTCCCTGGGAAATTCCAACACTAACAACCCATTCCATGGGGAAATTCCCATCTCTGCCTTCATCCCATTTCAGGACACCTCCAGGAATGAGCATCCAAACCTCCCTTGGCTGTTCAAATGTTTAACAACCCATTCCATGAAGAAATTCCCATCTGCCTTCATCCCTTTCCAGGACAGTTCCAGGGATGGGCACGCCAAAGCACCTTGGGAAATTCCAACGCTAACAACCCATTCCATGAAGAAATTCCCATCTCCTTCATCTCTTATTCCATCTTTGGAATATTCCATCTATGGGCTCCTTGGAGCAGGTCCATGCCAAGATCCATCCCCATCCCCGTGAAGCCGATGGAACATTGGGAACTCATCCCAAGCTGCAGCTCTGGGCGAGCAGAATGTCCAGGCTCATTAAAATCCCAATTAATCCCTTTTTATCCATCAATATTTGTTTCCAGCACAGTCATTAGGCACAGAAAAGGAGCAAGGAGGGAGGATGTGTGCTGGGAGTTCCCAAATTGGTTATTTTTGGACTCTTCCCAATGTTTTGCTTTTTCCCCGAGCCCTCCTTGCCCTTGTCCCCTTTGGAAGAGGAATAATTAATGAATTTCACAATAAAAAGGAGAGGGAACAAAGGGAAAGGTTGTTGGGAATGGTGGGGAGGTGCCCAGATATCCTGGGAAGTGGGAATGGGCAGAGCTGCTCCTTTCTCCAGCTGTGTCCACATCCCACCTCAGCTCCATCGGGATTAATCACTCCCAGATATTAATGATGATCAAACCTGGAGCCATAGGGATTAAAATCTGCCTGGAATTCCAAAGAAAGCTTAAAACTGTGGAATGAGGCTTGGATTCCCTCGTGAAGCTCAGGGTCATGCCAGTCTTCGGGATAAAAGAGCGGATTAGGGATTTCTGGAGGAGAAGGAGAAGGATTTGCAGAGTTTTCCCACCACTAATTTCCCAGCTTTGTGTTTATCCCTAATAATGATCCCAATAATTATCCCAATTAATTTCAGGAATGGCTTTAGAACCGTGTCCACCTTCAAAGATACAAAAATCCAACTTTGGAAGCATTCCCAGACCAACAACTCATCTTTAAAAGGCACATTTTCCCAACTAGGATTAAAAAATTCCTCTTCCTAGGGAGCAGTGGGGCTGGGAATGGCCAGACACCCTTTGGAAAAGCAGTGGGAATGACTTTTCCTCAGGCCACGAGCTGTTTGTTAAAGCATCTGCTTTTACTCTGGAATATTTTGTGATTGCCAGGAATTCCAGGGCTGGAGGAACGCCAAAGTGGATAAAGGAAAAGTATCCCTTTGGATGGAGCTGGAGTTCAAAATCCCACAACGTCCCACTCCGATTTTTCCTGTCTGGATTCATTATCCTTTATAAACCGGGATTGCAGGGAAATAGGAAAATGTTTCTGCAAATGTGGAGAAGGCTCCGAGTGAGGCAGAATTTTCTGGGATAGCCACGGGCAAGGCGAATTCCAGGGCCTAAGGGGATGGATCTGACCTCTGGGACCTTCTCCTCAGGGAAAACACATTCCATAAGGAATGATAGCAAGCAAAAACCCGGGAGCTGGGCATAACGTGGCAAAACAGGTCTGAAATGGCACCTAATTCCATCTAAAATGCCTTTATTTTTCCGTACGGGAATCACACCGGCTGATACTGGGTCCCCACCAACATTCCAAAGGCCGGTGATTTTATGGATCTGTTTTTGCGGCTCAGAGGGATATATGGAGTCAGGAGGTTTTCCAGCAGCTGGAGAGTTGGCTCCAGGTGCCAGTGGTTTATCCCAAAAATCTGTTGGGAGCACCAGGATGGCTGCAGTTGGGTTGCCAAAGCCTGGCTTGCATTGGAAGCAGGAAGAACATCCCAAAATATGACGGATCCATGGTTTTAATCCCTACCTACCCCCAGACATGGTACCCCATCCTTAAAAAAAATTAAAATAGGGAAACAGGCTGGATCCTGAAAGTGTCAGAGATAAATGTGGGAAAGACAAGGAAAGGAAGCCAAAAGGAAGGAAAAAAAAAGATCCCAAATTCCTTAAACACCGTTTTATGTGCATAGATCTGGGTCCAAGGATCCGATTCATCCCATGCTGTGGATGCACATTTCAAACTTCCCAAGGGAACAGGCTATGGAGAAGTTTAGCTGTGGATCCATGTGACTCCACAAACACTTTCCTCTCCGCAGCAAGAAGTTGGGAATTCAGGACATGCACCTAGAGCTGGGATAGGAGCAAGGAGCCACTTATAGACCCAGAATTCCCAACTGGAATGCCAACATCTGAGCTTTCCTGCCTTTTCCCGGTCACTGTGGGCTGAGCTGCAAGGATCAGGCTGGGAATGGTATCCCACTGGAAAATGTGAGTGCGTGGGAAGGAACCATCCTTGTATTCCAAGGACAAGGTGCAAGGCATCACCCAACAAAGCTGGAAAAGCCACTTTGGTTATTTTGCGGGGAAGATAAATCCAAGAGGATCTCCACAACTTCCACATTCCAAGCCTGGTGGCTCCACATGATCCAGGATAACCCCTCCTTATCCAGGCTTTCGTAAACTAAAGTCCATCCCAGCTGGATGTGCTTGGGAATTCCTGTGCTGACACATCCCAGCGGAGATTCCATCCCAGGGGTTCCCATCTGGAACACTCATGGATTCATCAAGGCTGTGCTTCACCCCCGAGTAATCCCAAAGTCGCATCCAGGCGGGAATGACGGCGGATCATGCACGCCGTGACGGAGCAGACAGATCCCTCCTGGGGATCTGTGTTCCCTGGGTTTATTCCAGTCCTTTCAAGCTGTTCCCAGTGAAATCTTGGCAGGAGTCGGACTGTGCTGTGACGGAAAGAAGCTGCTCCCTCTAATCCCCTTTTCCAAGAAACTGCTCCTGTCATCCCAGTGCATTCCAGGCAGGGAATGAGCAACAGATCCTGCTGTGTCCAGCAGCACAGACTGGCACGGTTTCCCTATGGAAAAGCAGGATGAGGATGTGGAGCTCATGGCGAGGAGCCCTATCCTTGCTGGGATCCCGGCTGGAGCAGGCAGGAAAACCAGGAATGACCCTATCCCACTGTGCTGATGTAATCCAAGAGCTCCTTGCCATGGCAATGGAGCCAGGACCAGAATCTGGGATTTTTCCAGCAGCTGGAGCTGCATTCCAGGCTGTTCCCACCAGGGGTTTGGGCTCCCCAATTTGGCACCAAGACCTTTGGAGGAGGAAGGAACGAAGAGGGAAGGACAGTCCCTAAAATCCCACGAAAGTGGGGAGAACAAGAAGCTGTTATCCCCAGGAAACAGCTGGAACACCTGGAGAGTGATTCCAGGGGGGCAAATGGATCCCATCAAAATAAACCCCTCATTCCTCATCCCGAGCAGCTGTGATCCCGGCACGGATACACCCAGGATAGGCTGGATTCTCCACCTTTAGGGAATGTCTTTTGAAATCCAGGTGGGAGCTCCAACACGGCCATTCCCGCTCGGAGCCAAAACTGCCAGGGAAATTTATAGCCTGAATTCCACAGGAGATCAGTCTGAAATGCTATGGATTTGGAGCTGTCATTAATTAAAGGCATAAGGATTGGGAAATCAGGCAGGGAAAAGCTCCAAGAAAAGACGGTGCCAGCACTGCACATTCCTAAAATCATCAGCTGAACTGTGGGATGCCACTTTTCCGTCTCTTCCCATTAAAAATCTTGGAGTTGGTGCCTGGTTTAACTCCCGCCGAGGTGTCATTGAAAGTGAAAAATCCTGGTGAGCTGATGGGAATTCCCACATCCAGGATAACACAGTGGTTCCAGTGGGAAGAGGAGCCATGGATGCAGCCGGGGTGCCGGCAATAAACCCACTGATCCCATTTATTTGGGGTCAAATCCATCCCGTCTCTTTTCCCTCTGTTTTTTTGCAGGATGGGAATGACATTCCCGTTATTTTCCGAGTTGCCACAATTCCAGTTCATGCTTCCCACTTCCCTAGGGATAATCTTGACTCTATCCAGCTCCAGCTGCCCTTGCAGGCTATCCCAGTAACTGCCTGGTGAGGCTTTTCCAGCTTTTCCAAAGAATTTTGGGAAAACCGCACCAAACCTGGGCTGTTTACCAGGGAGGTTAATCAGCTTCAGAGGGAGGAATTAATGGGAAGCTCGGCCTTGGCACAGCACATTCCTCAATCCTGAAGGGCAGCCTTTGGGAAAAAGAGGAATTGGACCCCCAGAACTCCCGGAGCCGAAGGTATCCAGCTTGGATTTCAGTTGGAGCCTTTGGAAAATCCCGGAAGGATTTGGGAATGGGCTCAGCCTTTAGGCACAGGCTCCTGTTTTTTTGCCACAGCCGAGGGCACAGATTTTTCCTTAAATCCTACATATCCAGTGCCTCATTCCCTGCAAAAACAGGGAGGAGGGAATGGTTGCCCAGTGAGGTCAGTGGGAAGCTGCCTCCAGCTGGGATCGGGCCTGCAGGTGTCTGGGAGGAACAAGAACCCAAGGATTTCATCCCTTTGGAAACAGCCCTGGCAGCTCCAGCCTCACTCAGAGCATCCCTTGTTCCTCCCCACCTTTCTCCTGCCGCTCCTTTTGGGATAACAATGGCAGGATCCAGATGCTTATCCGCAGGGCTCTTCCCATTTCCACGCTGGCCTTCACCAAATTCCATAGGGATGCTCCGGAAGCAGCCACAGATAACCCAAAGAGCTGAGCCAGCTCCCGGGAAAGGCAAAACCCTTGGAATTACTGCAGGGAAGGGAACATGATTCCTAATTCCTTTCCATGGTGGGAATCTGGCCATAATTAACCAGTGAAATCCCATCTCGGGAGTTGAAGAATGGATCCCAATCCATGTTTTTTGTGGCTGTTTCCGTTTTCCCAGAGCTGTGTCAAAGCCCCAGAATTCCCTTTGCTCCATCCATTCCCTTTCCATAGGCAAATCCAGCATTGGATGCCCACAGCCACCCAAAGGAAGATCCTATGGATAATATATTTCCCAATAAATAATGCTGGAAAAGAGGGAAAATTCCTTTTAAATTGCTAAGGAAGCATTTTCTTCCCTATTTTCAGGGGTGAAAAAAACCCCCTTGGACTTGGGTGTGGAATCAAGGGAAGATTTTCCTCCAGCTGCGATCCCAGTGTTCTCCCTGCCCACCAGCCCAGGCAACTGTCACTTTGCATTCCCTTTTTTTCCTTGCTGAGGCAGGGAAATTCCAGCTGAGGCGATTCCAGCCCCGGCACATCCCTTGGCAGCGGCGCCCGGCTCCTGCAGAGCTGAGATAAGGAGGTAAAAGCAGAGCCTTGGGACACGTTCTCCATGCGGAAAACTCTGCCCAGCCACCACGGCTCTTATCTTTATTGCCCACATTCCCAACAATCCCCATTTTTTTAATGGAGTTCTCATCCCAAAGGTTCTGAGAAGCTCTGGTGCATCCATGGGCCGGATCCAAGATGAGGATTAACAGCAGCGCAATTCCAGCAAAAATCATCGGATTCATCCTCCTTGCTCTGCTGGCAGCCGGGAGCAGGGAAGCAGAACCTGGAGCCTCTGGAAAAGTGCTGATGTTTTCCTGTCGTGCTGGGTCCCTCCCAGCAGGAAATTGTGCATTGTACTGGGAGCGCCGAGTTTTCCGGAGAAATCCTGTCGGGATCCGTGTCCTGCTCTGCCACAGACTGGGAGCTTTCACCTCGGCCATGGAGCGACGCCCTCGCCTCCCAAGGGTCGGGCAAGAAAACCTTTGGATGGGGTTGAAAGCCTCTTAAGACAGGCTTAAGGCAGGGATTTGATCCCTAAATTCTCTTAATCCGGCCTCGGTTATTATGGAGCGAATCCAACAGGAGCTGCAGGTCCCGCCCCAGCGGTGGTGACCTCTGGCAGGAATCCATTCTAGAATTCTGGGATTCTGGGAAGATTTGGGAACATTTCCCTGGGTCACTGAGCCCCATCCCAAAGCCAGAGGGATTGGGAGCACATTTTGGATTAAATCCCAGCCACTTCCCAACTTCCCAGCTCAGCAACTCCAAATATCCTAGGGTCGGGAGCAGGGATTGATTCCCCCATAAATCACCACCACGGAGCAAAGGCCATTCCATTCCAGGAAAACCTGAAATCCTGGGGATGTCCCAAAAAGGGTGGGATTTGCTTCTTCCCAGAGTCCGAGCAAGGAATTAAAATCTTGCTTGACTTTTCCCAGGTATTTTAGAGCTTGTCTTGTTTTCCCCCTTTCCCAAACTTCCCAATTCCTTAACAGCTGGTTTGCCCTGGCTCCAACTTTTTCCAAGCTCTCCATCCGTCTTTCAGTAGAGGCGATGGGAGAATCCCAGCTCAGCCGGGATTATTCCTCCATCCCTTTAAAAAGTAGGGAAGCATCTCCGGATCCCCCCGGCAGCCCCCGGATGCAGAGCCAGCAGCTCCCACCTTCCTCCCATTCAGTTCCCGAGCAGCCCCATTTCCTTGGATAAATAGGAGGGGGAAGAGGGAAAAGAGTTAAACCAGACAAAACCCAGAGGGAAGAAAACTTGGAGCAACACAGAAAAGGAAAAGCAGCTTGGAATTGCTTTGGAAACCCCACTAGGTTTTGCTCAGGACTGGAAATTTTTCCATCAAAAAAGGGGATTTTGGTGTTTTTCTCAATCCAAACCATGGAATTGTTGCAGCAACAGCTGGGAACAGCACAGGGCTTTTCTTCCCTCCTGTTTTCCATGGATTTTTAATCCATCTGTTCCACACAAACTGTGGGAACCGTGTCAAAACCTGCCTGGGCTTGAAGAGCGTGCAATGGGAATTCTCTGGGAATTCTGTCATTCCACCAGCTCCCAGAAGGATGTGAGACATGGCTGATCCTGCCACTGGGATTCTCCTGTAGGAATTCCAGGCTCGCATATCCCGGTGGGCTCCGAGGCTCAGCTTTGGATACGGAACAGAGATCCCAGCTCAGGATTTAGGGAAGCACCTGGCAGGATTTGGGTTCAAACCACTCAAATTCCTTGTTCCTGGATTCTCCCAAGCATCTGGAAGGGAAGGAGCCAGCCTGGGATAGCTGTCCCAGGAGCCACATAAGTTCCATCCCAGTTTTTCCCCTAAAATTCCAACTTTGGAATGTGCCAACAGCATTTTTTACCTTTATTTGCTTCTGGGGTTCCAAGTGCAGGGACGGGGCAGTTTTCCAAGGATTTCTCCACATCCGAAGGGATTGGAAACTTGAGATCTTCAAGGCAAAACCCAAAGCATCAGCAATTCCAGAGGAATATTTCCTTCTTTTGGCCCAGGTGGGAAGAGGAATTTTATTCCCACTTAAATCTGGTTAAAATGAACACACAGGGAGATGGGAAAGAAGGATCCTGGGATTTTTAGGGATTTGGGAAGTGGGTCAGAGCAGGACTTGGCTCTGCAGGGCAGGAAATGGCCAGGAGTTCCTGGCACTGGGATCTGCAGCATCCCACATTCCAAGTGGGAAAACAGCAGCATCCAAGGCCTGAATTCCATGGGATATAAGCTAAAAACAGGGAATTGTTTTTCCAATCCATGTGCTGGACTTAGGATGCAAATAGTGGGGTGGAAACAGAGCTTTCCTGCATCCAGGATGTTGGGAATGAGGCCTGGCCCAGTTTTTCCTACCTTAAGTGGGACTTCCAGCTGAACCCTGGGCCTTGGAAAACAAATCCATCAAAAAGTGGGAATGAGCTCCCACTTATCCTTGGCTTCCCCTTGGCCTTGTGTTTATACTTGGATATGGTACGAGGTTTCCATGGAATAATGTTCCCTAGGGATAATTCCCTGTTTATCCTGGATTCAGCTGGATTTGACGGGAATAAAGCTCTGGCAGCACTTCCCAGCTGGCTCCCCACACATCCCAAATTCCCTGGGAAAACCTGGAGACTGTCCTTGCAAAAAAAGATGGATACACGAGCAAACCCCACTTCCCTGCCTGTGGAGTTGCTCCCAATCCAAAACATTTGATTCCCTGTGGAAGCACGTCCCAAAAGTGATGGAATCCCAGAAATTCCTTCTGAATTTGCAAAAGAATGGGGAAAAGGGGGGAAAATATGGAACTGAGAATTCCCAGTTGGAAAAAACACCCAGAGTCAACATCCAATGGGGCAACAACGTGAGCTGGGATAATCTTTCAATCCAGCAATAAAATTCCAATGGGAATATCCCATTTTTCTCACCTCCGAGCCACAAATTCCATCAGCAGAAAGGAAAAAGGATGATTTTTCCCTCGGGATTCCCCTCCTATCTCTGGAATCACAAGAGTTGCCCCATTCCCGGGGCAAATCCAAGGCCCTCCCGGAGTCCGTCCCTTCTCCTCTCCTCCTTCTCCCCAAGGATGAAGATTTGCTGGATAGAACAAAAAAAACCTGGAAAAGAGCCCAGTGTGGAAAGCAGGAATGGTGACGCAGCCGGCGGGAGCAACCCAGGCTTTGCTGGGATCAGCTCCCGCCGGGAATGAGCTCAATGTTTTCATGTGCTGTGAGCCATTTTCCTGCCAATTTTTTTTTTAGGGAATATTTGAACTTTAGGCTCCTCTCCCTTCTGAGCTTCCCAACGGGATCTCTCCTTGGATGGGGAGAGGGGCTGGAGCGGCCTCATCCGGACATGGGGGCCTCCGGATTCCCCAGGAATGCCAATATTTACAATCCCTTTTTTTAATGGAATTTATTCCCTGACATGATCCACCAAAGGGATCCCACATTCCCAATGGGATCATTTAGGATGAGAAGATTCCGGGAAGATCAGGATCAGGAGAACAATAATCCAAGGTTGGATTGGATTGGGAATGACCTTAAAGCCGATCTCATTCCGACCCCTTTGGAAAAAAAGGAATGAATCATCCTGCTTCCACTGCAGGTTGGATTTCCCCCTTTGTGGAGCCACATCCCTGTTTTTTTGGGATCTCTTCACTTTTATCCCTCTCCCCAAGCCCATCCCACGCCACCACAATGATCCCGGGAAAGCTGGGAAGGGTCTGGAGAAGCCGCTCATCCCTTTGGAGAATCCCACCCTGCTTTTCCTTCCAGTGGTTCCCGCCCTGCCCGGGCAACACCCGGTGCTTCCCGAGCCTCTGGAATGTTAACAACTCTGCCTTTCCCTTCGCATACCAGAGCCACCCCCTTCCCAGGATTTTGCACATCAGCGGGAAAAGAGATTCGGTGCAGCTGGGCTGGGACAGCGTTAAAAAAAAGCGGGAGGAAAATGGGAAAACAGGGAACAATCCTGCTGGGCGTGTTGGAAACACAGGGATGGTGCCAGCGCTGAGTCATTCCCGGCCCTCCCTGCCCCTCCGGGTGGGAATCCCATTTGGGAATGCCTGCAGATCCCGATTGGCTCAGATCAAGGTGGAGCTGGAGAAACCGGAGCGAGCCGAGATCCTGCTTTAACACCATCCTTGGGGGAATTTGGAAAGGACTGGAAGTTTGGAAGGACTGGAAGTTTGGGTCGTGCCACAAATGGAGGAATTCCGACAGGAGGGTGAGGGAAAACAGGCAGGGAATTCTGTGGGATGAGCAACCAGCTTCCAAAGGGGGAAATCAATATTTAATGACAGAGCCCAGCGCTTCCCTGCCTCTGCTCCAGGAAAAAAAAGGTGGATCTATGGATACGCTTCCTTTATCCATGTGTGGGATGTCCCAAAGAAAAATAGGATTCCCCAAATCCTCCATCCCAGATTCCAGAGCCTTTTCCAGATCTGCCTGTCCCCATTCCTGGGATCACGAGGCTGGAACTGAAAGTGCTTCCTTTGGGATTCTCCCTCTGGCAGCACATGGGAATATAAGGATCACCTTGGATCCCCCTGCTCCCGGTTTTAGATGGAAATAGGGAATTCTGTTCCCCACAGCTCCTGTGGGCAAGGGAAACCTGTTTTCCATGGGAAAAAAACGTGTGAAACAGAGGGGAAAAAACCCAGGGATGCAACTCCTCATATATTGCCTGGAATGCTTAATTCCCATGGTAATTCCATGTTTATTCAGGCAGCACTTGCCTGCCTATGGACACAGTCCTGTTTTTTAATTAATGAAATTATTAATTATTATTAATAATAATTATTATTAATAATATTGATATTAATAATATTACTATTAATAATAATAATAATGTTATTGTTATTGTTATTT
>VZTJ01003522.1:51608-70549 GCA_013397795.1 Orthonyx spaldingii
CCGCCGGTGACCAGCTTGGCGACGCGCGGGCGGCCGTAGGAGGCGGCGCGCAGCGGGTGCGCCACGGCGATGTAGCGGTCCAGGCTGAGCACGGCCAGGCAGAAGCCGCTGCTGAAGGCGTTGAGCCCGTCCACGCCCAGCACGGTCCGGCAGAGCGCCCGGCCGAAGGGCCAGCGCCGCAGCGCCGCCGCCGCGGCCGCGAAGGGCACGCCGAGCATGAAGAGCTCGTCGGCGATGGCCAGGTTGAGCAGGTAGATGTTGGTGGCCGTCTTCATCTCGGCACAGCGCAGGATGACGAAGATGACCAGCGCGTTGCCCAGCAGGCCCAGCAGGCACACCAGGCCGTAGCTGCACTGCAGCACCACCATGCCCGCGATCCCCGCCGCGTTCCCGGCCCGCTCCGGGCTGTCCGCAGCCCGGCCCGCCTCTCCCGCCGCCGCCGCGGCCGCGCTGCTGTTGGGGGGCGTCTCGGAGCTGGCCCAGCTGGAGATGCTCCAGAGGGGAACTCCCGCCGCCAGGAGCTGCTCGGCCTCCGTGCTCATGGCGGGAGGTGATCCATGGACGGGAGAGCGCTGGGAATGGGAGTAACCTGCGGGCAGGGCACGGGGGTCAGAGCTGCAGGGCACAGAAATCCCGGTTCCCACACTCCCCTTGGATTGAGAACCTCCATCCAGCACCCTCCGACCCCCTCCATCAACTCCCTCCACATCATTCCTCAGGTCGGAGCATCCCGGTTTTTTTGGGATCTCAGGGGCTGTGGGATGGGCATTAACC
This sequence comes from Orthonyx spaldingii, assembly GCA_013397795.1. Taxonomy (NCBI): domain Eukaryota; kingdom Metazoa; phylum Chordata; class Aves; order Passeriformes; family Orthonychidae; genus Orthonyx; species Orthonyx spaldingii. The sequence continues at coordinate 52,383 of VZTJ01003522.1, forward strand.
CTGTGTGGGATCCCCAAACTGTGTGGGATGGCCTGGGAATCAATCCCAACCTGGCGTGGGAGTCGATCCCAACACAGCCTGGGAGTCAATCCCAACCAGACCTAGGAATGAATCCCAGCCCGGCCTAGGAATGAATCCCAACACAGCCTGGGAATCAGCGCCATCCACCTTAAGGAGTCCCCGCAAATCCCCAGGGTTTCATTCACGCTGCCAAGGAGAAACCGAGCCGGGAATGTTTTACCTCTCAGTATTCCAGGGATGGAAGGAGCCTCACGCCTTCCTGCCGGCGGGAAGAAGCCGCTGGGGGAAGATGCTCCGGTGGGATCGGTCGCCAAGGGAAAGTCCTGCTTGACCTGGATCAGATGACCGGGAAGATCCGGACCTTTTAAAGGGAAAGACAGAGCAGCGATGGACGCGCGGGATCTTCTCCCTCTCCCGCATCCCTACGCCGCAGGCACCGGCTTTCCATGAAAAACTGAACGCGGCGCAACTTTCTGCTCCAGGATTTCCGCTGGAAAACAGCGCAGTGCCCTCCGCCCTCCTCCCGCCGGGCTGTGCTGTCCTGCGGCTCCCGGCTGGAGCATTCCCGCTCCAGAGGCTCCTTCCCGGCGCTGCGGAGGGCGGGATCTGCAGCCCGAAACCCCTCCTCGCATCCCCCCCGTATCCCGAATCCCGAATCCCGCATCCCGAATCCCGTACCCCGCCCTCGAATCCCCCCGCGGCTCCGGGGGGAGGCAGGAGATGGAAGAGGAATGGTTGCCTTGGCAACGCATCCCGCATCCCGCATTCCTGCCGCGCGTTTCCGCCTTCCCTGCGCTCACTCCCAGCGCTGCAGGGTCTCCGGCTCCTTCCCTGAATCTCCATCCCTGCGGCACCGCATCCCGGGAATCCGAGCATGGAGAGGTGAGAGCCAGCCCGGCCTGGCCTCACATCCAAACCCACCGGGAATTCCATCCCAAATCGGAGTCTCCGCTGGAACTGGGGGTGCAAGGAATAAAAATGGGAGGAAATTCCATCTTTTGGGGTTTTAAAAAAATCAATTCCTAGGTTTGGGGCTTTCTTTTTTTTTGGATGAGAAGGTTCCAGGGAATCTTTGTGCCAAGAAATCCCTGGCAGCAGCTGAGCCCGGATCATGAAATCATGGAATTATAGAATCACGGAATCAAAGAGTAATTGATTAGGGCCGTGGAATCATGGAATCATTGAAGTTGGAAAAGCCCTCTAAAATCATGGAATCCAATGTCAATCCAGCACTGATCCAGGTCCCCAAGTGCCACATCCACACGGATTTAAATCCCTCCAGGAATGAGGGCTTCACCACTGCCCTGAGAGAGGAGTTTTCCCAATATCCAACCTAAACCTCCCCTGAGGCCATTCCCTCTTATCCTGTCTTTTATTCCCTGGGAGCAGAGCCCAGTTCCCACCTAATTCCTGTCAGGGAGTTGTAGGGAATGAAATCCCCCAGATCCCTCTTTTTTTCCAACGTTCCCAGCTCCCTCATCTGATTTATCCCAACCCTGGCCAGGAAATGATGGAGCAAACTTGCCTCAGTCATCCCAAAATCACAGCCCTGGGAATTTTTTTTGGCAATTTGGAGCTGGCTGAAGGAGCCCATTTGGGGCCTGATTGCTGGGATGGGAGTAGGGGTAAACATCCATATGATATCCCTGGGAATGGGCTCGGAAATCCTGGGAAAACAGGTGGATTTGCTCCTGGCTGCTTAAATCCATGACCGTGGTTAATGGTGCAGCTGGCACTGATCCCGCTGGGAATATCCGGGATCCAGGGAATGCTGGCACCCCATCCCCACCCCCAATTCCATGGGGCATTCCAGTGGGATAAAGGACGCCGGGATCTGCTGTGCTGACACAGAAATTCCCGGGTGCCAGCCCAGGAGCTCCGGGAGTTCCCGTTCCAGCCGGAGACCGGAAAACATGGAACGAAACAATGGAAGCAGCCACAGAGTCCATGGGCCCCTCCACCTCCCGGAGCAACAGGAAGCCTTTAAAGGCTCCTTTACTGGAAAGGAGGAAACTCCTCCAAGGATTTGAGCCACACTGTGAGCCCAGAATTCCATGGAGAACTCTGGATTGGGAGGAGCAGGAATAACCTTGGCTCCAGAGGGACAGTTCCGGGGGTGGGAGCATCACTGTGGGATGAGGATGCTCTGGAAGCTTCGGCTTTCTCCCCATTCCAGGAGCATCCATAAAATCCTGGGATATTCCCAATAGGAAGGGACCCACGTGGAGTCCAGCTCCTAAAAGATCTTGGGATTCTCCTCAATCCCACCCTCAAGAGCTGCCCCAGATCCCAACCTCGGAGCCTGCTCCGATGCCAAGAGAAAAGCGGGATTTGCTTGGTGCATCCCAAGGAATCTGTGGATCCTGGGATCAGCACTTGTGGGATTTTAAGATCTGGGATTTGTGGGAAACCTTGAAATCAAGGAATTCCCAGGAAACATTCCTGGAATTTACTGGGATATGGTTTTCCCTGTGTCCAGGGGAATTGTTCAGCTCTCCTTATGCTGGAATCCAGTTAATTTTCCTCGTTATTCCCATTATCCATGTCCAGGGATCCCCTTCCTGCTCCCCCCCAGACATGGATCCCAAATCCACGCCAAAGAGTTGGAAAAAGTGGGAAAAGAGAAGAGGAGCCTGTGGATGCTGGGAATTAATGAACCCCTAAATGGGGCGGGATTTTCCTGGCCAAATTCCCATTTAAATGGTTCCGGGAGCCCTTTTCCAGGTAAATCCCCCATGGAATCTCTGCACACGGGGCTATTCCACCCCTTGGATCTTCCCTGAGCCTCCAACAATTCGGAATCCGTGAATTCCACGCAATTCCAGAATATTTGGAAGGGCTCCTGAAGGGCATCGTGTTCCAGCCCCACTTCCATTGGCTGCTCCCAAATTTCCCCGCCTGCTCCCCCCACTCCTTCCTGAATTTCCCGAGGAAAGCCCAAAACATGGAGATTTGCTGCCCTCTCCCGGGAGCCGCCAAATACCGGGATTTGGGATGCTTGGAAGTGTTCGATCCTTATGCTTTGGAATTTTTTAACGCTGATTAAAATCTCCAAGTCATTCCCAAGAAAGACAAAAACTGTGGGAATAAGATCCTTCCCAAATTCCAGAAAAGCCAATTTTGAAACTTTTTTCCCTCCTAAACCCCCAATTTTTGGGGAAATGTGGAAAAACCTGGATTAGGAACAGGTTCTTGGTGAAAATCCGACCTTGTTTCCCGGGAAAAGAACTGAAAACTTCCCAGACTTTTTTCCCTCTTAACTCGGAGCTTTCTGCTCCCTCCTGAAGGGGGGAGGGCAGGGGAAATCAGGAATTTTTTAGGGGAAATAAAGGAATTCACAAAAATTCCTGTGTAGTTTATGGATATATTGGAGAAATATTTTGGGAGAATCCTCGGATGGATGATAAGGGGGGAAAAAAAAAAAGGGTTTTATTATTTTTTGGGAATTTATAAAGTGAATATCCCCCCAAAATTAGGGAAGCCTGGAATTTTGATGGCGTTTGGATCCTGGATGTCACTTCCATGGATCCGTGGCTGCTCCTCAGGTGTTTCCCTGTCGTTTTCTCCCTGGAAAACCCGGATTCCGTATAAAAGCCTCCGTTTCCCTTTCCCGGTGGGAGAGGAGGCGGCGTTATCCCGGCGGGAAGTGGAGCCGGAGGTCAGGGCCTCATTCCCGATGCCAGGTGGGAGCTGGGATGTGTTTATCCAGTCTGGGATCCACACTGGAGTTCCTTATTCCCGGCCTGGCGCTTTTCCCGGGAGCTCCTGGGCTCTGGCAGCCGCTGCCACATTCCAGCCCCACTCAATGCTCCTGTGTCTGCTCCTCCAAAAAAATTCCCACCGGGATGGGGGAGCGGGGTGCAGGGATGGGGGACAACCGTGGTGTCCCAAAGCTCGGGGATCCCGGGATTGTGGGGTGGGATAAGGAGAGGATCCGGCCCCGCTTTGGGATGGGGCCAAGGAAAGCAGGGAAGCTCCAGCAGCGCTTCCCAATGCCTCTTCCCATGGGATGGGAGACGTGGCATGGGCTGGATTCGGGATGTGGGATGCTCCAGCTGCATCCCCTCCTTCCATTCCCAAATCCCAACACTGAGTTCAGCCCTCATTCCTAAGCTTTGCTCCCAAAGTGCTGAGGTTTGTCCCCATTCCCAAATCTTGGGTTTCTTGGCAGGGTATTCCCGAAAATTCCCCTGAGGAAGCAGGGAAGGGGCAGAGGCAGCAAGAATGGCCCCTCCTGAATTCTGGGAATTGGCAGGAATATTCTCACAGGAATATTCCTTCAAGGAAGATACTCCCATGCAAGAAACGTGGATTTATCCCAGCCCCAGCAACAGCAAGAATTCCCTGAATTCCACATCTTCCCAAACCAGAGCAACCTGGGTAGCTGAGGATGGAGAGGGGAGGAATTCCATGAATTATCCTTGTCCCTGCTCCAATCTGATCCCAGCCACAAGGATCCTCAGCTCCCAAGGAATTTGGGGATGATGAGGCAATTCCCACTGGTCCTTTTCCATAAATCTGCTGGAAAAAAAATCCTCCCAGGTTTGGAGGGATAAGAAATCCTGATTAATATTTCAACAGCGCCTGGAATTTGCATAAATCCTGCTGGATTCAAAGGCAATGGATGAGCTTGGATTTTCAATGGGGAAATGCCAAAGGAGGGCTGGGAAGCAAATTCTGTGGGAATTTGGACCGGGAATAAGGTCTTGTTTTCCTTGCTGGGAGCTCTGTATCCCAAAACTGATGGGAAGGGAAAGAACTGGGAATAGGGAATACTGGGAATAAAGGAAAGGATGTGAAATCCCTGAATATTCCCAAGTTTCTCCCTCTGTGGTCATGGTGCCTTTGCTCCGGGGAAATTTTAGGAAGAGCAGGATGGAGCCGGGATAGAGGGATGCATTATCCACCCTAAATCCAGGCTGACATCACCTCGCCACTCACTCATTCCATAAAAATGTTGGAGCACCGGATCCAGAGGCTTTGCTGCTTCCTATGGGCTCCTGGAGCTTTTCCCGGCTGCTGGGCTGGAGGCACCGGGAATTTTTATGGAAAGCCGGCTGGGGATGAATGGAGCCCAGAAATAGAAAAGCTGGAGCAGCTCCAGAGAGAGGAAATCAGGGAGCCGGGAAGCTTCCCGTGGTCCCAGGGTTGTGATGGGGACACTGGGATGGGCTGGAACACCTGGAAATCTTGGATCTGCCCTCGCTGGGAAGCTGCTCCTTCTTTTTATTCAGGCGTTGATTTCTTTTCCCGCTCAAATCCATGGATTCTCCCCCTTTCCAGCCATTCCCCCAGTCTGGATCACTCGTTAGAGGAGGAGAAGCTGCTGTGCTTTTCCAGGGAATCCCAGCTGCTCATCCCATGAGGAAACCCCCCCGCACTTCCCAAATTCTGGACTGGGGCAGGAAAGCCGGGGCCACCTCAAACCCATCTGCAAACAGCTGGAAAAAACACTGGAAAACATGGAAAATCCATTCATTTTCCCGGCAGCAGCTCCTAATTGTCTCCTTCCATGGTTTTCCTGCTTTTCCAGGAGGGATTTTCCCTTAAATCCACTGGGCTCTGCCCCTGAACACTCAGGGTGGGAAAGAATTCCCTGATGCACACTGAGTTGGGAGCAGCATTCCCAAGGGAATGTCCGGGGGCTCCCAATCCTTTCCCACAATCCCTGTGTCCCTCAGGAAGCATTGTCCTGTTGGATATCCAGCATTTCCCGTGGAATTCAGCTCCAGGAGTGTTTTCCTCCTGTATCCCAGTGCTCATCCTCTGCCAGAGGATCGGGAAGGCCGGAAATTCCCCAAATTTTTATTCCTTGGGATGTAGTTCCTGCAAGCCCCAAAGCTGATCCCGATGGGAAAAGGGAATGTGAGGGATGGACCCCATCCCTGTGGAATCCTCCGTGAGCTGGTTGATCCCACAGAAACCAGGAAAAGGTGGGTTTGCTCCCAGTTTAGGGAATTGGAGCAGCTGGTGGGATAAGGAGAGGGATAAACCCAAAGGAAAGCCAGGAATATTCTGGAAGAAGTCAGAATTCCCTAAAAAAGCAGCACATCCATCTTTTCCTGGTAGGGCTTGTTCCCTGTTCCCAGAGCAGTGAGAGTGGCCGGATTTTAGGGATTGGATGATCCCGGCTCTGCCAAGGGGCCTGATTTTCCAAACATCAATTCCTTCCCGTTTGGATCCTTGTATCCCATGGCTGGGAATGCGCCAGGAATTGCTGCTGCGGATTCTTGTAACGATGCGGGATCCGCTGGGGAAATTTGGGAATGCTTCCCTAAAAAAATATTAAAAAAACCTGGAATTTCAGTGGGGTTTGAATTTGCCCAAACATGAGGAAGAAAGGAAGGGAAAAGGAAGGGAAAAGGAAGGAAATTCTCTTTTTCTCCTCTTCACTTTTATCCATGGGATGAATAAATAAAAACCCGGGAAGAGGGAATGGGAAGGATGATGCAAGGGGCAGGATTTGGGATGGGAGCCGTGATATTGCAGGGAAAATGAGCCGGCACAGCAGGAATTAAAATAATGTCATTCCTGTTTGCTCTGACTCCGGCGTAATCCGCCCGGAACTCTGACATTTCCCAAAGAATTCTTCACCTCGGGAAGTTGGGAAAAATGCCGCCACTCCACAAAAGTGAGCGGATATTGGATCCTACAGGAATAAATTGGAAGCAGGACGTGATCCGTGTCCCGCGGATGGATGGGAGCCGGATGCGATCCCGTATCCGCGGTTGGATTGGGATAACGGGAATATGGGATCCAATGGGATAGTTTGGGGTTATCCCAGTGCCAGGGCCAGGCTGTGTGCCCATCCCAAGCCAGCTTTTCCAGGGATTTGGGGATTTTTTGGGTGTTTAACGTGTTGGAAGTAAAAACTGGGATGGGAAAGGCAAGGCAAGCATGGAGGTTTCCCTCTGGAATTCCACTGGCTGTGGGGCTCCTTCTCCTCAGGGAATGCAGGGAAGGGGATCCAGGGGCTGATCCACTCTTTTCCTCAGGGAATCTGAGCAGGGAAAGAGGAATTGGGGCTGATCCTGACTTTTCCATAGGGAATGTGAGTTGGAGAAGGGGATCCATGGGGTGCTGCCCCCTTTTTTAAGGGAACCTGAGCTGGGAAAGGGATCCAGGGGCTGATTCTCACTTTTCCTCAGGGAACGTGAATTGGGAAAGGGATCCAGGGGTGCTGCCCCTTTTCCCCAGGGAATATGAGTTAGGGAAGGGATCCAGGAACTGATTTTCACTTTTCCTCAGGGAATGTGAGTTGGGAAAGGGGACCCATGGGGCGCTGCCCCTTTCCCTCATGGAATACGAGTCGGGGAAGGGAATCCAGGGCCAGATCCAAGGCGGAGCAGGGCCACGACTCCGGCAGGATCCACGGAGGAGCTCATTTACCGGGATAATTGTATGCTTTGCCCTTAAGCGTATTGATTCGGAAAAGTTAATCAGGACCATTTGGAAGCGCTTCCATGAAAAAACAGAAAATCCCATTAAACTGATTAAAACTGAATCCATCTTAAATAACCCCCTGCTCCTTAAAAGTGTTGAAACAGGGAATTGTCTTCAAATAAAATTATTTCAGTCAAACACGGCCGCCCGCCGCTCCCGCCCGTCGACGTGGCTGCGGAATTCTGGGATAACGGGAATGCTGGGAAAGGGACGAATCTCTTTTTCTGGGATAAATCCTTGGGAAGAAAAACTGGGAGAGTGCTGGATGCGTGGTCATGTCTGAGGAGGGGATGGGGCACAACCTTCTCTTTTCCATGGATTTTAAGGGAACATTCCTCATGGAAAAGGTTGGAAAACTCTGGCACAGCTGCCCAGGGATTCCAGTTCCTGGAGGGATTTAAAACTTGGGAATGTGGTTTAGTGCTGGGGGAATGGTTGGACTTCTTCAGCCTTAACAGCTCTGGGATTCCATGAATTTCCTTGAAAAATGATGCTTCACAGCCATGTATTCCCAGAAATCAGATTCTGTGGCTGCCCCAAAGATGGGGAATATTTCTGGATATTTTAAACTGAAACCTGGGAAGCTCCCGGAAAACGATCCAAATGGTTTGGAAAGGCCCAGCTTGAGATGGAGTTTGGGCTGTGCTCAGCCATCTCTTGGAATCCCAAAGGATTTGGGATGGCTGGAATGTGGATTTTCCAATCCTGGAGGCTCCGGCCCACAGGCAGAGCTGCTCTTCCCGTGTGGAAGTGCTGCAGGAGGACACTGGGATAGGACAGGATGGCAGGGAAACCCTTGGAATGTGCCTCGGGATTTGCCTTGTCCTGGGTGCCTCAGGGCAGAGCTCGCTGATGCTCGTCAGCACCTGGAATTGCACAATTCCTTTGGGAAGGAAGAAGGAGGTGGAGCTGGTCCCGGCAGTATTCCCATCCCTGCCATCCCATGGGATACACTGAGCTCCCAAGCTGGCTCTTCCCAAAAAAACACCGGCTCTTGGAACAAGGCAGCACAGGGAGTTTTGTTGACATTCCAGCGTGGAGAATCCAGCAGTGGGAGCTGATTCCAGCTGGCTGAGGGATTGGGAAGGCGTTATCTGCCCAGAGTTCGGGATTATCCCTGATTTCATCACTCAGTTGGAGCGCACTGGGAGATAACCGGGATTGCTCCCAGTTTGCTTCCAAATGAGTTGATTTTCGCTTTGGAGCTTCCATGTCTCCCACTGGATAAATCCCGAGTGGGAGCCAGACTTTTTGCATTTCCAGGGAGCAATGCCCACATCCCTAGGGAATGATGGGACTGATGGGAATGATGGGAATGATGCACCAGCTCCCATCCATGAGCTTCATCAGGCATCTATCCTGAGGGGTTCTGAGCATCCCACTCCAGCTGGCCTGAGGCTTGATTTCCCAAAGTTTTCCAAATAGGACAGACTCTGGCACAGCGAGATATAAAATTCCATAAGGATGTTTTAGAGCTTGGCATGGGAAGCATGTCCCATGCTCCATGCCCATGGATGCACCCTTGGCATGAACATTCCTTGCCAAAAATCCCCCTTTTTTTGGGTCACCGAAGGTTTTCCATAGGCAAATCCTGTCAGGAAATGCTTGGGAAACACCCTCAGGCACAGGGTGGGATTCTGGGGTGTCCAGGAGTGGAACTTGAGGATCCCTGTGGATCAGGATTTTCTGGGAGACACAGAGGGTGATGAGCCGGAGCAGATCGCAGGGATTGAATCCTTCGGGATGCACTCAGCAGCAGCGGGATGAGCCGTGGGTGCCTTTCCCTATTCCCGCTGCTCCAGCGGGTGTTTCCTGCTGAATTTTGTTCCATTCCCTGCGACCAGGGCTGGACGAGCATCCTGGATTCCCAGCCCTGACCTCCCTGGAGCTGCCAGGCTTCTTTATCTCCGCCGCAGCCTCCGGATGCTCCTCGCAGCATTCCCAACAAAGGAGGTGCCAGCGGCGGCTGTTTGTCACCGCCTTGTTCCTGACTGCGGGAATAAATCCCGGATCCCTCCTTCCCTCGCTTCCCAAGGCCGGCGGCCGGGTGCCAGCCGAGCCCCCCGCGCCGCTCCTAATCCAGCAGCGGGAGCATCCCACAGTGGGAGCAGCGGGAAGCCGGGATAATGGGGAGCCCATTACCATCTCCATGGAGCAGCGGGATGCAGGGATGCTTCCTGAATCCACATCCTGGCTTCCCTGCCCTCCCAGGTGTTGTTTGCCCACCGAGGAGCCGGCCTTGGAAGCAGCTGCGCATCCAAGGGTCAGGAAATATCCCGCTCCTCATCCTCTTCCCGCTCCGGGGGCTCTGCATCACAAGGCCCGCGGTATTTCCTTGGGGAGCGGGGCTGTGTTTGCCGGGATCCCCGGGAGCTGATGAGGTGTTAATGGGAACAAGGATTGGGACAGGGATGGAGGCCACTCCGGGGGTCACGGCTGCATCCCAATTTCCCAGCCAACTGGGAAAAACCAGTGGGAAACTGCCCCCCTTCCCCCCAAGCCTAAAACGGCAAGAAGTAGGAGTTCGGGATGCAGGGATGCCTCAGGCGGCAGGGATGGTCCCTGTGGATTGGGAATGTTATCCTGTTAGGGGGTCTTTTGTGATGGAAGTGGAGGGGGAAAAGGGGGGGGAGTGAAAGTTGTTTGCTCCAGTGAAAGTTGGGATGCTTGTTGGAAAAGCTGGGATGCTCCGGTACCCTCACTCGGAAAGTTGGGATGCTTAATGTGGAAGCTGGGATGCACATCGTGGAAATTGGGATGCTCATTGCAGAAATTGGGATGCTCTGGCACCCTCACCCTGAAAGCTGGGATGCGCCTGCACCCTCCCAGTGAAAACTGGGATAAACCCCAAAATATAAACCGGATTCCAGGTGCTCCATCAGGTAAATCCCGGTGGATGAGGACATTCCCAGCACATCCCCAGCCGGTATCTCTGGAGATAAGGAGCAGCCCCGCCATTCCCATGCGGAGCCAGGATTGATGAGCTGTGTAATGCTCCTGGGTCCTCTCCAGAGTGGATTTCATTCCCGGTGGGAGACCTCGGGAAGCTCTGTCTCCTCGGCAGAGATTGAATCAACTGGAAAATAGGGCTGGAAAGTTGGGAATGGAGACAGGGAGGCTGCTTCTGCAGATAAGCAGAGCCCTCGCTGCTTCCCAGTGGGATGAGGGCTGGGTGGGACTGGAATCATTGCATGGCCCCAGGGAATGAGTTTTCCTTGCTGGAAAAGAGAAGGGAAACCAGGAGCTCCTGCTGGGGTTTTGGGATATCTCCTTTCCATGATCATTTAGGACTTTTGGCATGGAGTGAGAGGACAAGGGGGAAAAGTTGGAGGAGGGTGGATTCAGATTGGATATGAGGGAGAAATCCTTCCCTGGGAAGGTGGGTAGGCACTGGAACAGTTTTCCCAGAGAAGCTGTGGCTGCCCCATCCCTGGAAGTGTTCAAATCCGAGGTTGGAGCAACCTGGGATAGTGGGAGGTGTCCCTGCCCATGGCAGGATGGAACGGGATGAGCTTTAAGCTCCCTTCCAGCCCAAACCCTTTGGGCATTCCACAGTCCATGAAAAAAATAAAATTCAGACCTTATGGATATTCCAGGGTGTCCTGCCCCACGGCTTTGCTTCCACAGGACTGGAATTGCCCATGGAAGCTCACAGAAGGCACAAATCCACGTGTGTTCCACGTGCCACCATTCCGGCAGCTCCCGAAATCCCCCGGTACACACCTGGCCCGTGGAGGGGGGGGCTCTATCCCTGCTCCCAAAAAGCTGGAAATAGCAGCAGCTCTGTTGATTTACAACCACAGCCCTGACTTCCCTGCTCCGGATCCGAGGTGGTTTTTTTAACAATCCTCCCTTTTTCCCGGTGAGCCGAGGGCACACGGAGCAGCCAGGGCTCCCCTGGATATTCCCGGGGGGCCACGCCAGCTCCTCTTTTCCCCCCTTTGGAAAAACAACCCCCAGGGCTCTAAGCATAAAAAGCCTTTGTGCGGCCGGGCCTTGATCCCTTGGGAACGGCAGAGGGATCGCACCCTGGGAAGGAAGGGCTGGAGCCGCCCTGGGAGCCGCAGCCATCCCGCAGGGTGATGCCTCCCCGCGCCAGCCCCGGCAGGAATGTTTGCTGTCACCGCAGCCTGTGGCAGGGAAATATTTTCCAAGGAAAAAAAAGGCCTCCCAGTGTATTCCGCGCCGCCGGCTTCCAGCGGCCTCTGTAGCCGTCTTGTTCTGCCGCCGCCGGGACACCGAGCCGGCGGAAGAGAGGAGGCAAAGGTGGGAGAGCTTTAAAAAGCTCTGGTTAAGGTTGTTCCACCCTCTGGAAAAGGGATTGGGAGGCTGCAAAACACCCGGAGGCTGCTTCTGGGGGAGAGGGCGGCTTTCCTTCGGCCTGCAAATCTCAGCTTCGTATCCCAGGAGAAGCAGAGGGACATTTTGGGATGTTAAGGGATAACCTGGCTTTTTCCAGGTTGGGAATGTAGGTCAGAGCCCCCGCTCCTTCCCAAAATCCGGTGAGGATGCTGCTGCTGCAGGTTGGGCTGGAGTCTGTCCCTGCAGCTCTTTACTCTGGCACCAAAACAAAACGCACTCAGAAAACTGTGAAAAATAAGCCCAGCTCGGGAATGCAGCTGATTGGAAGTTTTTCCAGCAGAAAGTGCCGTCCGATCCGCGGAAAACCGTTCCTGGGGCGGGTGTTGATTTGGGCAATGTTTCCTCTGAGGGGAAAAAAAAAATCAGAGTGAGAGGGGAGAAATGTTTGGAGAGAGTCAGAGCCGCCGCCATCACGGAGCTTTTCCATCCCTCTGCGGAACAGGTCTTCTCTGGAAATGCAGGGATTCCCTGGATTTAGCAGCTCAAGGGTGCTGGGTTTAGCAGCCCCAAAAATGTCAGATTTAGGAGGCCAAAAGGACTGGATTTAGCAGTCCAAAGGCACTGGGTTTAGTAGGCCAAAACCAGTGGATTTAGTAGCCCCAAAAATGTTGGATTTTGGAGGCCAAAGGCACTGGATTTAACAGGCCGAAAACATTGGATTTAGCAGGCCGAAAATATTGAATTTAGCAGTCCAAAGGCACTGGATTGAGGAGCCCCAAAAATGTTGGATTTAAGAGGCAAAAGGCATTGGACTTAGCAGACTAAAAACATTGGATTTAGGAGGCCAAAACCATTGGATTTAATAGCCCCAAAATTGTCGGATTTAGTAGCCGAAGGCACTGAATTTAACAGGCCAAAACCACTGGATTTAACAGTCCGAAGGCACTGGATTTAGTAGCCCAAACACATTGGATTTACCAGGCCAAAAGCATTGGATTTGGCAGTCCAAAACACTGGATTTACCAGGCCAAAAATATTGGATTTAGTAGCCTAAAACCACTGGATTTAGTAGCCCCAAAAATATTGGATTTAGGAGCCGAAAGGCACAGGAGTAAGCAGGCCAAACCCCCTGGATTTAGGAGCCAAAATAACTGGATTTAGCAGGCTCAAAAGCACTGGATTTAGCAAGCCAAAGGCACTGGATTTAGAAGGCCAAAATCACTGGATTTAGTAGCCCAAACCCACTGGATTTAGCATCCAAAGGCCCTGGATTCAACATCCAAAGGCACTGGATTCAGCAGCCTGCTCCCTGCCACATGCCGCCAGCACAGGGAACAAGGTCCTAAGGACACAGAAATGCAAAGTTTTACTGGGAGGGAACCACTGGCTCCATTTTAGGGGGAAAAGGCCTTGGAAACATTCCAGATTCTGGCCATGGGAGCCAGCCTGGCTGGGATGAGCTGTGCCATCATCCCAGTCAGGACATTCCCTGATTTCCACCTTTCCCAGGGCCAGGAGCAGGTGCCAAAGGCTCCTCCTCAACATGAGGTGGGGTTTTCTATCAGAAAATCAAATTTTTAGTGGAAAAAGAAGGATTTCCATTTGTTGGCAAAATTAAACTGATCCCGCAGTCAAAGCTTCCCTGGCTCCTAATCTGAAATGGAATTTTTTTGCCAGGAAAAGAGTGGAACAGAATGAAAATGTCCTTGCAGGTGGCAGCGACCTGCAGGGTGGTGCTGGGGTGAGGTGGCTCCAAAATTCCCACCGTGATACGGCCGTGCCAGGCCAAGGGCGGCGGGATGCGAATGTCCCGGTGTCACTGCGGCGCCGCCGATCCCTCTTCCTGAGGCACAGAACCGGGATTGTGCCGACCCCGAGCAGATTTATGGGGTGATCCTGGCCTGCTATTAGTGGTCATGGAACCGCAGACTCCCAGACAGGGCCCGATCCCAAACTCCCGTGTTTTTTTTCGGAGCAGAAATCTCCGCTCCGGCTGTTTTGCTGCGGACTCTGCCAGGGCCACCTCATTCCCGGGAAAATGGGGTGCCCTGGCAGCAGGCTGGGGGGGAGGACATGGAATGGGTGGCTCCCAGCAGTGCCTGGATTGCAGAGCTCGGAGCAGCTCCGTCGGCTATTTATACCCGGAGCGCGGGAATGGAGCCGCTCGGGATAAATGGAGCTATTTTCAAGGTCTTGGCCAGGTATAACTGGTTTAAACAAGGCCGGGAGTGACTCACAGGGCTATAAATGTCCGTCAGAATCCTTGGAGAGGCTGTCGGCAATGGATCTCCTTGGAAAAGCAGCCTCCCGGAGCGCTGAGAAAGCCGGCACACGCTCCTGTCTCCCTGCTCCGGCACCCATTCCAAATTGCATCAATCCCAAATGCCCGGGACTGGCTGGACTGGGCACATCTCTTTGTTTTTATGGGATGTGTAAGGAATTTGGGAATTGGGTCCTTTAATGCTGCTCCTTGGGTGATGTGCCAGGCCCTGCTTGGGGTCATTTATCCCACTCCCTGAGCAAATTCCCGGTGGGAATTGAAGCACCTTGTCCAGGCTGGAAGCTTTCCAGCAGCCCAGGGGTTTTGTTAGGAAATAACAGGGAGTTATTAAAGCCCAGGGTTTTGGGAGGAGGCTCCAGATTCCGTTTTTTTCCCTGTTTGTTTTCTTCTTGGGAACCCAAGGACATTTCAGTTTTCAGCAACTGATCATTAAACATCAAAAATATTTCCCGGGATGAACCCAAAACCTGGATATTTCCGTCAGTCAGGTGAAAACTCCCCTGCCTGCTGGGAGAAAATATCCACGGCAGGACTTTCCTGGGATGTGAGGAAGACTTTCTTCCCTTTCTTTCTTGATCTGGAACGCGCTGGGCATCTCCCTCCGCTTGTCCTTCTCCCTGTGCCGTGGGACCTGGGGATGAATCCGTTAACTCCCGGTTTTCCACAACCAGCCGGCTCCTCCGGCCATCATTCCAGATGCCTGCGCATCTTGTTTATCCAGCAAAACGTGCTGCTGGAAAGCCGGGAATGGGCATCACGTGGCCCACGGCAAACAGCCGGCAGATGCCCTCTGTTGATTTTGCTCCGGAGCTTTTCCAGAGGTTGCTGGGCTCATTCAAGGCGGTTTTGCCTGTTCCCGCTGCGATCTCATCCCACCATCCCGGGATGCTGGGAGCCGTTGGGCTGGCATTGTCCCCAGGGAGCATTAGGAAGGCTGTCCCAGGAAGTTGTTATTCCCGTCGGGATAACTGCCAGTGCTCCATTCCCGATAATGGGGTTTTATTCCCTTCTCCATCACATCGGGCTTTTCCAGGGTTTTATTTTATTCTGGCAGCTCCTTCCTTTCATTGGCACTTTGGATAATTACAGAGCAGGGAGAAACATTAAAACAGGGAGTGAAAATGCCAGAAATAGGGATGTATCCCGATTGTCTGGATCCTCAGGAATCCTCGTGGATGGAGCCAATTTGCCTGCCCCTGAGATCCCAGGACTGAAGGATATCATTCCGGAGTTAAAAGGATGGATATCCTTTGGATATTAAAGAGACAAAATTTTTGCACACTCCCAGCTTTTCCTTTGTTAGCCTTGCTAAGGCCTTGGAAAATAATTCCCGGAATTAAGCAGCCCCATTAAATGTGGAATCTAATTAGGAGGGACTTGGTTGGAGAGTTCCTCAAACAGTTGAGTCAATATTGGCCGGTGTAATTGTGGGAATTCCCGGCGGAATTCTGGGCACCTGTTCCAGTGTGGAGGCTCTGTGGATGGGGAAAAGGGGGAATTTTGGTGGTCTCCATCCAGATCCTTCAAGTAGCTTTTCCCAATGTGCGGAGTTTGTGGGAACTCAGGAGTGGGATCCTGGTGTGTGTTCCCAAATTGGTGCTGGATGTGAGCTTGGGTTGTGCTCTTCTTGGAGAAGAATGGGAATGCTCAGCTTAATTCCCAGCTTTAGGAATGTGAGTCATCCTCATCCTCATCCTCATCCTCATCCTTATCCTCATCTTCCAGTGGTTTGTTCTGCTTGTTGGAGTCTCCTGGGAATGCTCCCAAGCCAGCAGAGCTCTTGACCTTACAAAGATGGATCCTAAAGGAAAAATTTGGAATAAACCCAGTGAGAGGGGGCACGGGAGCAATGGGAGCTTCCCTACCCAGCTCCACCTTCACCCTTCATTCTTCCCGCCTCAATCCTATCTCCCACCTCTTCCTGAAGTACTTCCAGGCACTGATTCATCCATAATTTCCATGCCTTATCAGGGAAAGGCCTTGATAAATCCCACAAGTTGCCTTTTGTCTCCGACAATCCTTCTGAAGCGTGACTCTTCAGGAGCCGCTGTCTCCCAATTTCCTGAAATCAAGGAAAAAACCCAATCCCGCCTTTCTTTCGGAGGAGCAGCACAATTGAGAGAGTTCATTATCCTGGATGAATGTTGATAACTATCAGGAGAAGGGGGATAATTATCCAGCTTGGAGGGAAGGCGCTGGCATTGCCACGAGGGATGGAGGTGGAAAAAGCCCATCCTGACTCCGGCCATCCCTTGGGAAGTGGGAGCCACCTCCCCAGCCATGGCTCCCAATGCAAATAAGAGCATAATTTCAAAATTAAATTTAAAATAAATATTAGTTAAATATTAAAGAGAAGAAATCAGGTGGAGATGGCCGGGAACTCACTCATTCCAACCGGGAATGTTTAAATAAGGCACTGTGGAAAATTTTTCATTTTTAGCAGCCCTCGTATTCCTAAAAATGTTCACTTCATGTGAAAAATACCCATTTTCCTACTTTTTTACCTTAGGAGAGATTAATTTCAGCCATGTGGAAGGAGAGAAGGGAGCAGAAATGGTTGGATGTGGGAGCAGAGCCTCCGGAGTCGATCCCACATCCAGCCGCTTTTCCAGGCCCGCGTTGCTGAATGCAAATGTTGGAATTGCTCCGTGTCCTCGTGTTCCTGAGACAAAGGCTTTGTCTGAGGAGCAGGAGCAGGATGTGGTGGCTGTGGTTGTCCCTGTGGGCACATGGAATGGGCTGGGCATCCCCATTCCTGGTGGGATGTGCTCCATGGATGGAACAGGGCGGGAGAATTGTGGGACAGACAAAGGGAAAACGGGATTTAAGTGAGGAATGCCCTCACGCCAAGGTTTTGGATCAAAATCCAAGGAATCAGGGCAGCTCCCAATCCACACCTGGATGAAAATCCTCACCTTTGGTGGGGACAAAATTCCGAGTCCTGTGGAGCCAAAGCAGGGGAGAGGCACCTGGTAAAGAGGAAAAAGCAGGAAATTGGGAAAGGCAGGAGCTGCTGAGCTCGGGATGGTGTCACCTCCTGCCACCCCTCGTGTGGAGGTGCCAGACGTGCTCACATCTGTCCCAACATCTGCAGGGCCCAGGCCTGAGAGTGGGAATTGCCCAGGGAAAGGCTCATCCCTGCCTCTCCTGAATCCAGCGGAACAAACCTCTTGTTCAGAGGGAAGAGGGGATGGAAAGCCAACCGGACCTCATCCCAAACATCTGGATCCAGCCAGGAGCCGAGAGAATGATCCTTGATCTTGCCCAGCAGCCACATCCCAAATCTCACCCAATCCTCGCGGAATTCCCCCTCCCTGACCCTTCGGACGGGCGTTAAAGCTCCTTGGAAAAGCAGGAAGTGGAGATTCAGGATTTGGGGTGCGCCAGCACCTCCGCCCAGCCGGGACGGGCGATTTGGGGGTGACCCGCGGGAGGGACCCGCACCCGCAGGGGGTCCCTGTGGTCCGGCCACCCCGGGGGTGTCGCGCCCTGTCCCCCCCGCACCCACAGCAGGCGACAGAGGGCGCCCCGCCACCGCGCTTGGGGGCGGCCCGGGGCGGCCCCTCCCTCTTTTTGGGGTGTCCCCCCTCTTGGGTCGTCCCCCAGATCCCCTAAATCCCGGCAGAAAACGCCTGGAAGGGGTGGGAGGGAGGGAGGCGGGCTGCGACTATCGCCGCGGCTATCGCGATAGGAGGAGGCGAACTGGGTTATTTTCCTGGGACCACGGATCCTGAGGGATTTGGGAGCCCAGGGAAAGGATCCTGAGGGGGTTTTGGGGTGATCCCACAGCGGGGGGGGTTAAAAACTCTCGGCGATGTGGGTTTGGGGGAGCCCCTCGGGGGAGCGCGACCTCACTAAATAAAGAAGTCATTAAATAAATAGGTTAATTAATAAATAAATAATCAAACAAACAAATAAATCAGGGTTGCGGTTGGGGTTTCATTTTTTTTATGACGGTGGGCAGATCTAGGTGGGAATTCATGGAACACTTCCCGGGAGCGGCGGGGATGCTCCCGGCGGAGCCAGCCGGGCGCTGGGAAGGGGCGGTGGGAATGGGGGGAAGCACCCCGGTCCCTCCCTGTCACCCTCGGTCCCCCCCGCTGGCAGGACCACGATGGAG
>VZTJ01003522.1:76537-93530 GCA_013397795.1 Orthonyx spaldingii
GGGCGGGGGGGGGGGGGGGGGGGAAGTGGATGGAGCTCCAAATTCCAGGAGGATAAACTTTCCCCACCACGTCAGAGTTCAGCAAATTTACACAGATATTATATTGCGGCCCCTTTCCCGCCGCCCCTCCCGCGCCTTTCGGAGCGCTGGAAGGGAATTTTATAAAGCTGATCGATATCTTGGTAAAATATTCATTTTTAAACGGGCGCCCGGCGAAATCTTTGCTTTGTGCTAAAGTCAACAGTGGCACGGTTGGAGCTCCAATAAATGCCGGGATGCTCCCAGCTCCCGCACAGCCGGCCCGGGGCGCAGGTAGGGGACACCCGCCGCTCCTTCTCCTGCTTTTCCTTCCCGCTCCCCGCTTCATTCCGAGCCCTTCTTCCGCAGCTTTCTCCTCCCCAGCTCGCCCCAGAGCCGCCGGGGCCGAGGGAAGCGGCGCGGAGGCCGCGGGGGGATGGATTCGGGGATGGGTTCAGGATGGGTTCGGGATGGATTTAGGATGGATTCAGAACGGATTTAGGGATCCGCCGAGTCCTCGCGTTTTTTGGGATCCAGGCTTGGAGCAAAGGGGGAGTTTTGGGGGGTGGGAGCGGCCTCGAGGCCCCTATTCTGCACAGTTTAGCCCCAAACCGTGGGACAGGGACGGGACGTGCGGGCCCGGCTCCCTCCCTCTTCCCGTTCCTTCCCAAATTCCCGAGCTTCCCTGAAATTTTAAGAGTTCCATTTTCATTTCAGCGGATTTCCCCCCTTTCCCCCCATTCGGTCTTTTGTTCCGGGAGGGGGTTTTTCCCGGGAAGCGCCGCTCCCGGTGGCATTCCCGCGGCTTTCCTGCACCCGCCTGGGCCAAAAAATACGGGATCAAAACACTCCCGCGGGCGTGTTTGTTGGGAAAAGCGGGAATTTCAGCCGCCCTTCCCGAGGCTCAGGGTCACAACTCGGAGGGGGCGGCCGTGTCCCCGTGTCCGTGTCCCTGGCTAATGAGCTGTCCCTAATTAACGCCCGACGGCTCCAATTAGCGCCCCGTGCCCTCCCGTCCCCCCCGCGCGTGGGCAGCGCCCATCCCGCCGCATTCCCGCTCCTGCCCTGCCGCTCCCGGCTGCTTTCGCCGAGCATTCCCAGCTCCCTGCAATCCCCAGCATCGCTGTGTCCCCGCTCCTTTTTCCTGTTAATTCCCGTCAAATCCCGGCACAGGGTTTTTTTTTTTTGGGATGCGGTTTGGGAATGCCGAGCGGGATCGGGCAGGGCCTGAGCTCCCAAATCAGTTTCGCTCCTGCCGCTTCCCTTCCCTCCGTTATCCACAGTTTTCTGTTATTTCCCCCGACTTCTCCCTCCAGGAAAAGCGACTTTTCCCACTTTTTAAAATTATCCCGGCCCCTCATGACATTCAGGGATGGCTCCAAGGACGTCAAAGCACAAAGAGGACGGGGAAGCCCCGGCGGGATCCCAAAATTCCCCCCAACCCTCTTCCCCCGGAATAACGCTGGAAGAGCCGGCCCTGCTTTCCCTGCCCGCAGCACCCAGTGCATTTCTGGATGATCCCAAAGGAAAAAAAAAACAACAAAAAACCAGGACAACTCGGGGCTGAGATGGGACTAATTATTAGTAGGGCTAAAAAGAGCTGGAACACCCAAGTAGGGCTTATCCCGTCTCCCGGGAAACTGATGGAGCCTTCTTTTCCAAGCTGTAATTCCGCTCAGGCTCAAGGCAGTTCCCACTATTTCTCCCAGAAATTGTCCTAATCCTAGGTTTTTTTGGGGGAAAATCCCCTTCGGTTAATCCAAAAAA
This sequence comes from Orthonyx spaldingii, assembly GCA_013397795.1. NCBI lineage: Eukaryota > Metazoa > Chordata > Aves > Passeriformes > Orthonychidae > Orthonyx > Orthonyx spaldingii. The sequence continues at coordinate 78,323 of VZTJ01003522.1, forward strand.
ACCCCACAAAAACCAGGTAGGGAAGAGGCAGGAAAAGGGAAGGAAGGAAAAAAAAAATGTTGGAAGTTTATTCCCAGTGCCCGGGAACAGGAGAGGAAATATTAAAGGCTGAATCCGCTGGCTCCGGATTTCTGGGAGTGTTAAACCCGGGATTGCGGAACCGCTGGATGCAGAAAGAGAAAAGGAGCTGGTGGGGTTTTTTTGTTTTTGTTTTTTTGGTTTTTTTTGGGTTTTTTTTCCATATTGATCCCACTGGAGCCGAGGAAAGGTGGGAAATGTGGATTTGGGAGCAGCTGGGTTTCTTGGAATAAAAGAAAATAAATTAAATAAAATAAAGAAAAGGGAATAAAATAAAATTAGAAAAGGCAAAAAGGAGAAAAGAAAAAAGAAATGAAAAAAGAAAAAAGAAAAAAAATAGGGAAAAGGAAACTTAAAAATAAAATAAGGGGGAAAGGACAAAAAAAAAAAAAGGGGAAAGGAAAAGAAAAATTCATAAAGGAAAAAAAGTAGAAAAATCAAAGGAAACAAAAAAATAAAAAGGGGGGAGGGAAGGGAAGAAAGGAAAAAAATGGAAAAAATATCCCTGCAATCAAGTTTTTCCCCGCAAATTTTCTGGAAGGAGCACTCCTGTTCCGGCGTGTCCAGAGGTTGTGGAACACTGGGAAAATCCCAGGATCGACTCCAGTCTGGGATGGATCCCAGCGGGATGGAACCGGGGAGAGGGAATGGGAGAACGGAAAAAGCTGTCCTGAGCCCGGGACAGGGATTTTTGGGGAAAGGAGACGGATGGAGGGATGCGGGGAGGGATAGAGGGATGGATGGAGGGATGGATGGAAGCTCCCCTCGGGCAGTTCTCTTTGCAGGGACAGGCGGGCGTGGAATTCCAGGGAAAATAAAGGAAAAATCAGGGGGAAAAAAAGAAAAGGAAAAAGGAAAAGTGTTTAAAAACCCGGGAATGAGGCAGAGGCGGCTGCGAGTGGAGCGGGGCAGGGACGGCTCCAGCTGGATTTTCCCCTTTCCTTTCCTTTCCTTTCCTTTCCTTTCCTTTCCTTTCCTTTCCTTTCCTTTCCTTTCCTTTCCTTTCCTTTCCTTTCCTTTCCTTTCCTTTCCTTTCCTTTCCTTTCCTTTCCTTTCCTTTCCTTTCCTCCATTCACTTTTCCCTTACTCTTCCTTTCTTTCCCCCTTTTCCTTTCTTTCCCTTTCAATTATTTCCCTTCCTTTCCTTTTTTCTTTCCCATTTCTTTCCCTTACTTTTCCCTGTTTCCCTTCCCTCTTTTGTCCATTCCCCTTTTCCCTTTCTTTTTTTCTTCCCCTTTACCCCCTTTCCCCTCCTTTTCCCCCCCTTTTCCCCTTTCTTTCCTTCCCCCTTTCTCTCCTTTTCCCTCCCCATTCCAGCAGCTCCCCCTCCACATCCCACCTCATTCCCGCTCCACCCTCTCTGCTTCCTCTGGTCCACGGAGCCCTTTTCCATGGAAATTTCCGTGGAAAATATGAGGAAGGCAGGGATAATCCAGGATGAGGCTGTGCTTTGGCTCCCACCAAATGGGAATTCCTGGCACTCCATTGATTCCCTCATCCGGATCCTGGGGAAGGCCAGACAAGGAGCTCTCCCTTGGGAAGGAGCACTTTTCCACAGGGCTTTCCTTACACCAGCATTACAAGGAATGCTTCTTATTGCTGTTGGAAAACATCTGGAATGGAAAGGTGGGCATTTGATTTCCACCCTGCTTCCCAAGGCAGAGATATTGAGGGATTTGGGAGCCCTTGGAATGCTTTGCTTATCCCTGCTCCGTGCTCCCTGCTCCTGTTCTCCCTTCCCTCTCCTTTATTTATTCAGCTAATGGATACGGAGTCGGTGGCGGCGGGAGTTGGGATAAATCGGGATTCATCCGTGTCCTCATCCCTATTAAAGGCCAAGATTCCCATCTCCGATTGCCTCTTTGTGTCTGTCCTCGGCAACGATACCTGGGTCACGCTCCAGTAATTCCCGACAGGAATGGGGACATGGCCTGGATATGGATCCCGGATGGGACATGGATCCTGCCGGTCTTCATGGAAACAGCGGGGAAATCACAACAGCACCTCGGGAATGTTGAGTTTCCCAACAATTTGAGGGATGCATGAGTGGAGTTTTCCAAGGGTGAGCACAGGAAAGGTTTTGGAGAGGAGGAAAAATTCTGGCTGGAAAAATCCCATAAAATTGGGGTTGATGAAACCCCTTCCAAAGCTTTCCTGAAACATCCCATCTTGGAACTCCGGGAGCCACAGTGGGAGGAAAACAGGGAAGGGGTGGAAGTTTGGATGCACAAATCCATTTGGAATCACTCCTGAGAGTTGGGGGGGACACAAATCCAGCAGCCCTGGGCAGGAAAAGGGGACAGAAGGTAGGAATTGCTTCCAAAGGGGCTATTCCAGGAGTTTCTGTTCCCCTGGGTCCCATCGGAACCATCATTCCCAAACCCATAAAATCCCTGCAGATGTCAAGCCGACGGCAGAGTTGTTTTTTTGGGAGCATCCAGAGGAAATCTCCAGTTTGGGAAGTCACCGGCTCATCCCTGCTTTTGCCTTTGTTTCCTCTCCTTCCACACCCTCCTCTCCCATAAATTCCCAGTGTGGATTTTTAGGGGGAGAAGGAAAAGCACCGGAAAGGGCCTTTTCCATAAGGAAAAGCAAAAGTCCCCTGCCTGACCGGGAGAAATTCCCATGTGGAAAGATCCTCCACAGAATAAATCCAGTGGGAAGCAGATGCCAGAGCGGGGCTGCTTTTCCCTGCACAAGGATGTGAGGAGAAGGAAAAGGAGGAAAAGAAGGAGGAGGAGGAAAAGGAATTAATCATTTGGGATGACGGCAGCTGCCAAAATGGGATCGGGCTTTCTGCAGGAATAAAAATCCCGGAATGGGGTTGGATCTCCTGAAGTGCCTCTTAACCTTTTCCCTATCCTGTTCCTTACGGAAAAATAAATCCCACCAGGAGTTCTCCTCACAAGGGGGAAAAAAAAGAAAGGAGCTTTATGCGGCTCTCCAAGGTGTTGGGATTCATGGAAAAGGAGGAGGAATGGGAGAAGGGAGAACTGGGCAGGACAGGGAGCTCACTCCAGGCTCCGGATTATCCCATGGATAGGGCAGGGATTTCAGCTGCTTTTAAGGCAGGAATATTCTTCATCCAGCTGAAATTGGGGATATTTGGGATGGTGGGGGAGAACCCCTTGGGTGTGCAAGAGGATGATCCCATGGGATCCTGTCTATGTTTGCAGGAATGAGCAAGGGAGTTGCAACAAGGCAAGGTTTGGGAAGCAGCAGGGTTTGGATGCAGAGGTTTTTGGAAAGGGTTTGGGATGCACCAGGGTTTGGAATGGGGCAGGATTTGGGATGCATCATCAGGGCTTTGGGTGTGGCAGGGTTTGGGATACAGCAGGATTTGGAATGGGGCAGGATTTGGGATGTAGCAGGGTTTGGGGTGTGGTAGGGTTTGGGATACAGCAGATTTGGGAAGCGGCAGGATTTGGGATACAGTGAGGTTTGGGATATGGCAGGATTTGGGATGCAGAAAGTCCTGAGATTCCAAACATCCTGGAATTCGGGGTCTCCCTGTGGGATGTGGAGCCCTGTCGCCCTTCTCCCTCTGCTCCCCAGTGCCCCAGGCTCGGCTCCCGGATCCGAAGGGGCCCCGGAGCCGTATCCATGCTCCGGCCGGGAGCCCAGGCAGATCCGGCATATTTCTCCCGGTTACTCATTAACCGCCGTTCCTTTGACAGGATCAATATTCCAAGCAAACACTTGAGCGGCCCCACTCCGCTTCCCTCTCCTTCCCTCGGCAAAATGATTTATTCCCGAAAATGCAGCTGCCTGGAAAAGCGGCTCCGGGGAAAGGGGAGGGGGGTTTATCGGTGGGATATGCAAAGCACATTTATTCCGGCTTTTATCTCTCCCATTCCATGTTGATCCCATCCATACAGATGGATTTGGGGCAGGTAGATAATGAAAAGTCAAGTGGGAAATTTACACAAAGGCGCTCCCGGCTCCCGCTTTTCCAGCGGCGTCGGAATTGCTTTATTCCTTCATTCCTTAAACTGGGATTTCCACGCTTTCAAATATTTTGTGTTCAACACAAAGTCGTGTAATTCCCGCCTGGAATTTTTTCCAGCGTTAATTTCCTCATTAATTACCAAGGATACTTGGGTTAAATACGATCCCGCTCCTTCTCCCGCTGATCCATCTCCGTCTCCTTCCCGGCGGCCCCAAAGTCCTACCAGGAGCTTCCCGTGATGCCAAAACCTCGGGAATCATTCCCTAATTCCCTGTAAGCGGCTTTTCCTTGGGCCGGGTGCTTAGTGGAGGGCACGGGATGGAAGAGGGCAGCTTGGAACAAAAAAAAAATCCGGAAAAAACCGGGAGAACCGTTATTAATAAACATCTCCCGGCCATTTGGAGGCTGCTCCAGCTTAAAGCAATTAATTCAGGATACGGACAGAAACTCTCCAGCTCTTTGACAGCTTGGAGCCGGAATAAAAATGCCAGTTCTCCAGGGAAAAGCCGGGATAGTTGGCTCTTTTCCGGACTGTTTGCTTATAGGCCCAGGGAGCAATCTTCCTGCGGAATGAAATGCAAGGACACAAACAACGTTCCAGGGAGAGAATGGGAGATGGGAATGAACAGTTTGGATTATTTGCTCAGCAGAAGGGCGGCCACAATGCCGGGCCCATGGATTTTCCATGGATCACCCGGCTCCCCAATCCCTTTTGTTGCGGAGCCCCGGCCTTCGGCCAGATAAGGGCACAGCTGCAGCCCTTCCCTGATTCCCTGATTCCCTTGTCCCGCTGATCTAGGAAAAGCTGCCTCCGCTGGCATTCCCGAGCCAAGATCCGGGCTCCGGCCCATGGATTTTCCATGGATCAGCTGGCTCCCCAATCCCTTTGGTTGTGGAGCCCTTTCCTCCAGCCAGGTAAGGGTACAGCTTCAGCCCTTCCCTGATTCCACTTATTCCCAAAAATTGTCACTGCTGGCATTCCCAAGCCAAGCTCCAGGCTCCGGGATGATGCCCAGCCCATGGATTTTCCATGGATCACCCAGCTCCTGAATCCCTTTTTTGTGCAGTCACTTCCTCTGGCCAGGTAAGGGCACATCTTCAGCCCTTCCCTGATTTCCCTGATTCCACTTATTCCCAAAAGCTGCCTCCGCTGACATTCCCGAGCCAAGATCTGGGCTCTGGCCCATGGATTTTCCATGGATCACCTGGATCTTGAATTCCTTTTGTTGTGGACCCCCTTCCTCAGGCCAGAGAAGAGCACAGCCCTTCCCTATTCCACTCATCCAGCAAAATTTACCTCCACTGGCATTCCCGAGCCAAGCTCCAGGCTCTGGGATGAGGCGTCATGTGCCCCTGGATGGTTCATCCCACACCCCTTGATTGGCATCCTTGGGAATGGCCAGGAAATCCTTTTGGGACAAGGAAAGGTTTTAGGTGCAGGGAAATCCTTTGGGGGCAAGGAAAAACTCTTGGATAAAGGGAAAACACTATTGGATAAAGGAAAGCACTCTTGGGGCAAGGAAACCCCTTTGGGCAAGGAATTCTGTCCTCATTCCAAGCAAGCTGCAGGAATGCCACATTCCAAGGGATATTTCCATCCCAGGCTGGAGATGCAGAGCTGCCAAATGCAGAATTCCACATTTATCTAGGGCACAATGAGCCTGGAATGTGAAAATCCTAAATATGCCTTGTCCTTCCTGGGTGATCCATCTGGGAGCTGAATGGGAAGTACTGGGAATATCCTCCCTGGGTCCCACTGCATCCAGGCCTTCACTCCCTGAAAATCCAGGGAAACTCCTCCCTCCTCTAATCCAGGCCACCCCTCGCCTTGCTTTGGGCAGGGAAATGCTGGAATTCCAAAAAAAGTAGGGAATAAGGCCGGCAGGGATGATCCGTCCTTTACCATTCCCACTTTTTGTCCTGTTGGTTTCGGGAGCTGGGAACAGCCGTGGGCTGTTGGAGAGAATCCTGAAAGGATTTTGGGAGACAAAAAGGGAAAACGTTGTGGATTCTACAGTGCTGGAGCACCACTGCTGTCCCAAAAATCCATGGAATCACTGTATTTTTTGTGTTTTCTCCCCACTTTTCCCACTTTTTGCCTGCTGGGTGGTCAGGCTGGAAAACAGGAGGTTCCTGTTGTTCCTGTGCTGCCCAGAGCTCATCCCACATATTCCTGAAATCCCAGAGCACCTGGATATTCCCCACTCCGACGCTACTTCCCCGGGATGGCCCATCCCAAAATCCCTCAGGAAAAGGGCTGGGTTCCTTGGTTCTATGAATTCCCAGGGAATATCCCAAGTTGGAAGGGATGAAGCTCACCAAGCCTATCCCAATTCCCATTTTAAAGACGGATCCAATGGATTTCTATTCCTGGCATTGTCCACCCCAAAATCCGTCAGGAAGGGGGTTTTATGACTTTACCGTGGTTGGACTCCTTAATTCCATGACTTCCCAAGGAATATCCCAAGTTGGAAGGGATGAGGCTCACCAAGCCTATCCCGATTCCCATTTTGAAGGCAGATCCAGGTGGAATTCCTTTTCCTGGCTCCACCAGCTCCAAGCTCATCCCGAAAGCGGGATGGGTTAATTAATGAGACGTTAAAGAGGTGGAATGACACTTCCCGGAGCTCATTCCCAAGCCACTCCGCCGGAGACAAAGAGAAGGTGCCGGCAGTGCCGGGTAATTTGCGCGGCGTTCCCGGGGAATAAATTTCGGGAAGCAAATATCGTTATGCGGGATTTAAATGAAAGTTGACACGAATGTAAATACGGCCAAGCAACTCCGTGTTTAAAAACCAGGATGAGGCTCCCGCTTTTTAATCAGCTCCTCTTAACTCCGCTGGCATTTCAAATCCAGCGGTTAAATTGGATACAAAGCCAGGAGAAGGAGCTGCCGGAGGGAGCGGCTCCTTCCCGAGGGACGCGTGGGCTCAAGGTGTGGGATAAAGCAGGGAGAGGTGGAAGGAAGCACCTGGAGATGATCCCACATTCCCATGTCCCACTGGAGATTCCCAAGCCACTGCTCTGGATCCAACAGCGCTTGGATCCTCTGGAATCCACTGGTATTTGGTGCTTCCCACCTGTGTCCAGCTCATCCAAACCCTGGAGCTGGAGCCAGAGCCAACATTCCTGGTCCTGGGGGGTTCTGCCCAACTTCCCAGCACGCCGCTTCCAGCCTAAATCATGGAATGATTTGGGATGAAAGAGACCCTAAAGCTCCTTTCATTCCAATCCCTATCAAGGATAAACCATGAAATTGGGCCTTGGGGGAAAAAATCAAGGAATAAAAGCAACAAAGGGGAGAAGAAAGAGCCACCTAGAGCATCATCCCACATTCCCATGTCCCACTGGAGATTCCTAACCCTCTGATCCCGCTGCTCCGAATCCAACAGCGCTTGGATCCTCTGGAATCCACTGGTATTTGGTGCTTCCCACCTGTGTCCAGCTCATCCCAAACCCCAGAGCACCTGGAACTGGAGCCAACATTCCTGGTCTTGGGGGGTTCTGCCCAACTTCCCAGCACGCCGCTTCCAGCCTAAATCATGGAATGATTTGGGATGAAAGAGACCCTAAAGCTCCTTTCATTCCAATCCCTATCAAGGATAAATCATGGAATTGGGGGAAAAGTATAAAGGAAGCAGCAAAGCGGAGAGGAAGGAGCGTTCCCGCCTCTGCTACTTCAAAGCCGGCTGATCCTGAGCTCTGGAATAACAATGGGAGCTCTGTAACCTGGCAGGTCCTGGAGTCATTCCTGTTCCGGGAACAATGGATTTGGCACTGGAATTCTGCTGCCTTCCTTTCCAAGGGAATAAAGTGCCCCTGGCAGCGGTGCCAGCACCGGTTTTCTGCCAGGAGATAAGGCCTTGGAATGAGGGATCATTCCAGCACCATTCCAGCACCATCCCAAAGTTTTACAGGTCCAGCAGGATAGGCTCGGAACACCTCATGCCCCCTTTGCACTTCCAACATCCATGGTTGTTTTGGGAGTCAAATCCCACCTGAGGGGGGCTAAAACCCAGTCCAAATCCATGTTTTGTCCATGCTGGGGGTGTTCAGCTCCAATCCCAAAATAATTTTGGGAATGGTGGGAATAATAATAAAAATTGCAACGATATCAGCAGAATATCAGCGGTGATATTAATAAAAACCTTTAAAAACATAACAAATCTTTTCCTTGGAGTTTTTGGACAGCCCATATGGAATTCCTGGTCTCCCGAGTTTCCTGAACAATTGAGGCTCCCTGGATCCAGCCCGAGGGATGCAGAGGGAATTCCCATGGGGGTCACGTATGTCCTCCATGCATTCCTGGGAAATGCCATGTGATGGGATTGGTGTTATCCCAGAAAGGTCCCGCCTGGAAATGATGATTCCCACAAGGCATCGCCCACTCCTGGCCTCATCCCAAGCTCCCAGAAATCCGCTGGCTGCCCCTGGCAGAGGATTTCATACTCCCAATCCCAAATTATGACTTGGGATGTCAAAGAAAGTCATATATCCCATTAATTACACCCCTGGATATCTCAGGGATTTTAGAAGCATCCCATTCAGGGAAAAACACTGGGAAAACTCCCTCAAAAGCACAGGGAAAAGCCTGGGGTGATGTGATCCTGTTTTTCTGGGAAGGAAGGGGTGTCCCAGGAGAGAGTTTTTCACGGGAGCCATCCCCCAGCACCGGGGCTGTGTCCACAAACCCCCCTTCCCGAGGAGTTAAGGAGCTTCCAGACAGCCATTGTCTTGGAAAATCTGCTGGAAAGCAGAGGGCTCCAAGGGCTGGGAAGGGAGGGGCTGCCCCGTCTGCCTGGAAATGGGGATGGATGGAGCTCTTGGATAGGTGAGACCTTTGGAGTGGGATAATGGATGGAGGGGAGCAGCTGAGTGGCCCTGACATCCCGTTCTTTAGTGGCTCGTCTCCGCCAGGAGACAACGGGAAGGGATTTGATGGAGGAGCTGGGAAGGGATTTGATGGAGAGCAGGGAGGCAGATGGAGAGGCGGAGAAGTTGATGGGATCTATCCTGCTTTTCTGCCCAGGCACAGCTTTCACCTGATGGGAAACAGGGAAGAGGTTGCCTGGGGGTATTGTTGGCTGAGCCAATTTTCATTCCAGAGTTTTTTCCCAGTTTTTAGGGAGAATTCAGTCCACAGGCTGAATGGATCCCATGGTCAGCACCTGGGAAGGGTGAAAATCCCTGATTCAGAGGCTGGAGCAAATTCCAAACTGCCCAGCTGGGCACTCCTTGAACCCTCTGGAAAATGTTTGGAAGGGGGAGATCCAAGCGGAGACAGTGCTGCGTTCCCAAATTCCTTCTGCTGGGAATGCTGGGAGCCCCTGGCATGGCAGCCCCCACTGGGTCGGGTGGGTTTGGACACCTTGAGACAGCCAGGAATGTTTTTCATGTCCTGGAGCGCCTCTGGAATCCCAAAATCACCCCAGTCTGAGCCGGAGATAAGGAAAAGGTGGAAGTTGGCTGGAATTGGTCGCATCCACCACCCTAAATCCCAGCTGCTGCTCCCGGTGACCCAGGAATGGCTTCAGCCAGGTATGCTGGCAATGTTTAACAACCCATCCGTCTTTCCCTGCTCCCGCTCCCAGATCCCTTTGTTTGAGCCACGGGGCCCTCCAGCCTTGCCGTTGTCCTGCTTATCTCCAGGATTAGTCTCCCAGGAATCCCAGTATTAATGTTAAACCCAGTTTTACCATTCCCAGTCCTCTGGATCCGCAATGGTGGCGTTCATCCCATCACCCCAACCCCAAAATCGCAGCTCCCTCCCCTTCATCTTCCCAACTTTTTGTTCGGGGTGGTATCCCACATCCCATCAGTTTTTTGGGATGACATATATACAGCACCATCTCCCCAGCACAATGTGGGAGTGGGAGCAGCTTGGAATATTCCCAGTGGGAATGGGAAGGGTGAAGGGGCTGAGGCCAGCCCGGCTGGAACACAGGGAGGGAGCCAGGAGCAGGTGGATGTCGGGAAGGGAGGTCAGGCTCGGAATTCCTGGCGAAGAGCTGTGCACACAGCCCTTATCTCATCCGGCTGTGTTTGCCCGGCAGGAGCAGGGAGCCGGCTGATCCCATGGGAAGGGAGCTCAGCCGGAGTCCCCAGCTCCTGACTTTCCGTTATGGAGGGGCTCCAAGCTGTTCCACTGGCTTTGCAACAAAATCTTGGAGTCTCCTGGTGCTTAAACAGCCCGGATGGATCTGCTCTCCATGACTCCAACCATATCCATTGGTCACATCCATGGCTTTGGCCACATCCATGGCTTGGTCATATCCATATCTCCCATCACATCTGTGCCTTGGTCACATCCATGCCTTGGTCATATCCATGTTTCCAATCACATCCATACCCTGGTCACATCCATAATCCAACCACATCCATGACTTGGTCACATCCATGCCTTGGTCATATCCACGTTTCCAATCACGTCCATACCCTGGTCACATCCGTAATCCAACCACATCCATGACTTGGTCACATCCATGCCTTGGTCATATCCATATCTCCCATCACATCCACATCTAGGTCACATCCATGGCTTTGGTCACATCCATAATCCAACCACATCCATTACTTGGTCACATCCACACCTTGGTCACATCCGTATCTCCCACCACATCCATGCCTTGGTCCCAAGTGTCACCTCCAGGTGACACCAGCTCCCCATCCTCCAAGCCTCTGGAATCCTCCCCCTGGAAGGGATCTGCTGGGAAAATGTTGGTGCTACACATCAGGATGATCCCTGACTGCCTGGGTTTCCTGGGAGTGAGCCCAGCCTGTCCTTGTGGGATCCGGTGGGATGGCGGTAAGGGGACACATGGAGAGTGGGAATGACCTCTGGATCTATGGGATGCAGGGCCAGCTGGCACCAGATCCCCCAGGATATCATTACATCCCTTCCCAGTGCAGGAAGGAGCTTTAATTGGGAAAAATCAGGATCTGTGCCACTCTGTCCTCTGCTCCCTCCCAGCTGCATGGAGAGCCTTGGGAATGTCCAGCTCCTGATTAATAAAGGAAAATAATCCTGAAGTTGCTGGTGGGTCCTTCCAGCCTCCCCTCCATGGGACAAAGGTGTTTTTCCATCCCATTAATGGAATGGAGATGCCTGGAATGTGCAGGATGGGATGTGCAGCCCCATCCCGGCCCTCCAGATCATCCCCTGGAATTCTGCAATTCCCCACTGGAGCCTCATTATACCATTAACGTCAGAGTGGCTCCGGGTCACCAGGAACGCCACCAGGAAGGGGCTGATCCAAACCCCGGTGCCGAGGGGCTGATCCTGAGGGGGCTTCCCAGGACATTCCCAGCAGGCTGGATGTGATCCAAGGGGCAAATTGAAAATCCTCACCCCCCCCTTCCCTGGAATAACCGGCCTGGAATAACCCTGCATTCCAGCAAATATCTGTCTGATTCCAGCTCCAGGAATGAGCTTTTCCAGCCCTCCCAGATGGAGCTGTACCCAGTTTTTCCATGGAAACCCAATTTCCATGCCCACAGCCCGCTCCCCGGAGCATTCCCTTCCGTGGCCATCCATCCAGGGAGTCCTGACTATCCTGTCAGTGCGGAGCTTGGAAAGAGCCCCTCGGAAAAAGCAGGATTTCCACCCTGCTGCTGGAAAAGCGGCCCCTTCCCTTTCCCTGCCTAATTCCGGGCGGAAACCCAGCCTAGGCTGGCAAGGGACAGAGGCTTCCCTGTTTGGATTCGGGATGGGGATTTCTGCGGCTGAAAGTGGCTTTGTGATTTTTCCAGGAACGCTTCCTCCCTGGCTCCGGCGTGGGATGCACACGGCAAACGGGCTGTGGTGGACAAGGAGCAGGGAAAATATTTAAACAAGGATTCGGGAATGAACTTGGATCGCTCGCTCCGACAGCACTTTCCAAGGCCGGTGTTAAAATGTGCTTTTCCCTCGGAGCCTCCGGAGTTTTTGAAGGCCTAGGATGGGAGTTCTGCGGCTGGAAAAGGCCGTAATTAATCGCTTGTGTTCCCAGTGTGGATGTGCTTCCAGCAGGTCCTGTTTATTTATCCCATTTATCCCATTTATCTTCTCCCCACTGGATCAAAGAGCCTTTTAGCACCCTGGAGTTTTCCCCCCGGGAAGCTGATCCCATGCTCATTTATCCATGATCCTGAGCAGCCCCTGGCACCAGGGGGTGCTTCCGGCACGCTCCAGCTCCAGATTCCTTGTGTTAAACTCACGGATGTCCCCCAGGGCAGAGGCACATCCAGCTCCCAGCTAAATTCTGTGGAAAGCAAGGAAAATCTTCCCTTTCCATGTGGGAAACTCAGGGATATCCCCCAAGGTGGAGGCAGATCCAGCTCCCAGCTAAAGCCTGTGGAAAGCAAGGAAAATCTTCCCTCTGGATCTCTGGGAATTAGAATGGGAAGCTGCACCCCTCACCTGGAAGGAGGGTGCAGCCAGGTGGGAATCGGGATAGTCCCTTGGGAAACAAGCATAGGACAAGAGGGAATGGCCCCAGGGGAGGTTCAGCTGGATATCAGGAACTTCTTTTTGGGAAAGCTTGGAGTGAGACGCTGGTGGAGTCCCCATCTCTGGAAGTGTCCAAGGAACAGCTGGAATTACCACTGAGTGCTCAGATAAAGTGGGAAGGGACAAAGGTTGGATTTGATGATGTCTGAGGTCTTTTCCAGATGGAATATTTCCATAATTCCTTGATTCCATAAGGACTGAGCAAAGCAAGGGCTTCACACCTCATCCCGCTGCCACTGTAGGGCAGGAGAATGTGGGGAGAATTCCAGAGGCCCCTTCCCAACTCCAGAGGCCCCTTGCCATTTCCAGAGGCCTCTTCCCACCTCCACAGCATTGGGATTTGACAGAAAGGAGGGAAAATCCTGCTTCCCACCTTTCTGGTTGCCAATCCCAGAGAGCCCCATCCTCCAATGAGGTCTGGCCTCCTTTCCCAGCTGGAATCCTGAGGGAGCTGGGATCTGCTCCAAGGTGGGAAGGAGTAGCAGTGGGCTCCGGAATCTGGACTCCGCTTCCCAAATCCTGGCTCCCCAATCCCTGTGTTTCCCTGTTTTTCCAAGGTTTCAAGAAGTCAATAATCCTGAAGGATTGGAGCTGGAGGTACAGGAGCTGAGGCTCCCGGAGCGTTCCAGCCGTGACGTGAGCACGGAGGCATTTCCAAGGCCTGGAGAGCCCTTGGAAGTCTGGCCTGGGGGTGGATCCATGTTCTCCAAGGGCTGGAATCCTGGCTCTCCGGCTCTGGAGTGGTTTAAGTGGAATTCTTGGTTGGAGTTGCAAAAGAGCGGAGCCTCCCTGGGTGTTCCGACAGGTGAGGGGATCAAAGCTCTGTGTGGCCTTGGAGCTCCAAGGTTTTCCTGGATTTTAGGAATTCTGCCCTGGATTTGCTCTGAGTTCCATACAAACCAGGATATTCCAGCCTGAGCTTCCTGGGGGGATGCAGCAGCTCCAGGGATTGCTTGGAACATGTCCAGGCACATCCCAGTTCAACAGGGAGTCAGTGGGGGGAGAATTCCAGGTTTCCTGGCTCCTTCGGTGACCTTGGGAGCTTTATCTCCGTGAGTCACCAGCAGCAAGTCCTGGACATTGAAGGGAGTTTCCTCTTGGATTTGAAAAATTGGGAGCTGGCCCCGCATTCCTTTGTGGCTTTGGGGTGTGCCAGGATCAGGAGGGATCCAGGGACAGAATTCCCTGGGCAAAACCAGCCTCAAAACTCTTCCCAGAGGCTGCAATTTCTGGATCGCTTTCCAAGGGTTTCCCCCCGGGCATTCCTGAGGGAGCAGTGTCAATCCATGGACCCACTGAGTTTTCCCATCCAGCTTCCAGAGGCAGCAACAGGGGGGCCAAAAATTGAGGAACTGTTGAATTCCTCCTTAAATTTGGGATTTGAGGTGCTTACCACTTGCGCTGGGAATTGGGATGGAAATTCTCTGGCTGGGAATATGAGGGGATTCAGCTGGATTTGGATGCCTGGCTGGAATAAAAAGGGGAAACAGAGCACTGGGAAAACCTGGGAATCTGTTGCATTGTCAGGAAGGCATTGGAAGCTCTCCAGCTGGGAATAGGGGGGGATCCAGCTGGATTTCCAGTTCTGGATGCCATAAATGGAGGGATCCAGCTGGATATCCGTCCCTGGATGCTATGAAAGGGGGATCCAGCTGGATTTCTATCTGTGGATGCCAGAAATGTGGGAACAGAGCCTTGGGAAGCCCCTGGCACAGCTCTCCCTCCATCCCTGTCCTGGCAGCTCCGTGGAGGAGCTGTCAGGATTTGATGGAGTCAAGGAAAAGTTCAGGAACCTTGGAGTTTGACTGTGCCTTGGAGCTCCAGGAGCACAAATCACATTCCCAGCAGTTTTATGGGAACCCTCCTGTCCTTTGGGGGGGCTTCTGCTCCAAGATGATTTTATGGGAGGATTCCAAGGGAATGGAGCCATTGTTGGTGCCCAGGGAGAGCTTTCCCCCCCTTTCCTTCTCCCTCCTTTCTGCAACTCCTGGAAAAACAGGGCCACCTTTTTGGGGGATTCTGCTCCAAATGATTTTATGGGAGAATTCCAAGGAAATGGAGCGGTTTTGGAATGTTCCCTCCCTGTGACCCTGGCACAACTGGGCCCTGGGCAAACAATGTGGGAAAAGCAACGTGGAGGCAAAAATCTGGGAAGGGACAGCAGGAGCAGCCACATTCCTGCCCATCCACTCCATTCCCGGTGCCCTCTAAGTCCCAGAAATCCAAAAGCTCGGGGGGGATATCCCAAAGGATTTTTATCCTGAAAGAAGAATGAGATTGGAGCAGGGGGTTGCGGGAAAATCATGGATGGGCACAGGGGCGCACGGCTTCCCCCGGGAGGCGAATCCCAAGGGAAAGGCGAGCTCCAGGCAGGCTGCTCCTCAGTACCTGGCTCCGGGCGCCGCTGGAAAATCCGGGATATCAAAGCCTGTCAGCCTCGGGAACGGGACAAAGGGCCGGCGCATTAATGATTAACTCCGCTAAAAGCTGCGGCTTTTCCATTCCCAAGGCGCCGGGAAGCTCCAGGCCCATGTGACATTCCCGGGCCATTTTGTGGCAGATTGGGAAAAGCTCGTGAGCAAACACAGGTGCTCCGGAGTCAGGGACAACCGCAAACAGCCGCAGCTATTCCGGCCTAAATTAACTCCTGTGTTTGCCTCCCGCTTTTCCTGCAGGGAGATTTCCCCCCCCCC
>VZTJ01003522.1:93588-110731 GCA_013397795.1 Orthonyx spaldingii
TGGAGGTTTTCAGTGTTCAGGGAGAGAGAAAAAAAAGGGTTGGAAAAAAAAAGGGAAAACTCCCCCGAAGGCTCCTCCTCAAGTGGAAAAAACTGAGGGAAGTTGTTCAACGAGCGCACGGTCGAACAGGGAAATAAAAGGCGCTCCTGGGGGTCTTTTTTGGGAATTAATTGGGACATCCCGAGCAAACGGGCGTGGGATGGTGTGGGATAACCCTGGAGCAGCAGGAAGGGAGGGAAAAGGGGAATTTGGGGATGTCGCCCCCCCGGAATCCGGGTGTGACCTCACTGTGGCTCAGCCCGAAGGTCCCTCTAGTGGCTTTCTTTGCTTCCATGAGGAATTGCTGGCTTTTTATTCCCTCTTCCACGATTTATCCCGGCTCCCGGCCATAAAGGGCCAAGAACGACGAGTCACAATAAAGGAGCAGTGAGCAAACAGTGGAAAATTGGGATCAAGTCCCAAAAAAAAAAAAAAAAAAGGAACTTTGGGATGGGAGAAACGGCACAAAAAATCCTGGGAACAGCCTCGGGAATGAACCGTAGTGCTGGGATGGGGAATGGGAATGCTGCCTCTTCTCCCGGCTGGAAGGAGACGGGAAGCATCCCACTTTTCCAAAGGAGAGATTTGCAGCCTTGCTGATCCTGGCTGGAATAATTCTGTGGATGCTGCAGGAAAGGTTTGGGTCCCACAGTTTTATCCCTGTGGAGAAAATGTGGATTGGCATCTCCAAAAATCGGGATAACGCCCCCAAAGGGATGAGGTTTCTGATCTGCACCATCCAAGGGCTTTTTGGGATGGGGCTGAGTCTTCGGTGCAAACAGTGTGGGACTTGGGATAAGGGATGGGATACAGGGAATGGCTCTCACTGCCGGGGATAGATGGGATATTGGGAAGGAATTCCCCCCTGTGAGGCTGGGGAAGCCCTGGAACACTTTTCCCAGAAAAGCTGTGGCTGCCCCATCCCTGGAAATGTTCAAATCCAGGTCAGACGGTGCTTGGAACAACCTGGGATAGCAGAAGGTGAACAATCCATAAGCTCCCTACCATCCCAATCCATTCTGGAATTCCGTGATCCATTGCCTCGGTGACTTCAGCACAAAGCAGATTTAAGGAGAAATCACTCCGATCCAGCCACTGGATCATCCGGAAAATCCAGGAAAAACAACCAACCTGCCCTGGTGGGTGGAGCAAGAGGTGAGTCTGGACAGAGAGAGGAATTCCACAAGGAGAATTGGGAAGCAGCATCCAGGTTTTATCCCAAGGACAACGGCTGCAGATGGGGACATTAAAAGGGGACATTAAATTCCATGTGTTCCATGGGATTATCCTGGAACCGATCCCGATTTATTTTGCCAAATTGAGCTCCGGCCAATTCCTCTCCCAGGCGATGATGGATAAATATCATTAAACTGGGAAAGATGGAAGCGAGCGATGCCCTTGGATCAGCGGGCACGAACGGGCGGGAAGGGAAGGACAAAACTGGGAAATTGGGATGCAAGCCATCCAAATGAGGCAGATTAAACACGAGGGAAAATGGGATGGAGGCTGGGAAAAGTGGGAAAATTGTCTGGCTGCATTTGGAACTTTATTTTCCAGTGAGGAAATGGGGAAAAAATTACAGGAATGGGTTGGGAAAACTTTTTTGAAGTGGGAAATATTCCTCAGTTTGGGAATGCTGCTTCTAATGGATCTGAGAATTCTATGGATTGCAGATTTTTGGGATTGAGGCCAGAATTCCTGGGAATGAATTTAAGTCTCACAACAAGGGGGAAAATCTCAAGCACTTCCCGTTATCCAATGGGTATTCCCATCCTGGAATATCTCCCTGTGTATGTATTTGGAAAAGCCAAATCCCTGGAATGATGCGGAGCAGGTGGAATTTAACCCTTCCTTGGCCTCCTCTCCAAATAAAGGATTTTAGTCTCCGATTTTTTTCCTCGTTCGGAATCTTTTCCTACATTCCCAGAATTTTTTGGATGGGGAGAGACCTTAAGGACAATCCATTCCCACTCCCTGCCATGGACAGGGACAACTCCCATCATTCCCAAGCCCCATCCAACCTGGATTTACTCCTTGGCTGAATATTTCCCATTGATCTGCCGCTTTTGGTTTCCAGGAAGGGAAAAGATGGAAAACTGGGAGCTAGGATAGGCTGGGATGCTCTAGGACAGGGACATCCCTTGGAATTGGGAAAGATGGAGCAGATCCAGCTTTTCCCGTTTGGAAATATCCCCTCTCCCTTCCTGCATTCCCAGTGATTCCAGACTCTCCAAGAGGGTTTTCCTTGGACACTAAGGGAACTCTATCCTGGTATCCACAGGGAAATTCCAGGAGTTTCTGGGTTTGATCCCGTTCCTCCTGTGAGATAGGGATGAATCCTGGCAAAGCTGGATTCCCAATCCCAGCATGGAAAAGCAGAGGGTTTGGGTTGTATCCAGGTGGATTCCCTCCCCCCTCATCAAAAAAGACTGGAAGGAGGGGAAAAAAGGGAAGTGATCCCATTGGAATCAGGATAAAAATTTATTAGGGAGAAAGCAAAGAAAGGGATAGAAGGAATTCCTTTATTCCCGAGATCCCAACCGGCTGTGTGATCAGTGACCTGGAATATTCTCAAATCCAGGAGAAATTAAAGCTGGAGAGAATTCCCGGTCCACACCCCCCCCTCTCCCGCCTTTTGGGCAGCAGAGGGAGCAGCCAATTCCCAACTTTCTGTGCTTCCTGCTTTTCTGGGAAGTCAGCAGGTTTGGAAAGGCTTGGAATTAAGGAACTGGCGCTGGTTTAAATGAGGTCAGGGTGGAAAACTGGGATAAAAGCGGGATTTGGGAAGGAGTTGCTGTGCCAGGCTCATCCCAAGGTCAATCCTTTGCCTTTTTCCAAGGTTTTTCCTGGTGGAAGAACCAAAAATACCCCAAATATCTCCCAGATCCCACAAAAGGATCCCAAACCCAGAGAGATCCAATTCCCCCCCAGTCCTGATGGATTTGCACCAACCTTGGAATTAACTGAGGTCACGGGGGGAAATATGGGATAAAAACAGGATTTGGGAAGGAGTTCATCCCAAGGTTGATCCTTTACATTTTTCCAAAGTTTTTCCAGGTGGAAGAGGCAAAAATATCCCAAATATCTCCCAGATCCCGCAAAGTGATCTCAAACCCAGGGACATCCAATCCTCCCCTCATTCCCGATGGATTTTCCCCCCAGAAAGCCCCAAATCCCACTGGCTGCACCCCTGGAATGTCTCAGAAAAAGCTGGGAATTCTTATCAGCTCCAGGTTTTCTCCTCCTGGGAGTTCTTCTATCCCTGGCTCCCTTTTCCCTTTATCTCCAAATTCCCTTTGTCCACCTGGATTTGCCCCTGGATTGTCCATTGTATTCCAAACCCCAGTGGAATACAAGGAAAGGTCCTTTCTGATAAAAACAGGGAATTAGCACCTCTGGATTTATTGTTGGAGGTGGAATTCCTGCTAGGAAGAAAAGCTGGTGGTGATTTCCAAGGAAATTTGCATTTGGAGGGGCCAAGATTTGGGCAGCAAGTTTTCTTGGAAGCGGGAGTTTGGATATGGAAAAGTTGTGGTGTTTTAATGGGAGAAAAGTTGGGAAAAATACTCCAAAAATTTAAAAATCCCAGATTTGATTGGATTCCCGGCAAGGTGGGAAGAGGGAATATTCAGCTGTGTTTCCCTTCTCCCTTCCAGGATTATCCATGGCAGCAGGAAGCGATTGCTGCAAAACTCCAGGAAGAGCCATGGATCTTCATTCCCAGGCTCATTTCCATGAAATAAATGTCACCATAAAAAACCGGGATCTCGGGAGAAGGCGGAAAACATATGGAGCTGTGCCAAGTAGGGATCATTAATGTCCCACTTCCCAGCTGGAGTCCATAAAGGCTCCATTTCCCGGGATAATCGAGCTCTGAGGGCACCGGAAAAGCTCCATGGGGGAGCCATAAAACCTTGGAATTGCACATGGACACTGTGGAAAGCCGGGAACGGGCCAGGGCTCTGCTCATCCCGGGAATGCTTCCCAGAAAACCTGGGAGAAGCCGGTGTTGGAGGCATGGAAAGGGCTTCAGGAGGAAGCACGGAGCTTCTCCCAGTTATCCTGGGAATGCTGGGATGGGAGGGACCAGGGACCTTCTCCCAAGGATTCTGGGAATGGGAGGAAGTCTGGAGCTTCTCCCGGTGATCCCGGGAATGCAGGGATGGGTGACATGGGGAGGGGGGGCTGGAATTCCGTTGGAAAACAGCTCCTGATCCAGTTTTTAATTCCACCTCTCCCTTCCTGCATTCCCAGTGACTCCAGAGGGTTTTCCTTGGGATCCTCTCGTGGGCACCAAGGCAGCTGGATCCTGGCTCCAGCCGCATTCAGGGGGAAAATTCCGGGGGTTTGTGGGTTTGATCCCATTTCTCCTGTGGGACCAGGCTGATTCCTGGCTAAGCAGAAGGTGTGGGATGTATCCAGGGGGATTTTTCCTAAAAAAAAAGGACAGGAGGGGGGAGAAAAGGAAGTCCAGCCCGTGAGGTGGGATGCACATGGAATATCAACCTCATCCCACTTCCCACCCCCTCACATTCCCACTGCCTGCCCTCATATTCCTGCTTCCCAACCCTTCACATTCCCACTCCCTAGCCCCTCATATTCCCACTTCCCATCCCTTCACATTCCCACTTCCCGCTCCCTCATATTCCCTTTCCCAGCCCCTCACATTCCCATTCCCATTCCCAGTCCCTTGTATTCCTACTTCCCATCCCCTCGTATTCCCAGTTCCAGCCCCTCGTATTCTCACTTCCTAACCCCTCACATTCCCACTTCCCAGCCCCTCTCCCGGCTGCTCCCAGCCTTCCATCCCGAGCCTTTCCGTGCCTCCTGTTCCCTTTTTCCCGCCTTGTTTGCTTTTCCCACCACCGGCCCCTCTCCCTTCCCACCCCGGATTTATTGGATTTCTCCCGCTTTTCTTCTTTCTCCCTTTCCTTCACCCTTTTCCAAGCAGGAAACAAAACTCCCGGGAGTTGCCGGGGCCTGGATGAACTTTTGACCCTCCTGGCTTTGGATTTTGGAAGGAATTTCAGCCAGAGTTGTGTCCCTGTTTCAACACCTGCATCCCAAATTTCCTCCTCCTGGGATATTTGGGCTCCAATCATATCCCAGTGGGAAGAGAGCAAGGAATCTCCTTGGAGATTCCTGGGAATGATGAATTTTGGGTGGACTGGGAGGGAAGGAAAAGCAAAATGGAGCAGATGGAGCTGTTCTGGAGTCTTGGGAATGCTCCTAAATTTTAGATTTTTTCCAAAACATCATTCCCAGTGTTTCCAAATCCCATAATGTGTCATCCAGGAAATATTAAAAAAAATATTTTAAAAATCCCAAATCCAAAAATTAATTTAAAATTCTGCCCAAATTAACTCCAAATTAAACAAAAAATTCCCCATTTTAAGTTTTCCCAGAAAAAAGTATCCCAAAATTCCCAAATATTTCCAGGCACCGGATTTGACTCCGAAAAATGAGGAGGGGCCAGGATTTTGAAGGCATCCAGAGTTTTTGTGGGATCTGGGAATTATTCCTAGATTCCGGCCAGCTCAGCATGGAAATATCCCTGAAAATTTCTCCCCACAAATCCCCTGGAATTCTGATCCTGAGTATTTGGGCCCAGCTGGAAACATCCAAGCAGAGCCCTGTTTCTTGGGAATGGGTTTTGTGAAGGAAAAAGCAGTTCAGGGTCATTCCCAAGGATTTTTGGAAGGAGATTTTGGAAAGAGGAGTTGTCGGGGGTTGTTTCTCCAGGAAAAAAATGTGGGACGAGGCTCCATGGGATTTTCTGATCCTCCCCCATCCCAGAAAAGGGAGGAAAAAGGGGGAAAGGTGGAAAAATTAAATTTTTTTCCTGGAATAGGAGCAAATCCCACCTGGCCACAAAGGAATTTTGGGACACGGAGCTGTTTTCCTGGATTTTCCCAGTCCCAGCTGGCACCTGCCGCCATTCCCACATTCCCAAGGGTGTTTTTCCCACTAAACAAACAGCTGGATTTAACCCCAGAGCGGGTTTTTTTGGGATATCAAACCCTCTGGATATTCCCACCCTGCCGTCATTCCCGCTCCACCCCGTCCCTCCAGGGAGGCCTCGGAAAAGGGGGAACAAAATTCCATCCATTGAACCAATTCCGCACCTCCCGCCACCCTCTGGATCCCCACCCCGCTCCATAAAGAACTTTCTATCCCCAGCAACCAGGAAGCAGGAATGTTGTCCATGGTTTATGGCGGCTCCCGGGATAGGGAGCAGCTGCCCCCGGCTGGCTTTATTGGAAAAGAGGGAATGAGTCATAAATTAGGGAAAGTGGGAAGGAAAAAACCAGGAGCCTCTGGGACTCTCGTGGCTGTAGGGTCAGAATCAAAGGAAGGCTGGATTTGATCCCATAATTTTTGCCGGCTCCTGGTTTTTTGTGGGAGCAAGGACAAGGCCGGGCACGTTCCAGTGGTCGTAATTCCCGGAGAAATACTGTACTTACATCAGGAAAAAGCTGGATAAGCTCCCAAGGTGCTCCGGGTCCTGCTGCTCTTGGAAAACTTGGATTTGGCATATCAGGTGCCTGTGGTTTTGTGGGAACAGGGAATTAAGGTGTTTTCCGATGGGATGTGGGGTTTTCCCATCACCAGTTCCAGGAACGGGATCCCTCATCCCAAAGGGATTGAATCCATGGGAGAGGTTCTGAGTCCCCTCTTCCTGCTCATCCAACTGCTCCAACCCTTCATTGTCAATAAAAACCATCTCCTCCAGGCCTTTCCTAAGGAATTTATTGGGATTATCCAGCACCCTGAAAGCTCCTGGGAATGACAGGTAAAATTCACATGGGTGAGGCACCACCAATCCCTATCCCAGTCCTGGCTTTAATTCCCATGGGAGTCATTCCTTTCCCTCCCTCATTCCCAATCTTTCCCCCTTCCCCAGGGATTACTTTTCCCTTGGAGAGAGAAAAAGAAGGAAAAAATCCCCCAGCCAATAATTTGGGATGGCAGGGAAGCCAAGGAATTCTCTGCCGGGAAGATGGAAGATCCCAGAATTCCCTCATCCGACAAATGTCTCGTGGGGTTTTGTGGAGCATCCGAGACGGGCCAAATTTGCCTCCTTTCCAATAAAAAAACGGGATTTCGGCTCTCAATTCCCAAAAACAGCTCAGGCTGCTTTTGTCTATTCCTGATCCAACTGCAGTGGGACCCAGGTGGATTCCAAAGTGTTCCTGGCCAAAAAACCTGGATGAGGCTCCTTGTTCCCACTGCATCCCACTGCTCCAGCAGGGATGGATCCACTGGAAAGATGGAAGATCCCAAAAAAATGCCTCATCCAGCAAATCCCTTGTGGGGTTTTGTGGAGCATGCAAGAGGCCAAAATTGGCTCCCTTCCCTAAAAAAAACAAAGGGATTTGGGCCCTCAATTCCTGAAAATAGCTCAGACTGCTTTTGTCTATTCCTAATCCAACTGCAGTGAAATCCAGGTCGATTCCAAAGGGTTCCCGGCTAAAAAACCTGGATGAGGCTTCTTGTTCCTTGCTCCCACTGCTCCAGGATGGATGGATCCGCTGGGAAAATTCCGATCCCAATGTGGTGGGGAAGAATTAAGGATCCCGCCGAGGGAAAAACTTCCTTATGGAAAATCCAAGTGCTCATGGGGGAAATGAATAATTCCCAGAAGACATTCGAGGTAAATACAATTGTAATTCCCACGGAATAGCTGGGAATATTGGATTTTCTGGGTCAGCTGCTCCAGGCTCCGAGTCGCTTCCGAGTCTGTGGCTGTTGTGGCACGGAAAAAATGGGAATTGCCCCAAGATTCCCATTGTTCTGGGAGCTTTCCCTCCCAAATTCCTGGCACAGGAAGGATTTTTGGCTGTGCTTCATCCCTGATTCATGGGAATGTTGTTCCATCCTGGCATTGGCTCAGGGACAGACGGGGGTGTGTAAAAACCTCTGGGATTTTTTGGAACAGCCTGAATTATTTGGGATCGTCTCTATCCCGATGTTTTTGACTGGTGCACCCACCCCAGTTCCATGGAGCTGCTCCCGCTGCTCTTCCCGCAGAGAATCCAGGTGATTTGGCTTTTAATTCTGTCTTTGGAAAGGCCATTCCAGCACCGGGTATTCCCTGGAATTCTCAGGAGTAGCAGAGCATTTCCTACCCTGGGGATTGGGATGGGACTGGAGTCAGCTTTTTCCTGGGAATTTTGATTCCCTGGGACAGTATTTCCTGCTTGGAGAGGCTGCAATTCCTAAATTTGTGGGAGGAATGCAGAGCCCGGGGGTGAGGGCTGGAATATTCCATGGAAATATCAGGAAACTTCCACCTTAAAGAGCTGTGGGAATGAATCAGGGCTTTGGATTCACTCAAAGATTAAGGAAGAATTGCTTGGAAAAGTGTTGGCTGTTTTCCCTGGAATCAAGAGAGGCCCTGGCCCAAGATCACCTGGAGCGGGATAAGCTTGGCCCCACATTCCAGGCGGGATGGGAAATCCAAAGCCATGCTCCCAGGGATGCTGTCAGGGAGACACTCCCAACTCTTGGGATGTTCCTCCAGGGAATGAGCACCCAAAGTTGGGAAGGAAAAACGTTGGGAGCGTGGGGATGGAAAATCCCAACAATCTGAGACTCCCAAAGGCAACATTGGCCACGCTTCTCCCGAGGAACTCCAAACAAAATTCCGATGGATACACGTGTAAAGGAGGATAGTGCTCACAGAGGTTCCCAGAATTTGTGGTTCTGATGGAGATTCCCAGGATTTGTGGTGCTGATGGACATTCCCAGTGCTGGGAATGCTGTTTTAGGGATAAGTCTTCTCCACCCACTTTGATCCAGGTATCCATGGGGACACAGGATGGAGTTATCCCAGAATCCCGCATCATCCTGCTCCTAACATTTCTGGGATACCTCAGCTTGGGATCTGCTTTCCCATGGTTTAGGATCTGGATTCTCCCACATCCAGAGGGAGATCCAACCTCTCCTTCCCCTCATCTCCCCCAGGCACCAGGAATTTCTTCCTGAAGGGAGATGATCCCAGGAAATCTCCCTTGATATTGGATAACGAGCCTGGCATTTCGGGAACGGGAGAAACACCGCTGCTGTGGAAATGCCAGGAAAACATCGGGAAAACGCCCATCCCTAAGGAACATCCTAATTGTCCTTGCTCCCAGGCAGTCGATAGCATCCAGCCGGCTCATCCCGACTTTCTGGGAGTGCTTGGAATGCGCTGTTTTCCCCGGGATCAAGGAATTAAGCTTGGGGTTATTTGTATTGATTCCGGAGCCTCCGGCTCTGTCAGTCACGCACGGATTTGTGGAGCACAAATTCCTCCTTTAAATGTCACCGCGCCTCATTCCCGCTTCCGTCGATAATTCCGGAGCTGGGAGTTGTTTATTAACCCCCGGCATACCCTTCCCACCTCGCTCCTCCTTCCCACACGGAAAAAAGGGGGAATTGGAGTTGGTTCCAGGGGGGAATACCCACTGGTCAAATTTTTGGGCCCTCTAGTGGTTAATGGGAATTTGGGATGGGATTTTGGGATACGGTTTCCTTCCAGCAATGTTCGGATGGAATTTTGGGATGAGGTTTTCTCCTGGTAATGTTTGGTTTATGTTTGGGATGCAGTTTCCTCCCAGCAACGTTTGGATAATGGGATCGCAGAGGAAAATTCCAGCTGAGGCATCTTCATCAGGAGCCTGCTCTGCCCAGGGATTCCCTGGAAAAGTGGGAGAAGTGGGGTCGCTACGTCATGCCAGGGCTGCCTCCCAAGATTCGGGATAAGGCCTGTGTTTATGGAAGTTCTTTGGGATCCTTGGGCAAACATTCCCTGAGTCCTGGGCGGGTGCTTCCCAAAGCTCCGATTCTGTTTGGCCTCGGGCCATTTGTAAACTTGCTGATGATATCAGGGAGCGATTTTCCAAACAAAGTCCCGCTCCTGCCACCTCGAAATTCGGGAATATTGACACTGCTCTGAGCGCACGCTCCACAAACATTCCCGCCGAGGCCGCGGCCAAATCCGGCGGCGTTGTTTGGAAAACCTTTCCCACTCCTCAGCCTCCCCTCACACGCTGGCACTGCTCAATTACCATCGCTTCCAGAGCCTTAGGAAAACACCCTGTGTCCATGTAAATAGAGAGATCCGAAAACTCCCCGGAATGTTGGCTTTTCCACACTGGAGGTGATGTTTTCCTTCGCTCCAATTTGTTCGGGAAACTAATCAGGCTGGGATAAAGCCGTCGGCAAATATGGCAGAGATTGACAGGCACATGTCAGAGTTTGCACAGCCCGGCCAAGGGCGCGGATCCGGCGGGATCGTGCGCCGGGAATGCTGCGCCCCGCACCGGGAGCCTGGAATGCAGAGACTTCCCAGGGAGGGGTGAAAGCTGAGGATGAGGATGCTCTGCTGCATCCCGGATTTTACTGAGGGGTTGGGATGGGCCTGCACTGGGATGTTCCTGCATTTGGGTGCTCCAGCCCTGGGATGCTCCTGGATTTGGATGCTCCGGTTCTGGGATTCTCACCCCAGTCTGGAATGAGGCAGCTTCCCAGGAAGCAGAGGGGAAAGTGGAGTTATTCCAGTGAAAACAGCAGAGCTTGGCTTGGGGGAGGGATGTTCTGCTGCATCCCTGATTTCACTGAGAGATCAGGGACTGGGATGCTCCCAGACTGGGATATTTCAGCCCTGGAATGCTCCTGGATTGAGAAACTCTGGTCCTGGGATTCTTACCACAGCCTGGAATGTGGCAGCTTCCCAGGGAGAGGGGAAAGCAGAGGATGAGGATGCTCTGCTGCATCCTGGATTTTACTGAGGGACTGGGATGCTCCAACTCTGGGATGTGCCAGCCCTGGAATGCTCCTGGATTTGGATTCTCCAGCCCTGGAATGCTCACCATAGCCTGGGAGTGACAGCTGAGTTATTCCATGAGAAGAGCTCAGCCCAATTTGGATCAGGACATTCTGCTGCATCCCTGATTTCACTGAGGGATCAGCGACTGGGATGCTCCCAGGCTGGGATGTTCCAGCCCTGGAATGCTCCTGGATTGGGAAACTCCAGCCCTGGGATGCTCACCACAGGCAGGAATGCAGCGGCTTTCCAGGGAGTGGGGTGAGAGAGGAATTATTCCGGTTATTCCAACCTTGGCTAAGCCTGGTTGGGATGGGGATGCTCTGCTGCTTCCCTGGCTCTCCTGAGGGATCAGGGACCTGGCACTGGGATGCTCCCACCGGGAAACTCCTGCACCAGCTCCAGCACCCACCTGATTGTCCTTTCCCCATCCCAGTTAGAGCAACTTCCTTCTCCAGGAGGGAACCAAAGCTCTTTTCTCCCAGGATTTGCCCGTGTGGGATCTGGCAGGGAGCCGCTCCAGGAATGCCTCCAGGAAAAGCACATGGCAAGAAAAAACTCGGGAAAAGCTTTGAGGCAAAGCTTAGGAAAACATTTTGCCACAAAACTCATTGTCCCTCTGGAGCGAAATCCAAAGGCCGGATTCCCTTTGGATTTCCGTTGCTCAATCCCATTTTTGTTGACTCCCACTCTGGAGTTGGAGTCAGCCCTGCTGGAACCTGGATCCCAAAATCCCGACTCCAGGAGGAGCAAATAAATCCCTGATATTTCACTCCATCATATCCCAAAAGAAAGGATTTTATGGACTTCCCGGCCTTCCTTTGATCAAGTGCAAGATCCTGGAGCCTGGATATTTACCAGGCATGGAGAAGGAGCCAACTTGGAATGTGCCAGGGGCAGCTGGAAAAAAACCCGGGCTGGGAGCCTGCAGCTCAAATCCTCATTTTTCAGCCTTTCAGGATCTTGGGATCAGAGCTGCTGCTGTGATGCCCATTCCAGCCCTTGGGATATGGGATTTGTGGTTGCTGTGGGATTTCCTGATGGAAAAAAATGAGAATTTCTTGGAGCAGAGGGTGGAAATGCCACCCTTAGCTCAGGGATGTGGAGCTCCTCTCTAGAGCTTTCCCCAGGTGGTTGGTTTTTTTTTTGGAATACCATTGCTCCAGGGTGCTGAGCTGGAAGTTTGGGATCCTGGCTGCTCCTAAAAGCCATGGATGGGTTTTTTCATCCAGCTTTGCCTCTGGATTTCCAAGCCAAAATCCTCTGGAATGAAGAGATAAAGAGATACTAGAGGAAAATTCCTGCCTTTCCCTATCCCACTGCTCCAACAGGCTGCTCCAACTTTTCTAAGGGGGAAAAGCAGCCCCTGGAAGGGCTTTTAAAGGAATGAATGGATAAATCCAGGGATTGCAGGTCCATATGTGCCAGTGGTCATGGAGACTTGTTTGCAATCACATCGGGAATCAGGGCAGCACTTTTGGGAATGGTGATGATCCAGCAGGAATTGTGGAGTCCTGGAAGGGATGGAGGGATCCTGATGGGAGTGGTGGGGTCCTGGAAGGGATAGAGGGGTCCTGGTGGGAATGGTGGGGTCCTGGTGGGAATGGTGGGATCCTGGCAGGGATAGAAGGGTCCTGGAAGGGATAAGGGGATCCTGATGGGAATGGTAGTGTCCTGGAAGGGATAGAGGGATCCTGGAGGGAAGAGTGGAGTCCTGGAAGGGATAGAGGGGTCCTGGTGGAAATGGTGGGTTCTGGAAGGGATGGTGAGGGTCTGGCAGGGATAACAGGGTCTCAGCAGGGCTGGAGGTGTCCCGGTAGGAACAGAGGGATCCTGGCAGAGACACTGGGATCCCAGCGGGAGTGACGGCGATCCCAGCCGGAGCTGGAGGCTGCAGCCAAGGGCACAGTGTCCAAGGGGAAAAGCCGCCTGTGGATAAATCCCGCAGTTCGGCCTTTAGGGAGCCTTGTTTGGGATCACGGCGGCATCAATCACTGCCGGCTGCTCCCGGCGGGAGCGGCGCTTTGTCCCGGTCCCGCTCCAGCCGGGATTCAATTAGTCATGGTCAGGGGGTGCCATTCTTCTCCCGCCATTCCCGATTGTTCCCAAAGCAAACAGCGCCGGGATGGGCTCTGTGATCCTCGCCGGGACACAAAGGGAAGCGCTCCCCGCCCGCCCTTTGCAGCTTGTTTGCCAACTCCGCGCCGGGATGCAAAAATCCCGGGATTTTTCACCCCCCTGGCAGCGCCGGGAAATTTTTATTTGAAACCATCGATCCCTGACACGCCGCAAATCCATGTCCGCATGGAATACAATAATGATGGACAGCACGGCAATTAGCCGGGAACAACCGCGCAGCCACCGCCGCGGTGTCATTTACATCCCTGGAAAATTGTCACTCCCGGCTGGAATGGCCTCGGGAGCCATCTGGCCACCGGCTCCGAGGGCTGGGGAGCGATTTCCTGCCGGGAAGCTTTCCCGGGAATGCTGCTGGGCTCGCTAATTGCCTGGCACCTCCCGGGCTGTGCCCCCCGCGCCGTTGTCACCTCGCTGACGGTGGCAGTGCCACCCAGGCAGGGAATCCCCGTGCGGCAACAGCTCCGGCCTCTCCGGTATTCCCAGCGATCCCACAGGCCGGAAAATACGGAATTAATGGAGCAGTTGTTGCGCAAAGTCTGGGTTTATGGAAGAGCTAAAGCCCGGTTTAAAGCAGCCGGGACTAAAGTCGTTCCTAAGTTTTGGGCTATGACCTATCGGGAATCTTTTTCCCCTGATTTTCCAAGCTTCGGGCTTGGCTTGCTGGAAGGATAAATGGAATTCCGGGCTTGGAAAAAGAGGCACTTCCCACATAGTAGGGGTGCAGAAAGGGTTGGTTGGCCTGAGGTGTTTAATCGAATTCCAAGCTTTTCCTTAATCGTGGAATGGTTTGGCTTGGGAGAGCATCCATTTTCACCCCCTTCTATAAATCCAGGTTGCTCCAAGCCCCATCCAGCCTGGAGCAATTCCAGGAATGGGGCAGCCACAGCTTCTCTGGGAAAATTGTCCAGGGTCTTGCCCACTCTCCCACAGAAGAATTTCTTCCCAATACCCCATCTAAATTTCCCTTTTTTTCTGTTTGAGCCATTGTTCCTTGTCCTATCATTCCAATTCCTGATGAAGGATCCCTCTGTGATCCTGGACATCCTGGGAATTGTGATGTGAGGGAGGAAAATTCCTTAGGGCAGGATGAGGATGGAGAGGAGTTGAGTAGAGGAGTAGAGGCAGGGAAAAGGTTGGGATGAACCTGGCATCCCAGAATTTTATAATCTGGAAAACACCTCTAAAACCATTTGATCCGGCACTGCCAACCCCAGAATTCCTGAAGGAAAATCACCACCTGACACTACAACAAAAGGAAAAATGGGAGCCGTCCCCACCACCCCATTGATATTCCTGCCTTGCCCTGCTCCTCTTCCAAACCCAAGGAAGCGGGAGCAGCGGCGGTGATCCCGAAATGCCAGATGCTTCCCGGGTGTCACTCAGGGATGTCCTTTTCCATAGTGGGATCCTCCTGGCCCCTTGACAGCTTGATTTAGGGCCGCCCTCGCCTGGGGGGTTGACATGACAACTGCGGGATGTGTCGTAAATATCCCGGGAGAGGCCTGGAATGGTGGGGTGGGATTGTGCGGGGGGCATTGTCCGGCATGCGGCTGAGCCGGCGGCGGCGGTTTTGTTTGGGAAAGAAAGCAGGAAGAGTGAAAGGGAAGGGGAATAATAATGGGAAAAAAAGAGGGAGCTCCATTGGGAGTAGATTTGGGCTTTGGTTGTGGGGCTTGTTGGACCACACGGCATCTCCCGGTGATCCCGAATCCCATTGATGGCAATTAGGCTGGAGAGGGACTTTTGACAAGGGCAGGGAGTGATGGGATAAGCGGGAATGGCTTCCCGCTGCCACAGGGATGTTGGGAAGGGATCCTTCCCTAGAAGGGTGGGGAAGCACTGGGTTTTCCTAGAAAAACTGTGGCTGCCACATCCCTGGAAGTTTTAAATCCAGGTTGGGCAGGGCTTGGAGCAACCTGGGATAGTGGGAGGTGTCCCTGGGAATGAAATTGGATGAGCTCAAATTCAAGCCAAACCATTCCAGGATTTTTTAAACCCCAGTTTTCCAGAGAGATATTAGAGCAGGGAATTGTACTGGAACAGTAGAATTTCAGGATTCCCCAGACTTCCCGATTCCAGGGTAAAACACAAGAATCCAAAGCTTGGAAAACACCTCAGCCCCACGCAATTCCAAGGCCTTTTCCCAGCTGGAATTTAGAAAGCAGCACACACAGGTTGAGTTGGGTTTCAAATTGAAATGAGCCATTCCTGAAACAAAGGAAAACTTCCCTCTCCTCTCCCTCTTTTATTCCTGCTTTTATATCCAGCAAGACAAATGACAGGGAAAAGCCCCTTCCCACTTTTTTCCTTTTCTTTTTTTTTTTTTCCCCCCTTTTGTAATTTGGAAAAAAAGAGCCCGACTTGAAAGGAAGATGAGTCCGAGCAGCGAGGGAACAAAACGCGGCAGCGGCTCCGTGGCCGCGGATTTCCAAATCCTGGAATGCGCCAGGGTTGCGAGGGAACAACCTCTGTCATTCCCAAAGCATCCCGAGGTGGAGGAGCTGTGGCGAAGAGGGGAAAAGAGGGAATGGTGACAGTTAAATATGGAATATTAAAGGGGAAAAGGAGATTCAGAGTCATTCCTAGAAGGTTGGGCTGCCTCGATCCCGGGAGAGGAGTGGAATTCTCATGCCCAGGAGAGCTTGGATAGGGCTTGGAACAACTTGGGGTAGTGGGAAGTGTCCCTGGATGTGGTGGGGGAAAACTGGATGAGCTTTGGAGTCACCTCAGCACCGGGCTGGGTGTGGGATCCAGGAGAAATCCCATTCAGGACCTTTGGCATTATCCAGGGCACATCCAGGGCCTGGAATGGGATCAGGAATCATAAACACACCCCCAGTCCTTCCATCCCTTCCCAGATTTGGGAGAAATGTCCGGATGAGTTTCAGTTGCCTGTTTGCTCCTTGTTTGGTGTTTGTCTGTGTGGAAAAGTGGGATAACAGGGAGGTTTCCAGGAGAAGACAGAACTCTGGGATTCATGGAGATGGCATTTCCATTTGTTCTTCAATACTAGTCCGGACTGGGAAGTGCTTTGCGGAGGAAGCCATGGGAAGAGGGAATCCCTTCCTAAAAATCTGGCTGGACTCACCACCAGATTGAGGGGATGAATCTCATCCCATGGGAGAAGGCGATGGGATTATAGGGAATGTCTGGGACAATCCTTGTTATTCCCATCCCTATCACAGTCCCTGGTGCCAGGAATCCATTCCCCATGGGAATGCCAGGAAGGCTGGGGTGGATCTGGGATTGTGTCACCTCTGCTCCTGGGAATCTCAGCCCTGCTCCCGGGAATCTCAGTCCTGCTCAGGCCCCTCCCGTGGCACTGAAAGCTCCAGGCAGTGGAGCTCCAAGTGCTCCAAGTGCTCCAAGAGCACTTCGGGAATTTCAGGACCCTCAAGGTAAATAAAGGCCCAGTTTTATTTTTTTTTCCATGAAGAATCCAGACTCACCAAACCAGTCTGGGGCTTTTTTCCTTTGAGGTTTGACTCCAGGGATTTAATCCCTGTGTGGAAGGGGGGTGGAAAAGGAGGATGAGGCAGGATGGGAAAAGGTGACTTGAATTGTCACCTGTGGGTCACTCCAGAGGGGGCTGATCCCACTTTTTTCCCTGCAAAAGCACCTCCTTTCCCTCTCTGCTCCAATCTACAAATCCAAGATTTACCCACAGTTTGGGATTTGCCACTCTGTCTCCCAAATTATCCCGGGAAAGCAGCTCTGACCCCAAAAATCCGACTGCAACAACATCAGGAAGCTCCAAGCCGAACCCAAATCCCCCCCAAAATCATCCCGCTGGATCCTTCCCGCTTTAACCCGGCTGGAGCAACAAATCACTGGGATATTCCCAGAATGTCCAAAGGTTTGGGATACAGGTGGCAACATCTGCAGCTGGCCCGGGCGGGCGGGAGAGGCGGCTGTGAATTATTTAACAGCGGTGCCATGACCTCCATTAACAATGGGAGATGCTTCCCGACCTGCGGGAAGCGCCCTGGGAAGCAGCTGGATCCAAATCAATCTACCGGGAACCAGCCTTGAATTTATTATGGAAGAGGGGAGAGACTCCAGGATTTTTTTCCGCCGTTAAGGGAGGTCCAAAGCGAGCCTTGAAATCATCCTGGAAATCCCCGATTTTTCCGCTTTTTTTTTTTTTTTTTTTTT
>VZTJ01003522.1:119358-129393 GCA_013397795.1 Orthonyx spaldingii
GAAAGGGAAAGGGAAAGGGAAAGGGAAAGGGAAAGGGAAAGGGAAAGGGAAAGGGAAAGGGAAAGGGAAACCTTTTGGAATTGTGCCTTTAGGCAAAGCTTGGTGTGCTTGGGAATCGCCCGGGCTGGGATGCACTTCCATACTCCAGGAACTGGAATTGTCTCCCTGGGCTGTGGACATGCAGAGTGGAAGTACTGGGCCCGGCTGTGCCTTTCCCAGTGTCCAACTGGGAGAACCACGGGGGGCATCCCAGGAAAACCTTGGCACAGGTAGATGGAAGCTGGAAAATTCCCTGGAAGCAGTTGAGATTCACCCCAGAGATCCCTCCGGGAGCAGCTCGTTCCTCCAGGAATGCTCCCACCACCTCCAGATGAGAGGGAATCCATGGGGTGCTCACCTTTCCCTGTCCTTTCAGTTTCCCAGGACAAGCCCGGAATCTCTCTGGCCAAGTGCTCTCCGTGTTTGCCGAGCCATTACCCCCTCCCGGCTCCCGAGGAGTTTCCAGGGGAATCCAATCACAGCATTCCAGAGGCTTTCAGCCTCTCCTCTGGGCAAACACGGCCATCCCAGCCCACTCCAGGATTTCTCCTTTCGCTGGAATTCAATATTTGTGGGGCCTCTTGGGAAAACATCGGGAGCACTGGGCATGGCTGGGCTCGCACAGGGAAAAGCCTTGGAAAAGCGTGGCTGGTGGGAAGGGATTCCCTCATCCCAGCCAACAGGATTGGTCAGGAAAAGGCAAATCCAATGGAAACTATTCTCCTTGGAACTGACTTGATGATCCTTATGGATCCTTTCCAGTTTGAGATGGTCCATAAAATGCTGGCATATCTTGGATTGGGTCAGCTCCAAGGGTTTTCCTGGAGCAGAATCCATGATTCTTAAGAATCTCTTCCAGTTGAAGATATCCTATAAAATCCTGGAACGGTTTGGGTCGGAAGGACCTTAAATCCCATCTCATCCCAACCCTGTGCCATGGATGGGGACACTCCCATTAATCCGGGTTGCTCCAAGCCCCATCCAGTGATTATCCAATGGTTCTATAATTCCTGGCACATCCTTGGAAAATGGAACCTTACCCACAATTAGACCTGGCTGATTCCAAATCAATCCAACTTCCTGGGGAATTCCATCAAGGAATAACTAGATGCCGAAAGATCCCTTTGGAAATCCCTTGGACACCTCCAACTCTCCGAGCCCAGTGAGGAGCTGGGCTGGGAGAGGGTTGGGAAGGGAAATCTGGATTTCCAGCCCGATTTTATTGGATTGTGGGGCCTGGGCTGTTCTGCACATGAGAGAGTCCAGAGGAGCTGCAGTGGGAGAGGGTTGGGAAGGAAACGCTGGAATTCCAGCCGGATTTCATGGAGTGCACATTATCCACCAGCACATTCCTTCTTGGCTCCATCCCCAGTGAATCCCAGGGAAGAGGCACCTCCGGAGACCAAAGGATATTGTGGCACATCCCCCATCCCACATAAAACCAGGCTGTGCTTTGATTCCCACTTTATTCCCGGATAATTTTGAGTCAGGGCTATTCCGGCCTAACTTGTTCCCTCCTGGCATTCCAGAGCTTGGGAATGGGAGCCTTTTGTTCCTGCGGACGATTCCGGAGACAACCTGTCAGAAACCAGGCTGCACATTCCCATCAAATCCATGGATGGAGGAGAAGTGAGCAGTCCTGCTTTCCCAAGGGAATTACAGCCCTCAGGATCATGATCCCAGTGCCATGGATTCCGTGGAAAAGTATCAGTGGGAGTTGGATCTGGTGGCAACGCTGTCTCCAGGGAGAAGTGACCTGGAATAATCCAAAGAAATAAATCCCACTCCCAAATCTGTCTGTTTCAGCCATAAAAAACCTCTTTGGGATTGGGAATATTTCCTGAGTCAGGGAAAGATGGGAGGTGCAACTCAACTATTCAGGAAGAGCACAAATCCTTGGAATTCTAATAACAACTGCAGAAGAATGGGGGGAATTTTTTCACTTGGCTTGGCCACAGCCAAAACCAAACCTCCAAAGGAAAGTGGGATGGACAAAGGAAGCTGGAATTCCATCCCTCAAATCATGGAATGCTGCTGCATGGATGGGGATCACGGCTACTTAGGATCCAATGTTCCATACTCACTCCTTTCCCAATAGAAGTGATAAAAAGGGGGATTGAGGCTCTTTCTTTGTTAAGGTCCTGGTCACTATTCCCAAACTTTTCTGTTTGCTCCCTCTTTCCCATGCCCAAGGATTGACATTCAGGGATGATCCATAAATTTGGGAGCAGCTGGAGCAGCAGACGAATTCCTGGAGAGTGACAGGGTGGGAATTAGGGAATGCTGCACCTCTTCTCCCTCTCTTCCCTTCCCACTGGGGAAAACCAGAGCAGATTTTAAGGTGCAGTTCAGCAAAATATTGGAATTTGTCCCATTCCTACTCGGTTACTTCCAGGATTTCAGTGGATTTCATTTTCTCTCCATACTTTATTCGTTTAAAATGCTGAATTTCGAAAGAAATTAACTCTTAATTTATAAATTCATTAACTGTTAATGACCGAGTTAGAACTAAATGAAGGGACAACTCCATGGATTTTCCATGCCGAGGGTTTTCCTTGTTGGAAAAGTTCTTGGAAAGGGAAGAAATCGCAGCCCGGCATTAAATAAATGGCGTTTCTCTCCCGTTTTTAATGGTTTTAATATTCCTTGGATCCAGCGAGGTCTTTCCCTCAGCCTTCCTTAAATTCCAACCCTTTTCCAGCCCGTGTCCCGAGTATCCAAAGGTTTGCCGGATGCTCCCTCCAGTGGGCAAATGATCGCAGAGCAGGAATGTTCCCATTTCCAGAGGAGCTGGAAGCGGTTTGGGCTTGGCATCCAAAGGTTCCCACTGCTTTTCCAGGACAAAAATCCGCTTTTTTTAGGATCACTCGCCCATCCATCCCTATGGAAGTGTGGCTGCCCCATCCCTGGAATGTCCAAGGCCAGGTTGGATGGGCTTGGAGAAATCTGGGATAGGGGAAGTTGTTGAATAAGATTCCTGTTAAGATCCCTTCCAAGCCAACCCATCCTGGAATTCTCTGATTCCCTCCAAGCTTTAATTGGGAATTTCACTTCCTACGGAAACCATCCCAAACCAATTCTTCCTCGCAGAGCCGATATTCCATTAAAATCCTGGATTTGCCACCTCACGATGGCCACAACCGCCCTTGTTCCTCGTAAATTCCGACACCGGCGGCTGCCAGGTGGGAATGTTTGGTTAATGAACAATGGGAAAGGCATTGTTTGGGATTCGGGAAGCGAAGCGGGAAGAATGGCCACGGTCAGCAGCATTCCAGGATTCCAAAGGAACGCCGGGAGAGCACCGTGACCCATCCAAAGGCAGCTTTCCCATTAAAGTGCCAAATGTGCTTGGAATGCCCTCCAGATTCGGGATTTATGGAGCGCTCCGGGCTTGGAAATGGCCTTGCCGGGGGGTCACGGTGCCTGAGGAGGTTGGATCTCTCCCAAATCCATGGATCCTGGAAATGGGAAGTACTTCTTGGACACGCGTGGGGAATGCCATCCGTGTGTTTATTTATCCACGAATTTCTCCCATCTCCCTCTAAACCTCAGCGTTCCCTGCAGCCGTTATCCCTCTTTCCCTAAAAGAGCCGGTTTTCCCCAGTTTGCAGCGCCTCAGGAAGGCTCTTTTCCCGGGAATTCCGTGTCCATGTGTGGGATGGCTGCGCCAGACGGGTTTAATTTGGGATCACGGCCTCTGTCATTCCCGCTGGCATCACATTCCCGGGAACAATGGAGCTCCCTCTGCTCCAACAAGCACCTCCAGCGGGAGCGCAGTCCAAGCTTTTTCCCGATCCCCCTCCCCTTCCCAAGAAAACGCCGTTTTCCTATTAAGCCTGCAAGCAATTATCTGGGATTAGCAGCAGATCAAAAGGGATTACTTCCAGGATTGTTTTCCAAGCCCTCAGGGAAGGCGGGATGCTGATTCCGAGCGTGCCGGGATGCTGCGGGGGGGGGGGCGCCAGGATCGATCCCGCTGGATCCAAGGATTTCCAGCAGCCTCTGTCCCGATTTTTGGTCGCTTCCGTGGTGATTTTCGGGCAGATGCACAATTTTTTCCCCATCTCTCCTGGTCCAAGCATTCCAGTGGGAAAAGCCTGCCCTGACTGCCTCCGTTTCCCCTTTTCATGAGGGGATGGAATTCCACGGGAAAACTCTTCGGGAACACCCACCACCCATTCCTTAAAAACCGTGTTGTGCCTCGAGAGTCTCCTTAAGGAGCAGGAAAAGAGGGAATCTTTGGAGAGCAGAGCCAGAGGTGCTCCCAACATCCGCATTTCTCCATCCCGGTGTCCCAAAACAATTCCTGAAACAACAACCTAGGAAGTTGTAAAAAAAACCCCTGGATGTGAGGAGATCCCGAGGGTGAATCCCGGGATCCCACACTCCGCTCCTCACTGATCCCACTCCATTCTACCGCAGGATTTAGTGGGATAGGGATTGTCATTAAAGCAAGAGCATCCCAGTTCCTGCAGAATTCCATGGATTTGAGCTCCAAAGGTTCCGCGAAGGGTGGGAATCATTTGAATGGAACGGGATAAGGAGGCAGCTCCACTCCGATTATTTGGGAAGGGAATGGAGCTGGAAAGGGGTTGGAAGGCCAGGAGGGAGCTGGGAAAGGGGCTCGGCCTGGAGAGAAGGAGACTCCAGAGGGACATTCCCACTTCCCACAACTCCCTGTCAGAAGGGAGCAGCCAGGTGGAATCGGGCTCTGCTTCCAGGGGATAAGCGATGGGATGAGAGGGAACGGCCTCAAACTGGGCCAGGAGTGGACATCAGGAGGAATTTCCTCATGGAAAGGGAGGTCAGGCATTGGAATGGGATGAATCCCCATCCCGGAAGTGGCCAGGGAATGCTTGGGTGTGGCACTCAGAGCTCTGACATGGATCGGGCACAGCTTGGATTCGATCTTGGAATTTTTTCCTAAATAATTCCCTGATTTCCTTTGCTTATCCCTCCTATATTTCTCCCTACCCTACCTCATTCCCTATCCCACCACAACCGATGATCCCTAATTTTCCTGTTCTTCCCCCAAACCAACCCTTCCTTGGATTCCTTGGCCAGATATCCAAAGCCAGCTGAATTTTCCTTTGGAAGACGCAATTTCCATAAACGCCGTCGCCGCTAATGGCTCCTGATCGCATCTAATTCCCGCAGCAAATTCCCGCTAATCCCGTTTGTCTGGGCTGCGTTACCTGAGGGAAATAATATCCATCCATCCATCCCTCCTTCCTGCTTGTTTGCCGGGATTTCTCCAATATATTTTAATCCCACCATTTATCTTTGTCAACGGAGAACACGGAATAATTTGAGGGAGAGCAAACGGAGGAGCGGGAGCTTGGAATTCTTAACCAGTGGAAAGCAGGTGTTCCCCAATCCCGCCTTAATTTCCTGGCAAAAACTTGGATCGTTCTCCTGATGCATCCCTGCGCCGGCAACGGGAGTGGAGGGAAATTCCAGGGGTTTGGATTGAATCGTGGGAGGGACGAGGTGGGACTAATCCAAGATTTTATTTGTCGTGGAATATTTTGGCTCTTTTTTTCCAGCACTATTTTGGGGAGAGGGGCGTGATCCATGGATACTTTTCGGAGTGATGGATCCTGTCTGGATCCACGCAGTTTCCAGGCTCCTGATCCTGCCGGGAAGCAAAGCCCATTCCCTGTGTTTCGGGGACAAATTGGAATTGAAATCCCTCTGGAAACCCCCGATCAACTTCCAGCATCTTCCATGTATTCCCACCGCTCCTCGTTCCCCAATTTGGGAGCTTTGCCTGGTTTTCCCCCATTCCAGCTGTTTTCCCTAGCATCGCATTTCCCGGTGCCTTTGGAGACGCATTCCTGCACTTTTTGGGAAGAGCCATCAGCAGCCACCTCTAATTGGGGCTCCTGAGCTGCTCCTGCTTTTTTTTTTTAAGGAATTTTTTTAAGACTGGCTTAAATGGGGCTTTAAATGGGGCGCCCTAATGAGCCTCATTACAGCAGATCCCGGGATTTAATTATCTCGGGAAGGGAAATTCCCGCGGCCACAGCCACCCCCGTGTCACTCCTCGTGTCTCCCGCGCCCCATAAAGCATTGGAATGAGGCGAATTCCACTCAGGAATTCGCTTTCCCTCAGCGCTGTCACCGGGAGCGGACGGTGCCGGGAATTATGGGGTGCTTGGGACACGTGTCCCTGTCCCCAATAAATCCAGGAAAATCCCGGGATTTTAATAAAGGCCGCTTTATGGAGCAGCAGATCCAGCGGCGCCTTGGAATAACCGAGTGCCACTGGCTTGGGATCGGGGCGAGTCTCCCGAGAAAATCCCAGCGTTTCCCACTCTGCTCCTTTCCGTGTTATTCCCATCCAAATATCATGGAAATGATTCCTGTCGTGCCCAGTGTCACGGAATTCCAGACTCCTAAAAAAAAAAAAAAAAGGGAAAGGATTCCTAAAGGAAAACATTCCCAAATCTTTATCGTCATTTCGGGGCCTTTTTTCCAGTTGTTTTCTCAGGAATTTCAGGAAGGTCGGGAAGGAGATCAGGGGATTCATGGCTGAGGGGACAGGGATGGGTAGCACGAGGGGCATTCCAAGGTCTCCAGGAAACCGGGAGATCGTCGGCTTCCCGAGCTCGTCCCAGACTTGTGGGAAGCTGGGAGTTAGGAAGAGCGGGATAGAGGGAAGCCATGGATCCAGATCTGCTCCCTCGGCGGCTTTGGGTGATGTTTTTTCGGGAATTCCAACATCTGGGATGAGCAAACTCATCCATAATTCCCTCTGGAAATGCTCTCTCCCTAAAAGTCGCTAGGTGGCGGCCTAAGGCATCCTTTGCCTTTGGAAAAATCGTGGAAGTCGGGCATGCGGCTGCTGCTTTCCCCCGCTCCCCCGCCCTTCCCAGTTTTTTGAAATCCCGAATTTCTGACAGACCGACAGCTCAGCGTCTGCTTCAACCCAGGATTTGTGCCTGGGAATAAAGGTGGGCAGTGGCCACAAATCCCAGGAATGCTGAGGTTTTCCAAGACGAAAAAGGTGGCTGAGGGTGGGAATGGGACTTGTCCTGCTGGTGAGGTGAGAAATGCAGGAAGTCCTGGATTTGGGTCAGATTATGGAATTCTGTGGCCACTTTAATGGGAATTCCTGTTGTTTCCTTTATTCCTTGTCCACTTTTTTTGGGTTCTTTCCCTGGGCTTTTGAAATGGAATTCTCTGAAAATATCGATTTTATTTTATTTAATTTTTTTTCTTTTTTTTGAGGAATTTTTTTCCTCAGGGAAAGATGTTTCCAGGAACATGTAATTCCTCACGGGTTTTCATCCCATGAAACACAGATTTTCCCATATTTACAAAATTATCCCTTTTATCCCTGTAAAAGACAAAAAACTGCACTGGGAGAAGCCTTTTCCAGCTTTTCTATTGCTCCAGTATTCCCAAAGGAAGAGCCCTGCAGTCCTATCATTCCATAACTTTTTGTTTATCCTTAATCCCTCTGCTCCAGGTTGGGTTTTTCCCTGTTGCTTTATTTGAAATTCAGGATTTATCCATGTGAGGAGAACACGTGGAGCTGATCCTCGGAACTGCCAAAGTTCCGGAGTTCCAGCGCCACTGGATCATCCCTTCAGGGCCTCTTTTATTCCTGACGGATATTGAGTCCTTCTCCCAAATCATGGTGCTTATTCCCACGGCAAAAGGGAAACATCCCATGGGATGCAGGAGATGCTGCCCATCCCAGGATTTGCCTGGAATGGGATGAACTCAGGGAGCGCATCCTTCCCAGTCTGGAAAAATATCCCCTGGCATTCCCATTCCTACAGGCAGGGAAAGGAATCCATGAACACCTTCCCATGATTTCACTTGGCTCCCGGTGGATTGGTTTTATGGGAATGGCAACTCCAGGAACAGGGATTTTGGGGAGGTTTGATTCCCTCCGGATGTTCCCAGTGTCTTTGTGGATGGCAGGCAGGATCCTCCCGCTCCCTGGAATGGGATTTGGGAAGGGCGGCTCCTTCTAGGCCTGGAATATCCTTTCCCTGAGGAGAAGATACCTGCTAGGCCTGGAGTATCGATTTCCTGAGGAGAATATTCCTGCTAGGCCTCAATATCCCTTTCCTGAGGAGAATATTCCTTCTCAGCCTGGAATATTCTTTCTCTAAGGAGAATATTCCTGCTAGGCCTGGAATATCCTTTTTCTGAGGAGAATATTCGTGCTAGGCCTGGAGTATCCCTTTCCTGAGGGGGAATTCCTGTCCCTTCCTGAAATATCCTTTTTCCTGAGGAGAATATTTCTTCCCAGCCTGGAATATCCTTTTTCTATGGAATTTCAGGTGACTCCGAAACGGTCTTTCAGAGTCCCAGCTAAGAAATCTCGGGATGATGAACTCCAAACTCCCAAATCCATAGGGAAGTGCGCTCCCAATCCTATTCCTGGCACAAACCCACGGAGCTGTGTCCTATCCTTGACCAAAGAGAGACTGGAAATGAAAAAATCCCCCAAAGAAACCTCCAGGATGTGCCAGAACTTTTCCTTTTTATTAAAATCCGGAGCGCGGCTGACGAGGGACCCACCTGGATTTGATTTCTTGTAATAAAAATTCCAATAATTCCCCCCAAAACAATTCCCGAGCACTGGTTCCAATCTCCCGACCCTAAAGATGGATTTTAAAGGCTCTTGTAAAAGAGGGAATATTCCAATAATTCTGGTGCAAAATTCCAAGATCATCTTTGCCTTTATTTGACAGGAAAAGGGGAATGTGAAGAAGATTTCTATTTTCCCTTCTTTTTTTCTTAGGATGCAGCAGGTCCGGATAACAGATCTGTTTAGGAGAAGGGAAAGGGAGAGGGATCCCAGGGTTTGGAATCACTGAGGGAGTGAGATCCCAAGGTTTGGAATCACTGGGAAAACAGGCAGGGAGAAGGATCTCGGGGCTGGGAATTAGTGGGAAGGAAAAGGATCCCAGGGCAGGGAATCCCTGGGGAAGAGGGATGCCAGGACTTGGAATCACTGGGAAGACAGATCCCAAGGTTTGGAATAACTGAGGGAGAAGTATCCCAACGTTTGGAATTACTGGGAAAAAAGGGCAAGGAGAGGGATCCCAGGGCTTAGAATCACTGGGAAAACAGTCAGGGAAAGGGATCCCAAGGCTTGGAACCACTGAGGGAGAGGGATTCCAGGGTTTTGAATCACTGGGAAAACAGGCAGGGAGAGGGATTCCAGGGTTTGGAATTTCTGGGAAAATGGGCAGGGAGAGCGATCCTAAGGTCTGGAATTCCTGGGGAAGAGGGATCCCAAGGTTTGGAATCACCGGGAAAACGGGCAGGGAGAGGGATCCCAGGAACTGAAATCCTTGGGGAAGAGGGATCCCAGCGCTTGGAATCACTGAGGGAGAGGGATTCTAAGATTTGGAATCACTAGGAAAACAGTCAGGGAAAGGGATTCCAGGATTTGGAATCCCTGGGGAAGAGGGATCCCAGGGCTTGGAATCACTGGGAAAACAGGCAGGGAGAGGGATCCCAGGGCTTGGAAGCCCGAGGAAAACGGGCAGGGATTTTGATATTATCAGAAGGGATTTGTTGTCAAAATAGGGAAAATCAGGAAATAGTTGGAATTTTAAGGATTTGCCTCTAAAAGCCCCGGAATAGATCAGAAGAAGGAAATCTGAATTTAATAAAAAAATTCATTAGGGATTTGATTAAAAATTCCTTGAAAACATGGGTGGAAATGGAATAAAAGAAGGAAATATTAATTAAAGATCATTAAAAAGGGATTTGATTTGAAAGGATATTGATTATTTTAAATTAGAATAAATCAAGATTAAATCAAATTAAATTCAAATTAAATTCAAATTAAACATAAATTAAATTGGAAAGAAGTTTTAAATTAAATTGACGTTCAATTTAAATTAAATTTGAAATGAACTTTAGTTACATTTAATTAAATTTAAATTAAAATAAAATTCAATTTAAATGACATTTGAAATTAATCTTGATTTTATTTTATTTTAATTTCATTTAAATATTAAT
>VZTJ01003522.1:129420-165192 GCA_013397795.1 Orthonyx spaldingii
TTTAATTAATTCAATTAATTAATTCAATTAATCGGAGTAATAACCCCCAATTTAATTAAGACCAAGAGCTCTGTTATTAATTTATTCCTGATTTTTAAATTAATTCTTATTTTTCCCCCACTAAATAAAATTTCCATCCGGGTAGGAGCTAAAATTTCCTTTCTGGGATGTTGGGACCAATCCCAGTGGGAATTTCAGATCTGCCCATCCTTAATAAATATTTATTAATCTTTAATATTCTTAATATTTATTACTTTTTGATATTTTTATATTTTAAAGCCTTGGTTTTAATCATTTTGGGATCTGGGAATGGCTCCTCTCACTTCCATGGAATCTCCTCCTCCCTAAGGAATGAGAAAAGCTGGAATTCCTTCTGGAACTGGGACTTCCCTGGCAGTGGTTTAAAGCATTTATAAATCTCTTGGATTTGGGGGAAATTGGGAATTTATTTTATCCCAGTCTTGCAGTTTATCCTTGGGATATTTTGGAGCTGATTGTTTTGGAATTCCAGGCTCCGATCCAATGGGACGGGAATCAACACCTTGGAATGCTGAGCTCTGCTCCTGGTTCTGGCTCCCACCTCAGCTTCCAGGAAATTCCATCCATCTCTATGGATGAGCCAGCCCTGGCTCTGGAGATGCCAAATCCTCCTTCCAGGCAGGAAAACATTCCCAAGGAATTCTCACTTTTGGAAGGGAATCCTGTTTTTCCCAGGATGGGACTGCCCCATCCCAGCTGGAATGCTCAGATTTTGTATTTTAATTCCGTTTTTCCTGGATATGGAGGAAATCCAGAAGAATTTGAGGGATGCTATTCCCACCACAGCAAAGCCACATTCCAGAGGGTGTCGCAGCCTCCGGCACCAGTTATTCCCTAAAATAATTCCTGCTGTGGAATTCCCAGCCTTGGGAAGCTGAGCTTTGCTGAAACTTGGGATCCATTGGCTCAAATCCTCCAGACTGTATTGTTGGGAATAACAGTCAAAAGTATTCCTGGTTTTCCACTAACACAAGGAAATCTGGGAGGCTCCAAGCACCTGTTCCAGGCACCTTGATCCCATTTATCCAGGAAAAGTGGGAGAGGGGTTTAAGTCTGGGAAAATCCATCTGTGTCCCTTTGGATATCTCAGGAATCCATCAGGAAAATCCCCTTTGGATAAGGGAGGGATCAGGATGGGATTGGCAGGGCTGGGGCTTTTCCAAGTTTATTCCCAGGTGTCCCAGAGGGGTTGGAATGGGATGATCCCTTCCAAGCGAAATCCTTCTGGCTGAATCCCAAAGAAAAAACGGGAAGGCTGGATAATGAAGACCTCTCCGGGCATCTGGCTCCCATTTGGAAGCAGCGCTGGGAATTCCCGCTCAGGCGAGATGTGCTGGAGCATCCGTGCATCCATCTGCTCTCACACGGCCGGGAATGCTGGAAGCCTCCAAGGCTGCAGGATCGTAAATCCCGGCTCCGCTTTTCCCGGCCCTCTGCAAACAATCCCAGAATTCAGCCCTGTCCAAATCCCGCACAAAGACTCGGCTCATTCCCGGGATTTATGGCCTCCTGGGAAGTGTTGGATGATTAAGGATTGGCCACCAACATGGAGCAAACGGTCGGAACTCCGACAGCTCCAGCTGGGAATGTGGGCTGGGATTTACCCAACAAATCCGGGAGAAATCCATCTCTGTTTGGAAAAACGGGAGATATACGATGTGTCTGGGAGACAGATCCACCTCGGGAACGCTTGGGAGGTTTGGAATTCCGAGTGGGATCCGAGCCGGGTGTAGCCAAGGCAAATATACAACTCCAGGCGAGGAGCTTTTCCAAGGGTAACAACAACATTCCTGGCCAAGTGAGGTCATCCCAAATTTTCTAGGCTGGGATTGAAAAAGCCAAAGGGAAAAAGTGCTGGAAAAATACAGGAAGGGGGGAAAGAAATTGGATAAAATATGTTGGAAGTGACTGACAAAAAACCAGGAGATGGGAAGGGAGGAGAAGGTGCTGGGGGTTCATTTCCAGGGATTAATATCAGATATTTGGGAATTTTTTGGGATCAATCCTGTCTTTTCCTGATTTCATGAATCCATCCCACCCACCAGCATGGCAGCTCTTCCCAAAAATCCTGTTGGAGATGGAAAAGCAAACGGAGAGAAGGGAGGGTGTGGTAGGAAAGTCCTTTTGGATGGATCTGGGTGGGATCCATGTTTCCCGTGGGGTGGGCAGGGAAGGAATA
This sequence comes from Orthonyx spaldingii, assembly GCA_013397795.1. Taxonomy (NCBI): domain Eukaryota; kingdom Metazoa; phylum Chordata; class Aves; order Passeriformes; family Orthonychidae; genus Orthonyx; species Orthonyx spaldingii. Next base: position 131,639 of record VZTJ01003522.1, read on the forward strand.
ATCCGGGATGGTGAGAGCTCGGCTGTGCCAGGCAGGAGGGGTTTTATGGGAATGAACAGTGCTGGAAAGGGGAATTCTGATGGATGCCAGCATGGAAGGAAAGAATGATGGGAGAAGAGATCCCGGGAAAGTGCCTGGACATGGCTGAGGTGCACCTGGAGCACCCTGGATCTATCCTTAGGGAATTCCTTATCCCACAGCTCTGCCTGCCAGGAGTGTGGAAGAATCACGGAATGCTTGGAATTCCATGGTCCTTAAGATCCCTCCCAACCCAAATCCCTCTGGTTTTCTCCGCTTTGTTAAAAACCAGGATTTTGTCTTTGATTCCAGTGATTCCCTGGAATAACCCCAGCTTGGGAAAGCACTGGAGAGCGTGGGTCTGCAATTCCCTTTTCCCAGGGAACGGAACCCCTGCGGCTCCCATAAAATTCCCGGCGGCTGTGTTTACGAGGTGTGAAGCCATAAAGCAGCTCCCGAATTTTCCACACCTTCCTCCTGCTCCGGAGGCCGATGGAGCACCGGGAATTTTTCCTCCCAAGCCTCATGTTTATTTCCCGGTGTTTCAACAGGAGCTGATTCCCAGCACAGGAATCCTAAGGATCATCCCATCAGGATGGTCAGGGAAACCTCCCACTATCCCAGGTTGTTCCAAGCCCCATCCAAGGATGGGAATTCCAGAGATATGAAATTCCAGGAATTTTTGGGTGGAAAAACAATCCCAAAAAATGTTTGTGCTGTCATTTCTCTCCCATCAGGAGTGGGAAATGTGGGATTATTTTTCCCTAGGGATGAGATGAAGCTTCCCAACAGGAACAGTGAAATCCCTGGATAATTTAGACTTTCCAGGAGGGAATATTTGCCTTGGGAATTCTCCCAGGAACAGGGAAGAGATAAATGAAATCAACTGGAATTCTTGGCAAGAGTGGGAAGAGGGAAGCACCAATGGAAATCCAGGCTCCTGCTGGAATTCCATCCACAAACTGATCAGGAAAAGAAGCAGCATCCGGATGGGAAACACGGCTCTGCCTGGCTTGGAATTCCGGCTCCGGTGCTTCCAGATCCCATGGACCTCTCAGGGCTGCGGTTCCCAGGAGATCCCAGGATCAGGAGCTCCTAATCCTGGTTATTTCCAGACAGCCCCAGATCCAAAGGCAAAGCTCCCACACCTGGCAGAAATCTGGGGATTCCAGAATCCTTGGAAGTGTGTGAGAGCCACATGGAATCAAATCATTCCTAGTCCCTGGAGCTGCCACCTGTGCCCACATCTCCAGGTTTTTCCTGGGAATTCCAGGCTTGGGTGGCACCAAACCCATCCTGATCTAAATTTAGGGAATTTTGAGTATCCCACTCCTGTTTTTTCTCATTTTTTTCCAGCAACAGTTCAAGCTGGTGGGAATTACAAAGGACAAAGTTCTGGCAGCCACATTCCCATTTACCATGGAGGAATTTAGTGGGAATCCAAAAATTCCAAACTCCAAAATTCCTCTTCAAACAGGTGTGGATTTGGTTGTGACCTCTCCATGAATCCTTTGGGGATCTGGCGAAGGAAATAAACAAGGAATTCTTGGAATGGCGAATCTTTATCCAAGAAATTTCAGGATGACTTCGCTTCCATGTTTGAGGTGTTTTGGGGGATTTTTTCCTGGGAATGATGAAATTTTAGGGTTGTGCTACTGCAGCACAGTGGGAATGGTTTCCCAAGCCTGGATCCTGTTGGATTCTCAGCTCCTCAGCTGGAAGAAAGGAAAAGTTTGGAATGGCTCGCCTTGAAGTGTTTTCCATATATCCAGGAGCAGATCCATAAGATCTCTCTGCTTCCGTGGAAAAAGGGGCAGGATGACAGGAAAACACCTCAAGTCCTGCCAGGGTTGTATGCAGGAGGAATTTTTTCATGGAAAGGGTGGTAAAGCACTGGAATAGGACGGATCCCCATCCCTGGAGATATCCAAGGAATTCCTGGATGTGGGGAAAGGGCACAAGTTGGGCTCTGATCCTGGAGGGCTTTTCCCACCCAAACAATTCCCTGATTCTGGGATTGTGCCTCCCTTTCCAAGGAATTCCGTGTGTTCTTCTGCCCCTTGTCCACCTAGCCAATTAATTCCCAACTCCAGCGGGACAAAACCAATGGAAAATGCTCCTGGAGCTCACTCCAAGCTCTATTTCTAAAAATTCCCTGTTTTTTTCTTTACCTTCCCGACGTCCAACCGCAACCGAAAAAACTCAGGAGCCTCCAGCCTTGTTCAGCTCGGCAAATCCAAACGAGCTCCAGGTTTTCCAGGCAGTTCATTCCTCATTTTCTGTGGCTCAGATTGTTTATGTTCCCTCCGCTTCCATGAAAAAGACGGCTTCATTAAGGCTGAAAAATGGAGTTTGGGATTGATGGGAAGCGATGATTTCCCTCGGCCGCCGGCAGGAATCGGAGATCCAGGGAACAGCCCCGCGCTCATTCCCGGCTGATGGATGCCCTTGGAATGTTATTTCTTTCTCTCCAGGTTTTTCAGCTGGTTGGATTAAAAATTTAAAAAAGCAGGAAAAAAGCCAAGGAAAAGCCCAGCCAAGCGTTGGGATGGCAGTGAAATAAAATCCCAGGAATCGTTTTCACCCTGGAGCTGAGGGATAGGAAAATACTTTGGAATGGCTTTAGAGGCCTCATCCTTGGAGGTGTCCGAGGATTTGGAGGGAAAATTCTGGGAATAACCAAGTGGTCTCTGCTTGAGAATCCAAGGGAGCCCCAAAATCCTGGATCTGGATGTTATTCCCAGTTCCATCCCCAGCCATAGAAGAATTCTGATGTTGGGATTCCTGCTGTCCTGGATATTCCCATTCCATTCCCTTGGAGCACTGGGATTTGAGGGTCAGGCTTCCAGAATTTGGGATTTCTGAGGAAAGAAATTCCCCAGCTCCCAAGTTCTTCCCCTTCATGGCCACTCAGGATTTGCAATTCCAGATTTGCCATTCCCAGTGCCTCTGGAGCGCTCCCTCCTCTCAAAAATGGAGACCAGAGGAAACTGTGGAAAATCGGGAAAATGCTGAACACATCCCGAAAACCCCACCTAAGGAAGCTGTGGCAGATTTCCCTTCCCCTCACCCAATATTCCCAAAATTCCGGGTAATAATTTCCAGTTTGGATGCCCCCGGGGAATTCCACTGCTGTCATTGGAATCCAAGGAAAATGGGGTGGGAAAAGGAGGAATGCTGCAGTTAATGCAGAGCAATTCCTGGTTTTATTCCACATTTCCCTGAGCCAAACTTTTCTCCTTATTTTTGGGAGAAAAAGAATTCCTTTCCTTCCTGCTCAGCTCTAACAGGTTTATCCAAAGCTCCTCTGGTTTTCCAGGATCCTGGAGGCTGGAAAAGGGAGGGATGGAGTTTGTTTTGGGCTGGAATGGCAACTCCAAACTGGGATTTGATGGGATTTTCCCGCTTTTCCAGGCATCCACCACATCTCTAAATCCTCCCCTTGGGATCCACCTCTATTCTAAGGCTGTTTGATTCCCCTCTGGAATTGCTGGATCTCACTGAAAAGGCTGGATTTTCCCCTATTTTCTGGTGTTATTCCCATATTTCTGCAGATGTAAATATTCTCTTTTCCCAAAAAACTGAGCTCAGAGCTGTTTGATTTTTCCTAAGTAGGAATGATCAGGGATATGGGACAGGGAATGGGTGTTTCATCCGTCAGCTGGGGACAGGAATATCCGTGGGAAAACCAAACATTAAATTCCCTTTTCCCAAGTTTTAGCATCCAGGTGTGTTTCATCCAGCGAGTTAAAATCATCTGGGATCAGAGGAGAATCCAGGTTATCCCATTTTCCTGTTTCCTTGGTGCAGCTTTGATTCCATGGGGTTTTGGAGACTTGAGATTCCGCCACGCTATAGGAAATGGGATGAGGGATGCATCCATCCCGGATTTATTTGGGAAAGGCTTTTCCCTGCCTTGCAGCAAAATCTGGGATTGCGCTGCCACCCTGCGACAGGGCTCCAAGGGGGGTTATTCCCAGGATTTTTCCAGCAATGCCTGGAAGCTCCGTCATGGCACATTGGGCTTTGTTTTTCATTCCAGGCGCCTTGGCTGGAAAAACAAGGAGAAGGAGGGGGAATCCAAATCCAAACAAGGCAGCACCTGAAATGTCGTCTGGAGCAAGGCAGGGAAAACTGATTTATATCGGCTCCAGGAGCGGCTCCGAGCTCCTGGCACGGGAACGGGAACTTGGGGGTTTTCCTGCCTTTGGAATTCTCAGGTGCCAGACTCCGGAGGGTGGCTGTGCCCGGCTTTTCCCTGATTTACGGCTCCTCCTGGATCTCCCGGAGCTGGAATTGCCCTTGGCAGGGTGTAAATCAATCCAAATCTCCAAAGTCGCAGCATTGCCGGGATTGTGTCCCTGCCGAGCCCTTGGCTTTCCTCCTTCTCCCAAGTTTTGCAAAATCCACTGGGAAGCCGAAATGTTCAGTCGCTCCAGAAATGCTCCCAATGGGCAAAGCACTCCTTAACTCCATAAAGGATGGAAAAGCTGGATTTGGGATGAGAAGTTGGGATGGAGGGGGGTGGATCATGCTGGATTCAGGGATTTGGGATTTTTTAGAGCACTCCTACTAACAACCACTCCCAAATCCAAGTTCTTCTTCCCTTCTTCCAGATCATTGGAATTTTTCCTTGTTGAATTTCTGTTCTTCCTCCACTGGAAGTTGGAATCCAGGTTCTCCCTTCTGCCCGTTGGAAAATTGCACAAATGCCAGAAAATGGATTTTCCAGGGCTTGGGGAATTTTGTGGAAAAGACAGAGGGCAGCTGGAATTTGGGGATTTAAGAATGATTCCTTGGGATCATCTCTCCCGACTGGTGATTCCTGGAGATTCCTGGAACCGTGGGAAATGCCACTGTTGGGAATGGAGGAGAGAACCACCATGGACAGCAGGGGTGGGAATGGTGATGCCGAATCCCTCTGGAATTCTGTGTCCACCTGAAGGCTGTTTTTTTACCTCAGGAATGATGGAGAAGTTGGGAAATTCTTGGGATCATGGAATGGTTTGGGTTGGAAGGGATCTTAAAGCTCATCCCATGCCATGGGCAGGGACACCTTCTGCTATTCCAGATTTCTCCAGCCTGGCCTGGAACATTCCAGGAATGGGCCATCCATGCATCCTTTGATCCTTCCTGAATCCTAGGACGGGCTGGGTTAAAACCCGGATTTTGGGAAGTTTTGGGGATTTTTAAAAGAATTTAAAGACAAAATAATCCCAGTGCCTGAAAAAGGAAACAGGTTTGGGATGTGTCAGCTACAAAACTTGGGATTTGGGAACAAATCCTGCTTGGTTTCCTTGGATTTTCCTGGAATTTTTATCATCAAAAAGGAAATTGTTCAAAGGACAATAAGGATAAAGCATCTGCATGGAAATAAATTGGATTTTTCCTTGAAAATTGGATTTTTAGTGGAAAATGGGCTGTGCTTGGCCTTGGGCCGTGCCGAGGTCAAGAGACACCATTCCAGATGGATCCCTTTAAATGAAAACACAGGAAAAATGGGGAACAGAGCACAAAATTCCCTAAAATCCTGTGGACCAGATAAAAATTCCCAAAGAGCAGCTCAAAAGAATGCCTCATCCTAAACTTATTTTGATCCTATTACCAAAATTCCCTGATGTTTTCCCAGGTTGTTCCTTCCAGCAGCTGGAACTTCTCCAGCCCATCCCAAAGGTGTTATCCCGACTGTGTCGGGTCCCACTCTGGGATTTCATTGGCATTGAGTGCTGCGTTAATCCATCGGCTGGAGTTCATCCTCTTCCTTGGAAATCCATCCTCTCCCGCCTCCGGCACACAGAGCCCCATATCCAGGGGGAAACACAGCCTTTGATCTTTCCTTGCCAGAGAAGTTTCCCAGGATTCCACGCAGATCCCTTTACCTGGCTGCTGTCCCTAAGAATTTGGGAGTACAAATGGATGGACTAAGGAGGAGGGGAAGGGCTGAGGTTTTCCATAGTTAGAATTAAATATTCCTTAAATCCAATAAATTGGATATTGGGAAAGAATTCTTCCCTGTGAGGGTGGGGAGGCCCCGGAAAACCTATGGATGTGCCCAATTCCTGGAGGGAAAGAGCTTGGAAAAACCTGGAATAGTAGAACATGTAGGGCTTGAAACGAGAGAGCCTGTAAGGTCCTTTCCAAGTTTTCCCTCCAGCATTCCGCTTCCCAAAATCCAGCTGGTGCTTGCTGCCTTTCCAAGGACTCTTTCCATGGACCTGAAAAGACAGACCCCGATCCAATGGCATGGGATGGAAGCAGGGAAGTGCAGCTGTGGAATTCCAGTGCCAAAGGATGCCGGAGCCTTTCCCTGGCTCTGAGGAGCGCGGTGATGGATATCCATCCGGAACATTTGTGTTTTTCTGGGAAGCAGGTGTTGTTTTGAGAGAAGGTGGGAATGCAGAGCCAAGGAATATCTCATTCCCGCGTTCCTTCCATCCTATTTTTTCGGGAAGTGTGGGCTGCGTCCCAGGACCTGTTTCAAAGCTCGCGTTCCATGGGCAACTGCAGGTGTAGGAACTGGGAATGCTGACAGGGATGGATCAATTTCCCCCGGGAATTAATCCTCATTTGCTGGATCCATCCAGGAGATTCCATGGAGCTGGGACACAGGGAATTGTCGTGGTTTTCCGAGGGGATGTCTGCAGTATCGCTGTTTCTCAGGATGCAGTTCCAGGGGAATTGGGATTTCCCAAACCACTGCTCTAATCCTTCAACTCCAACCCCTTCCCATGCTGGAGTATTCCTGGGAATGTCACAATCCCAACTTTGGCCACTTTAGCAAATTCTTCAGGTGGGTTTTGGGTTAAATCCCTGGATTTTGGGCCAAATCCCTGGATTTTGGGTCATGTTTTTACACACAACCAGTTTTAACAACACCAAACACCCGGGATGTGGCACTGGAGGGAAAAACTGGGAGAGATCCCGGCTAAAGAAATGGGAAGAGAAGTGAGAAGAGTCCGGGATTTGCTATTTTTAGTGTTGTATTTGCCTGAATTCCAAGCTTGCCTTGTGTTTTCCTTGGATGCAGCCGATGCTTTTGGAACTCCTGGGGCTGCCAGGGCTAAACCAACAATCCTTAACCCCAAACGGAGTCAGCCAGGAATTCCGTGGGATGAAGGAGTGGAGCCTGGAGCTCTCCTCAGATTATCCAGGGTTTGCTGGGCAGATTCCCATGACACGAGGTGGGAGAACAATGGAATCACATTCCCAAGTGCCACATCCATGTCTGGGAAATCCCAGCCAGGGCTGGACAACTTTCTGTAAGGCATTTTCCCAATATCCAACCTAAACCTCTCCTGGGACAATTTGAGGTCATTCCGCCTTGTCCTGTCATTCCCTGGGAGCAGATGCCGATCCCACCGGACTGCACCTGGATTTTGGAAATGTCCCTCTGGAGCCTCCTTTTCCCCAGGCTGAGTTTTCTCAGCTCCCTCCTGGTGCTCCAGCCCCTTCCCAGCTCCATTCCCTTCCCGGGACATGCTCCAGCCCCTCCATATCCTTTGTTTAGTGAGGAAAAACAAGGACAGACCTGGATTGCTCCCCCCCATCCCCACATTTTGGGATAGATTCCTTTTTTCCTCTATTTCAGCACAACTAATTTGGATCTGATCCCAAAAGCACGGAACATTCCCAAACCTGCCAGGAACACGGGGGAGAAATCAGAAAATCCACGGCTTTTCTCCCGTGTTTTTGTTAGGAATCGTGGTTTACAGGACCAGAAAACCTCAGGTTTGGATTTTTTTTCGTGGCTTTGGAAGTCTGGCAAAATTTCAGAAAGGTGAAAGAGTCCAGTTTTTGTCCTTGGAGCTGGAGGAGATAAGAGAAGATGGAGAAAAATCTTCCCTTTTCCCAATAATTGATTTTGGAGGAGCAAACACCAAACCCGAGGGAAAAAAAACCACTGGATTTATCCCAAATTTTATCCTAAACTCTATTTCCTGGCCCAAAAATCCCTAAATTATCCCACCCTGGGAAAGTGTCAGGGATGCTCCCATTTATCCTTTGCTGCCCTCTTTTGCTTCCCAATAACCAGATATTTCCTTGGATTTATTTGCCATGGCTCCCCAAAACCGCTGAAGAATAAACAGGATGAGGGAATATTAATTAATACATTCATTAATTAATTAAGACATTTGGGGAGGCTTTGAAAGGTGATTTTCCTTGATTTTTATTCCTTTCCCGTATTTTTATTCCCATTTCACATCCTTCAAGGCTCCGCTTTTTCCTTGCAGCCGTACGGATTTGGGCTGGATTCATCCACCTGTGCCAAGAATCCATCTTGGAGGGGATGGATCCGAGGTTATGAATGGGTTTGCAGCAGCATCCTGAAATTCTGTAGAAATTCCACCGGATAATTCCAGACTGGATCCATGCCTGGCTTGAGAAGAGGGATGTTTCCATTCCTGGATATAACACAGGAGCTTTGGCTGTTGGTTTTCCAGGGATTGGGAGTTATGGTGGGAAACACTAAGCAGGGCTCAATCAGGATTTGTAACCCCTTCCCTGTATTTATTGGAATTTTACTTCCGTAGATTCCCAGCCTCGGGAGCGGGAAGTGTCTTCATGTAGCCTTTCCTTGCTGGGGCAGCTTGGAAATTTGGGAAAGGGAAATTTGGGATTGTTGGGTGGATTTGGCATTGTTTTTATAAAGCTGTGAATCTGCCAAGGATTAAAATACAAATCTCCACCCCTGTGTTGGCTTTGGACACTGAGAGATGGCTTTTTATCCCTAAAAAAAGCTGGGAACAAGTCTGGAGGTGGCTGGGCTGTGCAACAGGAGCCGCCTGAAAGGTTTTTCCAAGGATTCTCCTGGGCTCCAGATGTGTGGGCTGGGAAAGCCGTTAAGGGCCCCAATTAGGCTTTAATTTATCTTCGTTTCCATTAAAAGTCACACCCTGGAGCCATTAAAGATCTGCATTCCCATTCCCGAGTTTTGTCAGGTGCTGGCCAGCAAATCCAAACCCAAACTGGACTTTATTCCCACAAAAAAATAAAAAAGAAAAGGTTTAAATGGGTCAGGAGCTTTCCCCTGGACATCTGCTGGAGGGATAATGCTGGGATATTTAAAAGGCTTGAAAGGAAAACAAATAAAGGCTTCCACATTCCCAAGGAATTTCAGCCCCTCGTCCAGCCCGTTCCCGAATCCCCCATTTTGGCAGGAGAGCGATGGCGTTAAACATCCAAGGAGATTTATTAGGGATAATTTATGGCCGGAGCAGCCGAGCCGCAGGTTTGGGGGAGCGGAGCTCGCCACAGGCGGTGTTTTCCTTCCTGCACATTCCGATTGTTTTAGTTTATTCCAGAGGCACGGCTCGGGAGCTCATTTATTCCCGGGACACATCAACACGTGGAGTGAGATCACTCCCGTTCCTGGGGGTCGGCGGGCTGGAGGTGATGAAATCATGGATTTATCCACAACTTATTCCAGGCGTTTGATTGACCGGGATCAATTTGGGCTGAACCGACAACGTTTCCCGATGTTCCCAAGCAGCCGCTAAAATAATTATGGGGATCCGGGAGTGCGGAGCAGCTCCTGACACATGTTGGGAGCGAGGAGAGGACAGTTCCAGGCACTAAAAATACATCCCAGATGGAAAACTCATCCAGCTCTGAGGGGGGAAAGCTCAACCTGTTAGAGGTTGTTATAAATCGGGAATGGAGCAGGGAATGTTTGGGATAAGCCGAGTCCCCAGTAGGTCTTTCCTGCCATCCATGAACTCCTGACCTTTTTTCCTTGGAGAGCTGTTCCAATGGAGGCCGAGGGCACAGGGAGTTGTTTTCCAGCCCCTTTTGCACTTGTGTGGTCTGGAAAGGGAACAGATTTTCCCTGCCTTTTTCCAGGAGACAGACATGGGGATGAGGGGAAAGCAGAGTCAGCTCAATGAACCTTCCCAAGGTATCTGGGGAATCGGGAGCTGCCTGAGGACATGGCATGGGAGCTGCATTTCCATCCCACCAGGAATGTTCACTTTGCTGACAGCATTGGATGGGATTTGGGATACTCCTGGAAAATCGGGAAAAAGAGAGGGACTTGCTGCTTTGGAAGTTTAAATCCAGGGTCGGGAGGCGGTGAATTTCCTATGGGGTGGCCCTCACCTTGGAGGGTGGATTGTAGGATGCTGGGCATCATAGGGATGAGGGAATGAGGGATGGGATTCCTTACGGATTAAGATGAGATGTGGGAATATTTTTAATTTATTTGGTAGCTGGACAAGGAGTCAAAATAAACAAAATGAGTAAAAAAGTTGGAATACATCCCAGGATTTCAGGAAATCGTCCAAGGGCATGATCCTGTGGTGTGGAGCCATGGGAAGGCGACATTCCCAGGAATTACCGTGCCGGGAATATCAGGCATCTGACACCGAAAGGATGCTCATATCCAGCCGTGGGGGTGAGTTATCCCAGAAAACAGTGGAGCATTTTCCCGCAATGGATCCAAAGGGTAAAACAGGGTAGCGGGATCCCTCTCCCTCCAAACTGCCCTTCCCTCGCATGCTACAATTCCAAGGACAATCCTAGGGAACACCGAGTGCTTTCAGCTGTGCTGGAGTGATGAAATATTCCAGACACATGGTCCCGGGGCTGATCCCGACGTTGATAGTGCCTGGAAGCACGGAGAAGGTTTTTGGGAATGCGTAGTGCATGGAAGTGGATTCCTGGAGTGTGAGGCTCTGGGTGTAGGATGGGAGGAGTTCCCCCAGGATTTTTGGGATTTAGTGGCAAATTGGTGGATTTAAATCATGGAATTCCAGACTGGAATCCCATCCCATTCCAACCCTGACACCTTCCACTCTCCCAGGTTGCTCCAAGCCACACCAACTTGGCCTTGAACACTCCCAGGAATGGGGCATCCACAACTTCTCTGGGAACCTGCTCCAAAACACGACCCAAACATTATTCCCAAAAAACCAAATTCCTAAAAAACCCCTTGCAAAGGATGAATTCCCTCCCCTCTCTCCGCCCTTGATCCCTGGGTTTTTTCCCTTTGGAATGGTGGCTCCCTGGGATGTGCAAGAGATCCAAAGGTATCCCTTGCTTCTGGATGTCACCCAAATATCCCAGTACTGACTGGGGCAATTCCCTGTGATTTGGTGATCCCTTGGATAAAAGGGATGGCTTTTCCAAGGGAATTAGAATGAAAAATCCTCTTTTCCATCTGCAGCCAGTGGGATTTGGGAGATTTGGAGCTGCAGCTTAAGCAGGAGTTGAAGGATCCACAGGAGCGTGAAGACTTCAGGAAGAGTGGGAAAATGGGGCAATAAATGGGATATTTTTGTCCCAGCAATTCCTGCTGGAATTCTCCGATGATCCCGTGTGGGCCCCAGGACCATTGGAATGGTCTGGATTGGGGTGGGTGGTGACAAATACACCGGGAGCTTTCCCTGTGCCTTTGCAAATCCCAGACTTCTGTGGCTGTAAGGGCTCGACTTTGATGAATCCAATCCCTCATCCAGCGCGCTCCGGAGGCAGGGCCTTAAATCAGGAATATTCCTGAGGCTCCCTTAAATCAGCTTTAAGTGACTTTAATTCAACTCCAGCCCATTCTCAATCGATTCCAACGACTCATTTCATCCCAACTTTCACGTCCATCCATCTTCCGACCTCGCTCTCCTCTTCCCAGCCGGGAGAAATGGGATCCAGCTGTCGGTGTTTAGGTCGGGAACAGCCGCCAAGGCGGGGAACTGTGGAGTTATCCAAACATTCCGGAAGGTTGACTCTGGAAGCGGGAGACATCCCTGACAAATCGGATGGGAAAGGGTGTGGAGAGGTCTCCTCATCCAGCCCCACCGCAGAGCCCCTTCCCGGGAATTCCTGCCTCCATAGGCAGTGAAAGGAATTAGTGACAAGTGGCTGGATGGATCCCAGCTCTAACCCCCATTCCCTAGGAATGAATCCCTCTCCATCGTCCATGAGACACTGGCACGGGTTGGGATTGGGTTGGAAGGATCATCCCATTCCATGTCCATGGAAACAGGGACACTTCCACTACCCCACGTTGTTTCAAGCCCTATCCAACCAGTTCTGGAACAATTCCAGGGATCTCTGCATCCACCAGGACAGGGATTTTCGGCTCAGCCTGCTCCTTCCTGGTCCTTCCAAGGTGAATTTCCATCCTTCCCAAGCCATGGATTCCATCCTTGCCAAGTGATGGATTCCATCCTTCCCAATCCTGGACTCCATCCTTCCCGAGCACGCTCCGGGCTGGAGCAGAGCCACATGTTCCACACCCAAATTCCCAGTGATGGATGCAAATGTCATCACTTATTTTTGTGGGAATTTCCTTGTTTGTTTTCCTTGGTTTTCCAGCAACAACCACTCCTCTTCCGTCCCGCCTCCAGCTTTTCATCTTCTGCCAGAGGCTTCTGCTCCTGAATTTCTCTGAATTATGCTAAAAACCTGGAATAATGGACTTGAAATAATTTTAAAAGGACACTTGCTTGGATTCTCCAGATTGTGGGATTCCAGCCAAATGGGAGCACGGCCGGAACACTGGGAGTCACTTTATTGGCATGGCCAATTGAAATAATCCATGGAATTCCAGCTTCCCCAAGATATCCTGCATTGTATTTGGGAGCTCTTTAAATGTCAGGCTCTTCGTTCTCTGGGAAAATTGGACAGTGTTGGATTTTAGGGATAATTCTGTGGATTTGGAAGTTTCTTTTTCTATTCTTTTTGCTGTCGAATCCTTAAATGCTGCATTGTGCCCCAAGATGACAAAATGTGATCCTAAATCCATGGATATATGAGCATGGATATATGACTCTCTGGAATATTACCCTGGGACTGTAAATTGGAGCGACTCCACTGATTTCCCTGGCACTGCCCAACCCTGACCTGCCCCAGGCTTTAAATCCAGCCTAAAATCCCTGGAATACCTGGCCAATCAATTTCCACGCACTTTGAGCTTCTCCAGCTTGGAATATCTGGGATCAAACCATCCCAAACCCGGCCCCATTGGAATTTTCCCCCTTCAACCTCAGTTCATCAAAAGCCTCTGTGGTTCCTTATTCTCCTCCTAATGAAGGTGGAAACGTCCATGGCGAGGGGAATTTATGGATGAAGGAATTCCAGTGGCCATCATTCCCTGATAAGGCTGACAGCCCAGTAAAATATTGCCCCAAAAACCCTGGAAAAGGCTCCGGCAGCTCCCAAATATTTTATGGAGTGGGCTCTGACGACCTTCCCTTATTTATGAATTTTTAAATGAGTGGGATCTGTTTAAAAAGGGGGGGGAAAAAAAACGGGATATGAAAAAAAAACCCAAACCAACTTCAGATGGCGACTTTAACCTCCCGGAGATTAAAAACCATTCCATCTTTTTCTCCAAATTCCAATAAAAATCCTGTCTCCCATGGATTTAGGGACTGCTTCCAATGCCACTTAAAAGCTGATTTTGCACTCCAAAGGGGTTTTGTTTTGGTTTTTTTTTTCAATTCTTTTTAAAATCCATTTTAAAGCATAAAAATTTATTTGGGAGATCTTTTGGGCTGGGATAATTTCACCCAGGAAAACGGAGGGAATTTTAATGGAAAATCAGATCCATTGGGGATTTTATCCAGGGAAAGTGTTCTTTTAAAAAAGAAAAATTTATTTTTTTATACACAAATATCTTCCATAATTAATAAAATACGGAAAAGGCCCTCAGAGACAAGCATTCCCAGGCATGATAGATTTCAGACCTGGAAAAACCTCTGGAGCTGAAGGAAAATCCACTGATTTGGAAGGTTTGGTGCAGATCCTGGAAAAGTTTGGAGATGGGCACCAATCTGGTGTCATTTGGGGTGAAAATCAAGGAATTTCACTCCATCCAAATATGGGCATCCTTTTCTTCCATCTTTTTTCCCCTTCTGGATTATCCCAAATAATTTGGGATATGCCCTGACTTTTAATTTGTTCATGGAAATCCTGGATAGGTACGGGAATGGCTCCTTTCAAACGATCCCAATATTCCTACTGGTTTTGTGATGGAGCCTCTCCAGGTCAGCATTCCAGTCTTTCCATCCCCATTCCTTGCTCTGTCCAGGTTCTTTTGGCTATTTCCAAAATGCAGGGAATCCTAGAATCCAAGGAAATTTTGGGATGGAAAGGACTTTAAATTCCATCTGCCGTCCACTATCCCAGGTTGTTCCGAGACCCATCCAACCCGGCCTTGAAGAACTCCAGGGATGGGGCAGCCATAATCCAAGACTTAAATCCAGCTATTTGGAGTCTCCCTTTACTCCAAAGGAAGCCAAAGCTTTTGGGAATGATGAAAATCCTAAAATACTGGGATAAACCAAGCCACTGATACCCAGATTCCTCCTCCGCCCATTCCAGAAACCACCATTCCAACAGCTCAAGGGAGGAATTCTGCAGCCAGAAATGAGGGAAAATGCTGCTTTTCCATCCAGGAGAGCATTTAAGGAATATTTTACATCAAAGCCCTTTCATTCCCAGTGGAAGGGGTTATAAATGGGACAATCCCACCTCGGGATGGAGCCCTTCAAACGCCACAACATCAATATCCCAGCTCCTGGAAATCCAAGGAATATTTCTCCACGTCCACATCCCATTAATCATTTGGAAAGCCATTTATGGATCCAAATTACCAAGTGCCAAAACGCCCCTGACAGGGAGGGAAATTTATTCCTCTGCTTTATTAATGTTCCATTTATTATTAGAAATCCAATAAATTCTTCCCAGGTTGGGAATTTTAACGGGAGTTCTTTATGGCTGACTCCCATTTGTGCTCTGAGTGTTGTGGGAAGAGGGAACAGGGAAGAGAAACCAAAGAAATCCTTAAAAATCTCCTTTTTTAAGGATGTACTTGATGGGAAAAAAAATCCCCTTCCGACCTGGCAGAGGGAGGGGTCGGGATCAAACACGGAGATTCCGGGACCCCGATAGGAAAATTTGGAAAGGTCTTTAGCGTAATCCTTTAATCTGTTTGCTGGGAGATCCATGGAAAATGCTTTATTTACCCGAGTAAACAGCAGCTCCCATTTCCAACGGGAGGTTAAGCTGTTTGGAGAAAGGCTTGGGAGGAAATCATTCCAAGGATTTTCAAGCTGAAGGTGTCATTGTTTGATTTTTTTGGGATTCCTGCCAAGGAGATTGCGAGCAACTTTGGGAGGGAGTGGAATTCACTCCAATTCACCTGAAAGGGCCGAAAATCCTCAATTATCCCACTTTGTGGGGAATCTAAATGGGAATGGAGAAGTTTGGGAATGAGGCTGGAAGCTGGGAAGTGCCTGGAGCAGCATCAGCTCCCGGTTTAATCCAGCTCCAACATATCCTGACTTTCAGGAGATGCCATGATCCCCTTTATATTCCCTTTAATCATTCCAGCCCTTTCTAATCCCAGGCATGGATCTCCAGCAGTGCCTTCTCCTGAGGTCGGGATAAATCCCTTCCATGTGCTGGAATTCTGATTATCCTAGGAAAAAGGAAGAGGGGACATTCACACTCAATCCTTCAGGATTCCCAAGCCCTGTTGGGAACAGAGATGGGAGGAGCCACTCCCAGGTGATTCCTCGGGAATCTTTTGGCCACCAGATGCCCCCGTAGAGCCATCGCTGGTCCCTGAGGGAGGCTGGATTCAATCCATGGATTTTGGGATATCTCCAGCCCCTTTTCTGCAACCCTTTCCCAGTGCCACCATTCTCCCAGGGAGGGAGAGTGGCCAGGATTTTTTGGAAGCTCCCACCACATTGGAATTGGCCTCCTGGACACTGGGAATGGCTGGAGATGTCCCAGTCCTCAGTGCTAAGGTTTTTGTGGCAAACTGGGAATTTCTGGGATTTCTGCCCTTGCTGGATAAGACTGGGAGAGGAGTGGGATAAAAGGAATTCTCCCAGTGCATAAAGGAATTTTCCAGCTGAATTTCCCCTGGAATTCTCTGCTTCAGGGATTACCCCATGCTACAAAAGTCAATAAAATCGAGAAATCCATGGAAAAACATTCTCTGTAAATGTCCCTGCTTCAAGCTTCCCTTTCTTTCCTAAATTCCTGCTCCCTCTTCGCTCCATGCTCCCAGTGCCTTTCCCTTCTCCAGAAATAAATCGGGATGTCTCTTGAACTCATTTGTGCTCCTTGCTGCCTTCCCGGCCTAACTCATTCCATATGGCCACGGCTCTTTCCATGGAGCGCCTCTGCGCGGCTTCCCTCATTCGCTTCCAAGCTCCTTAATTTTACGAACAATTTCCGAACAATTAGAATGTGGAAAAGTCCTCCGAGGGAAGCCGGAGGATCCCTGTCCCCGGGATAACGCAAATGCCGGCCAGACAAAGCCATTCGTCCCGGACCCTGTGGAACAATCCTTGGATGGGCTGAGCTCATAAAGCCGAGATTTTCCATCTCCGCATTCCAGGGGCCGGATCCTCCTCCCAGTGCCACCAGTGTGACGTGGAATCATTTTGGGTTATTCCGGCTTCTTTTCCCAATTAGAGCCGCTGCTTCCCTGCCCTGTTCCCTTTTTCCCGTGTTTATCCTGAGTAATGCCTGACACATGCTCATTTCATGCTATTCCAGTGCAAGGAAAACATCGGGAATGAAACCAATCCACTTTTAATGGATCAAATACCAGCCTGCGAAAAGCCACAATTTTCCAATCGACGTTTGGATTGAGCATCCCACGGAATCCCAACAGTTTTCCAACAGCCCCTTTCCTTTTCCCATCCCAAGCAGGTCATTTTCCAATCAGCCCCATTACACTGAATCCATTTATATTCCCCAAAAATACATAATGACAGGAATTAGCCCCAACCCCGGGGCTTTTTTTAATCCCTCGCCTGTTAAGTGGAACCACATCTATCTCCGAGCGGGAATTCTTCCGGAGCCCGATGGAAATGGATTCCAAACAATGCATTCCTATTCAAATTCTCCTCCATTTTAATCAAAAAAAGCTTGGATTATCTGCAGCCAATATCTCCAGAGGCAGCCTGGAGTCAGGCCCCTTTGCTACCCCCCTGGTTTTTATGGAATACGCAGAATATATGGAATTAATCCATCTGAATATCCAATGTGATGCCTAATGACTTTGGGATCATAACACAAGCGGGTTGTTTGCAGTCCATAAATAAGGAATGGCTTTTGCTGGGATTTCCCAAACCAAAACAGGCTTTGATTGGAAACAGGAGGCAGATCCAGCTTTTCCCTTTTTCATGGCTGAAGGAATTTGGGCTGGAAGGCTGGAGGACCCACGGGCAGTGCTTGGCAGGGCTTATTCCCATTTCCTGCTGTCCCAAAACCATGGGATGTTGGGAATATCTTTGCATGGCCAGGACTGGGACGAGATGGGCTTTAAGTCCCTTCCAAGCCAACCTATTCCATGATTCCCCGATCCCGTCTCCACCTGCCTGGAGCTGCCGCTGGACCTTCTCCATCCCTGTGATGTGGTTGTTGACAGGAATTCTGTCTCCTCTCCCAGCTGGAAGAGAGAACCTCCTTTTTCCGAGATATCTTGGAAAATTCTTCTCAGCCCTGACTCGGCATCTGAGATTCCTCACAATCCCTGAGTCCCAATCCCTGAATTCTCTATTAAATGAAACAGGAATAAAATTTCCCTGTCTCGGGTAGATTTATTCCACATGATCCATCCCCTCAGCTCTCCACCTTTTCCTACCTGTGGCTGAAATTCCAGGTCCTCATTCCCATGATTATCTGGATCTCACCTGGCTTTGGCTCAGTGTGAAATATTTGGGAAAGAAAGGTGATTCCATAGGGCAGCTGGAATCACTCTTCCAAGCAGGATTCTCCCACCAGGACCATGAGAGGGATCAGGGATCCAGAGACACCTTGGATGGACAACCCTGGAGCACAACTCCTGGGAATGCAGATCCCTGAACAGCTGGCACATGGACAACGGGAAAGGGATGAAGGGCAGGAGTTTTCCCTGTCAGATCCCCAGTCTCCATCCCAGGTTTTTCCTGGCTCCTGCTCAGGATGGGACCAGCACTCCCCTTCCCCCAGGCACTGGGAAATTTGGCAATCTGGCCTGGCTAAATCCATTTATTCCTCTGCTCACTCCTTGATTCCTGGAGATGCTGAGCCAGCTTGGCAATATTCTGGTATTCCAGTAAAATTAAAGATGAATTTCCCTCTAAATGCTCCATAATTTGATTTTATTAAAACTTTTACAAGGAGAGAAAAGGAGGCAATTTCTTCCCCCGTTCCAAATATTTGCCAATAAATCCTTTATACCCCTGCAGGCTCAGGTACTCCACGGTTGGAAAACAAAATCCATGTAAAAGAAAAGACATTTTAGGGAAAGGATATAAACCTTTATTGGCACTAAAATTCCTACCCCCTTCCTTCAGGGAGCCACATCCTGGAAGGCAGGAAAAAGGGAAATAAGCCCTTTGGAAAACAGGGGGATTGATGAGAGAGTTTCCAATCGTTTTTCCTGGGAAGGTAAGTCCTGGATTTGATGGTCTGGAGCCTCAGGAATTGAGGTGGGATTAGAGCAGAGTCACCCCTGGGTTGGAGGGGCTGGGAAGGGAAATTCCATGGCTGGAGATGGGAATGCCCAATGCAGAGGGCTTGCAATCCCAGCATTCTGGAATGGCTGAGGTTGGAAAGGACCTTAAATCCCATCCTTCCTTGGAAAGTTCCACCTTCTACTGGTTCCAAGGAATCCCAGGTTGTTTCAAGCCCCATCCAACCTGAACTGGAACTCTTCCAAGTGTTTTCTCTTGGATTAAAAAGCACCTCCTGCTTTTTCTTCCCAGAATTTTCAGTCCTGCTTAGACATTCCTTCACCAGCAGCTTTTCCAGAGCTTATCCAGCTTGGATAAACTGGAGTAGCCGCTCTTGATTGGAACTGGCCAAGCACCCATTCCAGCTTTTTAGATTTTATCAGGAAAATTGGTTTCCTGGGCGAAGGAAACTCCGGCAGTGCTTCCACATCATTTATTCCCACAAATCTTTAATATTGGGTAATATTCCTTAAAAAAAGCTGTTACAAGATCCTTAAACAACTCTTTATGGCCCTTCCAGGATTTATGTCCCGAGGAATCCCCGGGATGCAGATGTTTGATGTTATTCCAGATGTGTAAACTGATATTAATTGTACACATTTCCCCCTGAAAAAACAGGGATTTTTTTTCCCCCCGTTTTCCCTTGGCTCTGGAAGCAGACATCTCATAATTCCTACGGCAGCGAAAAGCGGCGCAGGGAGTGAAAAAAAAACGGGATGAAAAATGTTTGTGGAGCTCGGCCTTTCCTTGGAAATGAAAATAAATGTCCCTAAATGCCATAAATTTCAATTCCTGCCAGGGCCAGAGCCCATCTCGGGATTGAATCCCGAGGAAAAATAGGAAACATTTGTTGGATCCGTCTGCTGAAGGCGGCGAGGAAATGATGTCATGGTTGGGAAAAATGAAGTTTTGGAAAAATCCAATTAACACTCCTGGCTTTGCTGGGGAAACTGGGATGGCTGGGAATGGGGGGTGTTCCTTCACAGTGGGGTTTTCCAGGAAAAATGGCTAAATCCATGTGTTTTGGGGAGGAAAACCCCAATCATCAGCCTCAGCCCCACCTGCTGTGGCCATACCTGGCAAAACCTTGGGATGCAGGATAATATCCCAAATTACCGGGAATTGCATCCCGGCTTTCCGAGCCTGCAGGATTTTCCAGCCCCAAATCCTCTGCAGCTTGGGAAGCCCCGACATCCAAAGGAAGGCAACTCAATCTGAGATACCTTCCTCTTCCCATGGGATTTGCCAAACATTTCAGCATCTGGAACAAGGGACATTCCCTTTGATTATTTCCTGATGAGATTTATTCCATTTGTTATCCCTAAAGCTCTCCTTGTTTTCCCTTCTCTCCCTCTGTCCTTCTCTTTCATCCTGGGATTTCTGTCCATTTGTCAAGCACAGGGAAAAAAATCAAGGAGAGGGAAAAAAAGATGGGAATATGTCAGCAATGGGGCTTTTTTTTTTTTTGGCAGCTCAGAAATCCCCCAGTCTGGGGCTGATCCTGCAGCAGGGGAGTGGGAATTCTGGTGAGATCCCACCTGGAATCCTGCAGGGTTTCTGGAGGAGAAGCACACTTTGGCTTAGGATATTTTTTTGTTTGCCAATGAAAGCAATTCCATTTAAAAAAAAAGGGATTGCAGAAGAAAAAAGAAACTCTTCACACTTCAGGGTCAAATTCAGCTATTGATTCCAGCTCGGGAAAAGCACGGATTTTCCCTTTCTTTTTTGAGGGAATGTCAAAACATTTCACTGCAGACTCCGTAAAACATTTGACATTTCCCAAGCAAAAGCTTTTGTTCCCAAAAGCATTTGTTTATTCCCGATTTGACCCAAATTAAGGGACAAAAGAGTTCAATAATTCGGGAAAACCAAAAGAAGCCCTCAGGGTGGTTCCGGTTGACCCAACGTGACACGGTTGGAGTTGGAGATTTTCCTCCAAAAAGTTGGGATTCAACATGTCCTGAGATTTTTTGGACAAAAATTCCATTATGGGCTCAGCTTTTCCAAAGCCTTTATGGTGGGAAGAGATCCCGGTGTTCTTTCCTTGGGATGGGAATGGGAGGGGAGAGAGGAGCCCTCTTGGATGGTGGGACAACACCTGGAAGTGGAGAGGAAGGGAAGCTGTGGCAGGGTTTGATGGGATATTAAGAAAAAATCCTTCCCTGGGAAGGTGGGGACCGGAATGGAATTCCCAGAGAATCTGTGGCTGCCCCATCCCTGGAAGTGTCCAAGGTCAGGTTGGATGGGGCTTGGAACAACCTGGGATGGTGGGAGGTGTCCACGGCAGGATGGAATTGGATGAGCTCTAAGATCCTTCCCATTCCCTGCATTTGGGATTCCCTGCAAACCATTATGATGATTGAAGGTGCCGCCATTCCCGGAAATCCACGTCATTCCAGGCAGGAAGCAACGCATCCGAGCTTCATTTGCTCGGAAAGTTTCCTGTGGAAAACAATCCTTCCTTAAAAGTGCAGCTCTGCCCTGGTGTCACCGCTCTGGGATTCAGGGATTATCCCGGCTGCGCTCCCACATGGATGAATGGGGAAATTTAATCCCGGGAGATAACGCACTTGTTGGCATTTCCTAGGGTTTCAAGGGATTTTAAGGAATTACCTGGAGATCTGACTCCTTCCAGGTGCTTTAATTAACTCCAGTGCTCCTTGGACACCTGGAATCCAGGAATGCACAGCCCATCCCAGTTTTCTCCCAGAGAGTTTTTGGAGGCATTTCTCCATTTTCCTGCAGTTTTACCTTCCAATTGGGAAGTTTGTAGGGAAAAGTTGGAGTCAGTACCGATAATGCTTAAATCAATTATATCAAAAATTATGGAAAATTTTAAATTACACTGGATTGATTCATGGATTAATTAATTAATATTAAAATACCATCAGATTTTATTCCAGTTTAATGTCTATCCTTATTAAAATAAATCCTGGGATGAAACCAGTTAAATACATTTATTAAAATATAAACTGGGGAGTTACCAGTTAAACAACTGCAATTCCATTGCCTTTTCCCAGGATTTAGGGATGAGCAGCTTCCACAAGCACCTGGGCATGTTAGTGCAAATTTCCTGGATAATTCCAGGGACTAGCTGGAACTCCTTCAGGATCGTGCGATGGATCATCACCATCTCATCTGTACCCTCTGCTCATCAATATTCCCTGACTGCCTTGCTGTGGAGGGAAGAAAATTCAGGATTTGTGGGCACATTCTGGTGCTTTGGATCCCTCATTTCCCAGCGGGCAGAGAATTCCAGACTCAGGACCTATCCCTATCCCTGACAACCTTGTAGCAGCCTCCTGCCAGATTTTCCAGCGGATAGAACGCATTCTGCTCACGAATCCATCCCTGCTGGAATATCCAACGTATCAGTTTTATTAACCAGGATCCAAGGAAATTTAAGATCCTGGTTTAATTTGGGAAAATTCATCCCACTTAAGCATTTTTCCATGTCTTGCCCAAGCCGGTTTCTGATTTATCAATGACCTCTTTCCCGTCTATCCCGGCTTTCACTCCATAAATCAGGTTCCTGGCTGGAGAAACTCCAGGTTTTTTACAATTCCATAAAAGGCCTCTCATCTCTTTCTCGGAGGCTCCATGTTTTCTGTGGAATATTGAACCATCACTTCCAATAGCAGTGAGTCCAAGGATTTGGGAGATGTTCCAGAGGTTGCGGCGACCTTTGGAGGATGAAGTGAATTCAGGATTAATCTTTCCTACAAATAATCCTCATTCCCATCAATAATTGCCTGGATTTTTTTTATCCTTGCTCAGTATTCCTTATTTTTAGTGGGGAGGCATTGCTTGGAGATGGAGCAGCCCTTCCATCCCATCCCTTTCCATGGAGCAGGGGAGGTTTGTGGGAGTCTCTCCCTCCCTGAGCCTGATTTTGGGAAGCACTGTCTGAACTGCTGCCTGAAAAAACAAACACGAGGCTCTGATCCCTCTTCCCATTCCCAAGGGATCCAATCCATTCTGTCCGGCGGGCGCTGGCCCAGGCTCCAGCTGGGCGGGATAATTGCAACAAGGAAAACGAACGTTTTGGGAGGTTTGTTGTTAATTGTGTCCCATCCCAAGCCATTCTCGAAGATTTTCAAAGGACCAGAGTAAAATCCTGGCTTCCCAGAGGAAACTTCCATGGATTTAATGAGCTCCTGGGCTCTCCCCATGGCTGGTTATTTATGGAGTGGTTCCATGAAGGATTGGCTAATGGATATGGAGGAATGGCTCCGGGGGAGAGCGGGATCCCTGCCGTGCTTGGAGCTGTGTAGGAATGGGATATTGGGTTGTTTCAATCCCAAAAATCAGGGGAGTGAGGGAAAAAAACAGGGAGAAAGTTGCTGGTTTGTGGTGGCATTGGAAAAAGGAATCATTTCTTGGCAAAAATTCCCCAAAAAGCAAGAAACCTGTGATGGGAATGATCCAAGGCTGAATCCCACCACAAACTTGAGGGATCAACAGGGATCATGCAAAGAACCAATGGAATAATTCAGGGAAATGATGGGGTAATTAAGGGAGGGTTCCATGGATTCATCTGGAACACAATCCCGGATGAAACTGCTTTTATTTGGAGGTTTTCACACAGCAAAAAAAAAAAAGCAGGATCCCAATTCAGACTGAGGATATTGTGGAAAACTCATCCTCCAAAACAATTTTAAAGCAATTCCAGAGGAATCAGCAGCAGCGTCCGAGGGGGCTCTGCCAGGCCCCAGCTGGGTGCAGAGGCTTTGAAATGGAAACAACTCAGAAATTCCTAAAATATTCCTGAAAAAAAAAGGACATTTCTGCCTTTCCCCCAGCTCTGGTCTTGATTTTCCAGGCTGGAGGAGGAATGTTGTTGAATTTTATGGAAAGTGATAGTGGGACTCTCTGGAAGTGGCCATAAAAGATAACAGATTTTGTTTTAAAGGCAGATAAAAGTTACGGCTCCGTGTTCCTTGGAACGGGAATTTCCTTGGATACCCATAAAAATGTTGGTTATGAAGCATTTCCTGAGGAATGGCTCTAACCCTGAATGATCCCGGTTATTTGCTGAGGAAAATGGGTTTTATCCCGGACAATAAACCTGTGGAGATTTATTAACCTGGGAAGCACATTCCAGGCTCCAACCCGCCCCAAGCCCTTGGAATTAATACTGTGGATAGAATGAAAAATCCCTGTCCTATTCCAAAGCCATTCCCTGCAGAACGTGTCCCATAAAAGAGTTCCCTGAGCAGCCCTGGAGCTGGATTTTCCCAGTCTTTGCCTGGGTCCTTCATTCCCAGTGCCCAGGCTCTCTTTAAATGTTTCCCATTTAAACATTTCCTTTGGATTGCATTACTCTGGTGCTATTCCCTGCAGGAATGACAGCAAAAAGACTTGGAATGGGAATATTTGAAACAAGCCATTGGTGCTGTCAAGGTGATCCCAACCCTCTTTGCCTCATCCAGAGCCTGAGCCCCCAGGAATTCCATGAAAAAAATCAACGGGAGAAGGCAAAGGGAGGAGTTAAGGCAGCTCCTTTCTCCACAGCATTGAAAGCCCAGAGAATCCCCAAAATATTCCAGCCTCACTTGAGCCGGGAGCTTGGAATGGGAGTAGGAAAAAGTACAGGGATTCCTCAGAATATTCCAGCTTCACCTCTCCCAGGATGCTTGGAATTGGAGCCAGAGAAAGCCTGGAGAGTCTCCCGAAATATTTTTACCTCTCCTGAGCTGGGATGCTTGGAATGGGAGCCAGAGGGAGAACAGGGAGCCCCCAAAATATTCCAGCCTCATCTGGCCTGGGATACTTGGAATGGGAGTGGGAGAAACACAGGGAGCTCTCAAAATATTCCAGCCTCACCTGAACTGGAATGCTTGTAACCAGAGCCAGAGAAATCCCAGAGATCCCCAAAATATTCCAACCTCACCTGTCCTGGAATGCTTGGAATGGGAGTGAGAGAAAGCTCAGGGAGTCCCCAAAATATACCAGCCTCACCTGAGCTGGGATGTTTGGAATGGGAATGGGAGAAAGCCCAGAGATCCCCCAAAATATTCCAACCTCATCTGGCCTGGGATGCTTGGAATAGGAGTGGGAAAAATACAGGGAGTCCCCCAAAATCTTCCAGCCACAGCTGCCCTGGGATGCTTGGAATGGGAATGGGAGAAAGCACAGGAAGCCCCCAAAATATTCCAGCTTCCTCTCCTGAGCTGAGATGCTTGGAATGGGAACCAGAGAGAGGACAGGGAACCCCCAAAATATTCCAGCCTCATCTGGCCTGGGATGCTTGGAACGGGAGCGGGAGGGTTAACAGAGGTATTGGGATTTTGGATAAATCAGCACATTCTGCTCCTAAGAAACGTCTGGATGTGGAGCGGGAGCCGGGGCAGGCCCAAGCCTGGGTTTTGCAAATCTCGGCCCAAGCGTGGGCCCGGCCCCAGGTAATCCGTGTTCATAATCGGTTTGTAAAGCTCCAGTGACTCCAGAGCGCCGGGCACTCCAGGAAAAAAAGGGATTTTTTTCCTTCGGGATGCATGCGAATGCCAGCGGAACATCTGCACCCAATCTAGGCTCTGCTCAGCCCCCAAATATTGTTGTGGTTATGGGCAATTCCCTTAAAAGCTGATCCCGTTCCAACCTCGCGTTAGTCAGGATGAAATGTTTGCTGTTCCTTTAACTCTTTTTAGGGATGGGGATTTGTTTAAGTTAAAATTCCACATTCAGGGTACTCCTATCCCACAGCTGCTTCCCTGTTCCCTCCAACAACGGAGTTTTGTCTGGGAATCTTTGTGCGTATTCAATCCTTCCAACCAAAAGCAACCTCGTTCGTTCCTTGAAAAGGAGGGGGATCTGTGGTGTTTGGAAAACAATCAGATTCCTGACAGCTTTTCCAAAATGTTGGTGTTTTGTTATTGCTTGGGAGACGGGAGGGAATTTAATCCCAGAGCAAAATGGAGTTTGACAGTTCCGGCTCTGGGAGCTCTTTTTGGCATGGAATTTTCCTGGAGGTGATTCCCAGGCTGGATAGAGCCAGGTGGCCCCATCTCATCCAAGAATGAAGGAAAAGGAATGTTCATGAGGCAGGGAAGCTCCTGGAGCTGCAAAATTCCTTGGAAGGGTCTTGGGATCAACCCAGCAGGTGAAACTCAGGAAATCCCCACCATCCTCCCATTGAATCCCTCGGCTGTTTCTCACCTTCCTCCTCAGCCTTGCTGGAGGTCTCCAGGCCATCCTGGAAGGATGGCATTCACCCAGGATGCAAGCTGGGAATCCCTCATGGATGTAGCTCCAAATCCCACTGACACAGGAGCCTTCACTGCCGATTCCAGGTGGAGTGTTGGCTTTGAGGGGCGTGACTTTGGAATTCACCGGCTGACTCCAAAAGCAACCAAATTCCTGCCAGAGGGGATTTTGCTCTCTCTTTCCAGCAGATTTCTAGCACTTTGCTGGGATTCTTTTTTCACCCAGCACATTTCATCCCTTTCGCCAAACCTCTGGTTTTCCAGGAGAGGCTTTGGAGTGGCCTCATCCGTAACCTGACCTCGCCTCCTGTCACATTTGCGTCACCGCCTCCGGGGGCCGTGCCTGGATGCTGACAACCATTCCCAACCTTAAAATATGGCTCTGGCAATCCAAGGAAGCCAAAAGATAAATTCCCTGCTGGCTCTGGGATGTTCCTGCAGGAAAAGGTTTGGGGGACTGGGATTCTCCAAAGCTGCCTGGTTTATTCCCGCTTTATCCCAGGGGAGCACCAAGCAGCCCAAGGAATGTGGATCCATCTCCATGAGCCTCCTGTCTCCTCCTGGGATCAGGAAAATCTTTGGCAAACTGTACTCCTCACCACCCCACAGGGCATGGACACTGTGGAACCTTGGATCTTGGACTTCACAGGGATTTTTCATGGATTCATGAGGTTTGGCAGCTCTGGGAGCAGCTCCGAGCTCCTTCCTGGCAAAGGGAGGTGTTCCCTGTGGAAGGGGGCACAGGAATAGCAGTGGGGCGGAGCAAAGGGAATTACAGCTCCTGGGAAATAAGCAGGGACTATTTTAGGGCCGCTTCCCAAGGTTTAGGAATCCAACAGTGTCCATCAATCCATCCCAGCTCCTCTTCCTCGCTCCTTCTGACAGCATCCGGGAGGTTGGGGCTGAAAGAGGCTCCAGCCAGCCCCGAAATGAAAAACGTAAATATGGAATATTAAAACCAGACCTGCTCCGGAGAGGAACTTTGACATCGCCACAAATCCGAAGAAGAAAGGGAAAACTCTGGCACAGAAATCCCAGATGACATCATTTTCTGGGATCACGGTGCCAAAACGGGGCTATCTCCAGGAGTGAAAGCTTTGCTGCTCCTTGCCAAGCCCATATAACTTTGGGATTAAAAGGACTTTCATATTCCTGCTGCAGGAGAAAGAATGGGAAGGAGGAGGAAGGTTTTCCCCATGGGAATGATTAAATTCCTATCAGGAATAACAAGGAAGAAAAGTTTTGTCAACCCTGTCATTGATCTTCCTTCCCGATTCCTCCAAAATCCATTGGAAGCTTCTCCAAGGAGCCCCGAACCCACAGAGCTGCTTGGTGGTGGAGTAAAACTATAATTAAGGCTCGGGGAAATTTTTCCTGCCATTTATCATTCCCAGTTTTCTACAAATTATGGAGAGTTCCATCAAAACTCCTCTACAGTCGAACTCCTGCAGCCGTTCAATCCCAGAGAATGGCTGATCCCACACATCCCAGACCGATCCTTGATGTTTTCCCTTGAAACCTGCCCATTCCAAACCTCTCCCTGCTCCTGAAGGGAATACAAGCCCCTTCTCCAGTCTCTCGCTGGAAAATAAGGTGGCATTTTCCCAGGCCATGGGCTGGGAGCAGCAAGGAAAGGTTTTCCAGTGGTAAAAACCTGCTGGATTCCCCGAAAATGAAAAACTCTCTATTAAGAGGGAATGTTATGAAGTGCCTGAGGGAGCTGGGAATCAAATTCCTGTTTCCAAGCGCAACTTAAGGAGTTGTGGGCAGGTTTACAACCTTGGAAATGAGGGGGGGATTTGCAGCTTCTCTGGAGAGCTGGGCACGGATTTTTCCGAGTTCCTGCACGAGAAGGAGGATTTAGCTCCAAAGAACCCAAAGGATTTGCACCGATCCAATTCTGGGAATTTTAGATCGGCTCTTTTCCAACCTGGATGTGTGAGGGCCCAGCCTTTGGGATCCTGGGATCATCCATAGGATGATGAGCCTGGATCTTTCCTGGGCCATCCCTGGTCTCCGAGGGGATCCTCTCCCGTCTGTTCCAGCTTCTCCAGCCACAACACGGAGAGAGGAGCACTGGAATCCCGGGAAAACAGATCCTGTGTTGGTGCCAAACATCTGCAAGTCCCACACCCCCAGCCCGTTCCCAAAGCAGAGGGATGGGTTTAAATCCTTAGGATTCCAAACACACCAGGAAGGAAATCAATCCGGGGTCCACCAGCGAGTCTCCAGTAACATTCCCCATCCCGCTCCGTGGTCTCCAAAGGGTGCTAAAGATATATGGAGCAGGTAGAGCTGATGGAAACACTTCCAGCCTCATTTTTTTCCAGGCTGAAAACCCCATTCCATCCGAATTGCTGTGTTCCGAGGGATGGGATCGATTTTGACAGGACCGTGGCTGCAGAAGTGTCGGAGCTGATTGTTTCCACCCCCTCGCTTTGTTCCCATCAATTCCAAAAGTTCTGCTCCCATCAAGTCAAATTTTCCCTGGATTCTGTCAGGCTGCCTGGCTTGTGGCAAGGCACAGCAGCACCTCACATCACCCTGCCTGAAAATCCGATTTTATTGATTTGGGGGATTTTTGAGGTCTCTGCTCCCAGCATTTTTCCATGAGCTGAGGTACACAGGGCAGGCGCTGACTTCCCCCAGGGATTTTTCCCGTGCTCCCATGGGAATACAGGTCCCGAGGGTGTTTTCCCACCCAGCAAGGCTTCTCCTTATCCCTCCTCCCTGGGGACCCCAAATCACGATATCCTGGACCCCCCCAGCCGGTTTAGGGCCACCAGGTTGGGAGTTTTGGTGGCTCTGCCTGCCCCGGGAATTCCGCTGCGCACAGGGAAATATTTTGGGGACGTTTAATGAGAAAATCCCTTCTCCACTGGAAATCCTGAAAATGGCATTTTTAATCACACCCGGGGAGTGCCCGGGAATGGCCACATTTGCCCTGGGGCTGGGGGGGATGTTCGGCATCCAGTCGTTTTTCCAGGTTTTTGGCAGGTCCATGAGAGTCTTGGAAGGGAATAACTCACGTGCTTGTGCACCATCCCGGCAGGACACGAATGGGAAGGATCTGACTCCAGCACTGGTGCCTTGCTCATCCCAGAGCCCCCAGTCCCATCTCCACAGGGATATGCCTGCCTGGGATGTGGGAATGAGGAGTCGCAGTGAGTGCTGAGAACAGGCAGGCAGCAAACACCACACTTTAAGGGTTTTGCTGTCCCTCATCGTTCCCAAAGGTGCTTTTCCACACGCTGGAATGAGGTTTTTAATGGATAAACCCAGCAGGGGACAGGCCAGGACCACTCCTCTGGTTCAGGTGACTCCTCCATCCTCGCATCCCTAAAATCCACTCGGCCGCGGTCGGGCTGCAGATCCTGCCCTGGGACTGTGCTCTCACCTCCTTGAAATTCCCAGTTTTCCCGCCGGGCTCTGCAGCGGGAATCAAAGGCCGGCTTTAGCAGAGGCAGGACCGAGTTTTGCCACGCCGAGGCTGGAGACAAAAATCATTCCCCGGGCCGGGATGTGGTTGGCATCTCCCGGCTGCCTCCCTCTCTCCCTGTCTCCCTCCCAGCGAGAAGCCCTCTCCGCAGCAATCCAGGCGTGTTTTCTCCTGCCAGGATATTCCCTCCCTGCCCCGCTGCAGGACCTGCCCCTTCCCACACAATGAAGGGATCGACGCCAACCGCAGCGGCTGGAGGAGCCAGGGAATGCGAAACCCCGTCCTGAACGCATCCCAGGCTGCTGCACGGGCCGGGGGAGACACGGGGACAGTCCCCTGCGGGTGGGCAGCCCCCCGGGGCCAGCTGAGGTGGAGGGGGAAGTGACCACGGAGCCCCGGGATGCGGGAGAATCCCGGGAGGAAGCGCAGGGAGCGGGGCTGTGATGCACTCGCACAGAGTTGGGAGTGACTCCAGGGGATCCTACCGAGTTCCCCCGCTCCCGGAGAGCCCTGGAGAGGGGATGCGCTCACCCTGAGGGAGGGAGGGAGGTCACCGCAGTGTGCCCACGGTTGTCACTTTTTATTAAGGTTCCTTGTTAGAAAAATATCCCATAAAACGTCCTGGCATTTTTGGTCCATTTCCATCCCGGGGCAGAGGCGCTGGAAAGGGGCTGGAGAAAGGGCTCCAGCACGGATGCTCCATGGGGAAGCCAGGAATTGCTGCCCTGCGCTGGGACAGAGCCGGGAATGCTCCCGGCAGCGCCTGGGAACGGAGGGAATCACTGCGTCCAACAATCCTCGGGAATATGGGGGAAGAGAAGGGAAAACCGAAAGCAAGGAGGGAAAAATAAAATAAAATAAAATAAAGGAGGAAGACTCGAGTCTCTTCCGGCATCCCCTTCCGATCCAATGGAGGCGAAGTGAGAATGTCCTGCCGGGAATTTGCTGTGGCAGAAAGTCACCTGTCACCGCCCGGGCTGGCCCCTTGTCCCCACCCCGGGCTGCAGTCCCGGGCTTCACGTGCCGATTCCAAGATTCCAAGAGTCCCTGGGTAGCTGCTCGGCGGCTCTAGACCAAGGAGGTCGGGATGGACATTCCATGGATGGCGCTCAGCGGCTCCGGAACTTTCCCCACGGGGCTGGGGGGTTTTCTGTCCACCCCTGCGGGAACGGGGAGACGGAACAGGACACACAAGGCAGGGCGTGGAGGGAGTCCGAGCACGGGGACACCCCCGAAAACCGCCCCCAAGAGCCGCTCTGGGTCCCCCCAACCGCGAATGTGTCCCCCCAGTGACAGGGACAACGCTGGTGGCACTGCCAGGGGCGTGGAGTGACCTGGCGAGGTGGCCCAGAGCAGTCCCAGCCACGCACAGAACACATCCCTAAAACTTCCTGAAATTTGGGGCGCCCTGGGAGGGAACTGTGCCGGGGAGGGGAAGGGGACAGGACCCTGCCACCATCCCAGGGACGGTGAAATTCCTGCTGAGCCCCATCCCAGCCCCAGCTCAGCCCTCGGGAATTCCACCTTCAGGGACCGGGATATTTATCCCGGGGCTGCTGGAGGCACTGGAACAAGCAGGAAGAGTTTTCGGGGAAAAGCGAGGAAATGGGGAAACGGTTGGAATTGCCTGGCTGGGTTTGTCTGGTTTTCCTTCCTTTTTTCAATCCTTTTCCCACTTTCCCAACTCGCTGCAGGTACCCCCACTCCACCCCACCCCACCCTTCCTCCTCCAGCTCTTTGGTCGGCCAATCCAAACTTTCCCTCGTCCCAAACAAGTGGCAGAACCAGAAAACCGATACAAAAGGAAAAAATGGAAAAACTTAAAACAAAACAAAACAAAAACCAGAACAGAAAAAGCTTTAAAGGAGAAAAATAAAAATCAATTTAAAAATTCCACGCAAAGAAACCCCATCAAAAAACCACCAAAACCTACAAACGTTTAGAGAAAGTCTGGGGACAAAACAGCTTAAAAATTGGGAATTCAGAAAATTGAGGCTCCAAACAATTTAAAATACCTCGAACATACACTAAATATGCGAAGGTGGCTTTGGTCGTTTTATAGCCTTAATTTTTTCTCTTTTTTTATCTCTTTTTCAATTCCTTTTCCCTCCTTCCTTCCTTGCTTCCTTCTCGCGCTGTCCCCGCTCTCCCTCTTTAAAAAAAAAACTTTAAAGAATCGGTTTAAATTCTCTATTTTCACTCTCAATCGCTCCTCTCCCGCAAAGCTGGGGTTACAACTCGCAGCAGGTTAGAAGTGGTAAAAGGATTAAAAAAAAAACAGCAACAAAAAAAACCGCAGAAAAACAACCAAAAATTTTAAATCCCAGAAAAACCAACATAAAAAGGGACGAATAAGCGGGGAAATAATTGCAAATTAAATAAAATAGAACCATAAATACCGCGAGGGAAATGATAAAAATATCCACGGGGATTTTAGAGCCAGGGCGGAGAAATCGGGATTTTTAAAACGAGGGAATCGAGCTCTATTAACGAGGCGAAATAATTAACAGGGGATAAAAGCAACGCCCCCTTTGACAGCCTCAAATTGCTCCCGTGGGATTCCCGGCGGAGCGTTCAGAGGGAAATAATTAATTAATAGTCGCGGGAACCAATTAAATAAAACAACAGTTAATTAAGATAACTAATAATTATTTTTTAAATCGCTAAATAATTGGTGTAAGTTAACAATTAATAGGCAATCACTAGGAATTAATGATTGGCGGTGAAGGCTTCTGCCTTCTCGTGCCATTCCAAGCTCCCGGTGTTAATCTGGGGGGGCACACGGGGAAAGGCTCCTGCTGTGTCCCGCCACATCCCCACATTCCCGGCGGGATGAACAGCGCGGGGATCTTCCCCATTCCCTGGCGATTCCCAGCGAGCGCGAGCGAGGAGGGAAATCCCAGTTTACAACCGGGACGTGGCGAGGATCCATGGGACACCGGGATGAGGAATAGGATGGATCATTCGAGTCCTCAGCGGGGCAGCCCCTCCTGAGCCTGGGGGGTCCCTCCCCGCCCCCGTCCCCCACTGTCCCCGCGCTGTCCCCGCGCTGTCCCCGCTCACCTTCCCTGCCGGGCTGCTTGAAGGCCGTGGCCAGCTCGCCGCCGTGGCCGGTCACGCCGTGGCCGTGGTGGCCCAGGGGGGTCCCCTGCGGCTGCCAGGGGGGGCCCGGGCCGATGTAGGCGCCGGGGGAGCCGCCGTAGACGCCGGGCTGGCCGGAGGGGGGGTAGGCGCAGGCCGGCAGGAAGGTGCCCATGGAGGAGAGCCCCGCGCCGGGCTGGGGACAGGGACAGGGACAGGGACAGGGCTCAGGACAACCCGCCCGGCGCCGGGGGTCCCGCTCGGGGGCGGACGGGGCTCCCTGTGCTCTCTTCCCACCTCCCTGTCCCCTCCCTGTCCTCCGCCTTGTCCTCCCCTGCCCCATTCCAGTCCCATTCCAGTCCCACTCCTGTCCCCTCCTGTCCCCAGCCCTCACCTGCGGGTATTTGATGTCGCCGTCCATGGCAGCCTTGTCCAGCCCGTTGACCGCCTGGCCCGGCCCGGGGAAGCCGCTCCTGTTCACGCTGGGCCACTCCTCCATTTTCGGGGTGTACGCGGCCCCCTCCGTGCCAGCCAGAGCCCCTGGGGAACAAAGCGTCAGCCCCGACCCCTCCGGGCCCGGCCCGAGCAGCTTTTCGGGTGAAACAGACGGAATTCCCGCTTTTCCAATCGCCTGCTTGTGTAAACCCATGGACTGGGGACACAGGAATCCGCGTTCCCTCCAGCATCCTGAAATTTGGGATCACACGGCGGGGAGAGGCTGTTGGTCCCCCCCAAACCCCGCTCGCCGTCTCTCCCCTCCCTCTCCCAATTCCCAATCCCCGATAATTTAGGGGCCCCAATTTCTCTCCTGACGAAGGGGATTTCGAGAAGTGACATCGGAATTTTAAGGATAAATGATTGCACGGGGGGAAACGCATTGCGGTTGATTTACTCGGGCTTTTGGAAGGATAAAAGGACCGGCAGCCCCCTGCACGGCCCGCTTGTCCCCCGCTGGAGCCGGCGGGGCTCGGGCTTGGCCCTGCCGCTGCTCCCGGAGCCCCCAAATTCCCAAATTCCTCGGGACAATCCAGAAGGCCGGATCCGAGCTGCCTTCTCTTCCCTTTCCCCCCTAATTTTTCCTCTTCTCTTATTTTTCCCTTCCCCCCACCCCCTTTCCATATTTATATATTTTTTTAATCCCCCTTTTGATGAGTGAAATTCAGGGCTCCGAATTTGCGGTCGGCAATCTATCATCCCAAGGAAAATATTTTCCACATTTTTCATAAAAAGTTCAAGATGTGGCTGAGCCGAGGCCGCATCTGGCCCCGCCGCCCCGACGGGCTGGTGGAGCGGGGGGAGGCCCTTGGGACATAAAAGGGGGGCGAAAAGGGGGGGGGGGGAAGGGAAAAAGTATGA
>VZTJ01003522.1:165215-175641 GCA_013397795.1 Orthonyx spaldingii
AAAAACAAAAAAAAAAATTGAGAAAAAAAACAAAAAACCAAAAGAAACAACAAAAAAAACCCAACCCGAAATAAACTAAGAAGCTGAAACTAATAAAAAAGAAGGAAAGACGCGAAAAGGCACGAAACGAGCAAAGAGGCACGAAACAAATGAAAAGCCGAACCAAGCAAAAAATCCCCAAACGAGCCAAAAAGCACGAAACAAACAAAAACCCCGAAACAAATAAAAAGCCCGAAACCAACAAAACTCTCGAAACAAACAAACAAACAAACAAAAAAAAAACAAAAACAAAAAACCGAACAAAAAACCGCCAACACAAAGAGACAAAAATTTATATAATCGGCTAAAACCACCCAAAAGAAAAAAAAAAAAAAAAACAAAAACAAAAAGTGGGAAGAGGGATAGGGGAGGAAGCGAAATCACCGGTACCCACCCGCCTGCTCCACGAAGGTGCGGATGCCCAGGATGTTGGTGACCGAGTGCGCCGAGGGCCAGGAGCGGGGCAGCCCCACGGGAGGGGCCCCGAGGTGTCCCCCGGGGTGTCCCGCGGCCTTGGCGGGCGGCGGCGCGGCGGGCCCGGGGTACGGGTACTGGTAGATGTGGGCGCAGGGCAGCGCGGCCGGGGGCGGCCCGGCGGGGGCCAGCGGGCCGATCTTGTTGCGCAGGATGCGGCTGATGGAGCTGACCGAGGGCACGTTGTACTTGTCGCACACGCCGTCGGCCAGCAGGCGGTCGCGGATCTCCCAGGCGAAGATGCCGGGGTCGCCCTGCTTGTAGTCGCGGATGTGCTTGACCACGGCCGGCGTGGTGACCCGCGGCTTGCTGCCGCCGATGGCCCCGGGCAGGATGGAGCCCGTCTCGTGGTAGCGGGCCAGGATCTTGCTGACGCAGCCGTGCGACACGCGGAGCTGGCGGCTGATGTCGCAGGGCCGGATGCCGAGCTGCGCCAGCTCCACGATGCGCAGGCGGATGGCGTTGGGCAGCGGGCGCCCGTTCACGAACACGCCGCCCAGCTGGTTCACCTCACCGTACGTGTGCTCTGCGGGGCGGGATGGCACGGGATGGCATGGAATGGCACGGGATGGCATGGAATGGGATGGCGCGGGAGCGGCTGTGACCCCCGCGCAGCCAGCGGGTGCGGGATGGGGATGGCGCTGCAGCGGGAAGGGGAAAGGGAAAGGGAAAATGGAAAGGGAGAAAGAAGGGAAAAAAAAAGTAAGGGAAAAGACGAAAGGGGCAAAAAGGAAGAAAAAAGAAAAAAAAAAAAAGAAGGGAAAAAAGGAAGGGGGAAAGGGAACAAAAGAGGAAAAACGAAGGGGAAAGGAAAAAAAGAAAAACAAAATGAGAATGAGAGGGGAAGGGAGTAAGAGAGAGAATAAAGCACAAGGGAAGGGGGAAGGGGCAGGAAAAAAAAAAGGAGGAAAGGAAAGAAAAGAGAGGAAGGAGAAATAGAGACAGAAAAATAGAAGAGATAAAAGTGGCAGTAAAAAAAGAAGGGGGATGAAAGACAGGGAAAGAATGAGAGAAAAAGAAAAGTCAGAGACAAGGACCGGGGAACAGGACAGAAGAAAAAAGAGTGGGACAAAAAGACAGAGAGAAGGCAACAGAACGAGAAGGGGAGAAGGAGCCGCCAGCAGAGAGCGGAGCGAAAGCGAAGGGAGGCGCGGGGAGCACGGGGCAGCCCGGAGCCCTCCCGGCCGGGCACGGCACCCCGGGANAGAAAAGTCAGAGACAAGGAGCGGGGAACAGGACAGAAGAAAAAAGAGTGGGACAAAAAGACAGAGAGAAGGCAAAAGAACGACAACAGGAGAAGGAGCCGCCAGCAGAGAGCGGAGCGAAAACGAAGGGAGGCGCGGGGAGCACGGGGCAGCCCGGAGCCCTCCCGGCCGGGCACGGCACCCCGGGACCCCCGGCCGCCGCCTGCCCCTTCCCGGCGCCCTGCTCCGCCAGGAGCCCGTCCCGGAGCCCGTTCCGGAGCCCGGGGCCGGCCGCACTCACCCATGGCCCGGCGCGGGGAGGGGGCAGCGCCGGGCGGCCGCTCCGCAGCCCCGGCATAGAGAGCCCGGGGGGCGGCGGGGCCGGGGGGTCCTGGCGGCGCCGGGAGCGAGC
This sequence comes from Orthonyx spaldingii, assembly GCA_013397795.1. Taxonomy (NCBI): domain Eukaryota; kingdom Metazoa; phylum Chordata; class Aves; order Passeriformes; family Orthonychidae; genus Orthonyx; species Orthonyx spaldingii. The sequence goes on from VZTJ01003522.1 coordinate 167,325, forward strand.
CCCGCTCGCGGGGAGCCCCCGCCGCTCCTCGGGATCAATTTGACGTGGGAATCACGTCAATCGCGGCCGTCACGGCGGCGGCGCCGCCGCCCATTGGCTCCCGCCCGCTCCTAAATGGCCGCGGCCAGAGGGGCCGGGGGGGCCGCCCCCCTCTGCCCGCCCCCTCGGGGCTCCGCCGCCGCCGGGGACCCCAGCCTGAGCACCCCCCGGGCTGCGGGAGGACACAGCAGGGACCCCGCGGGGGTGCCACCGCCCCCGCCCTTCGGGTCCCCGGGTGCCGTTCTCACGCGGGACAGGGACACGCACCTGCCCCGCCTCCGGCCCCGACGGGACCCACGGGCGGGGGCATCGCCGGGGGCTGCGGGAGGGGACGGAGGTTATCTCGGGGGGCGCGCAGCCCTTCCCGGGGGGCTCCCCTGCAGACTCGCTGCCGCCCACCCACCGGCGGCAAAATCCGCCTGTTTCGTCCCCAAAAAATCCCGCCCGGGAGCAGCCCCGTCGAACGCGGATGGGGCGAGGGGCCGCCGCATTCCCGGGGATTTTTATCCCTCAGCACTGAGAGCTCGCTGGGAAGAGCGTGAGTGTTTTCCCGCAAACGACTGGAAGGGTGGAGGGCTCGAGGGGGAAGCAGCGCATGGAAAAGTCGCTCCTTGGGGGGTTTTAAAGAGGGGGGCTCGGTGGGGAGACAGCACCGGTCACCCCCGTGTCCCCCAGCGCGGGCGGGAGGCACGAAGCGCACCACCGGGCCCGAGGGGTGGCACTGAATCCAACCGGGGCCTGAGCGCCGGGAAAAGCGCCGGGAAAAAGGAGTGGATCGATTAAACGGGAGCCTCGCCTCGCCCAGGGGTGGGGGTCCCGCGGGTGCCTCCCCCGCCCGGTGCCCCCCCGGTGGCAGCCCCGGTGCGGCGAGTTCACAGCGCTGGGCCCGGGGAGTGGCCGCGCGACCTGCGGGAGGCGGCGATCGAAAAGCGGCCGGGCAAGGCAGGTGCGGCTCTGCCGGCCCTGGGGATCCCGCCGGATGGGTTTTTTTTGGGATGTCTGGGGGTCTCCTGCAGCTGGTGGAGGAGCCTTTTCCCCCCGGGGCCCCCGCGCGGAGGAGTCGCGGCGCTGGAGCATCTCCCGCTCCTCGGGGATGAGGCTTTCCCAAGGAAAAGATCCCGGTAGGAGAAGGTCCTCCACCTGCTCCCCGCATGCCACCCGCGTCCCCGTAACCCTGCCGGGCCCGCGGGGACTTCACCGCGGAAATGTGCGCGGGGACGGAAAGGGAGCAGAGGGAAACGGGAAGGGAACGAAGAGGGACAGGAATAATGGAAAGGAAACGAAGGAAGAGAAGTAGAAGAAGGAGGGAAATCGAGATAATAAGAAAACGAAGCAGAAAAAAAAATAAGAGGGGGAAAGAGGTAGACGGTGAAGGAAAACGAAGGGGAGGATAAAAAAAAGAAGGGGAAATAAAAGCGAAAAGAAAATAATTTTAAGAAATAGATTAAAGGAAAAGAACTAAGGAAAAAGAAGGGAAAAGAGAAAATTATTAAAAGGAAAGGAAACAGAAAGAGAGGAACAGAAGGAAAGGAAAGGGGCAGCTACTCAGTTGAGATATGGCAGGAAAATCCCAATTAATTTGCTCCCGGTCCAGCTGCCTGCGGAGCTCCAGGAGCAGCACCGGGCGCTGCCCGGACCCCAAACCTGTTCCCTCCGGACCATTCCCCTGCCCTGCCCGCGATGCTTGCCATCTGCTCCGGTTCCTTTTTCCCTTCTCCAACCCCTCTTTCCCTGCTTGAACACGATCCGGCGTGAAAAAAATGTTTTAAAATCCCTTATTTTACCTGGGTTTGCCAAAGCTGATGGATTTTGTGGGTATTTTTATGCCGGGCTGAGCCTCGGGTGACACAGGCATGATTTGACATCATTAATTGTGCTGAATAAAAACCCAGCGGAGCAGGGAGCTCTGGAAGCTTTTTAATTTGAAAATAGAAATATCAGGAATATTGGATAGAAATATCAAGGACTTTGGATAGGAATGTCAAGGATTTTTCTCTGCTGCAGAAGCTGGAGATTGGAAAAGTTAAAAGTGGGGATTCCTGGATGTTTCAGGAAATTCCAAATGATTCATTACAAAATAACGTAATTAATATTGTACTTTAATAGATAATGTGTTAAATTATGATATAATAACAATAATATCTTGTATTGTTGTGTTATCATCCAATACTGCCATTCTGTGCTGAATTACATTATTATTATTATTCATTACTGATCCAGGAGTTTATGAAGCTCCTTTTCCATCGGGATCAACCCAAACTGGAAAATCCTGTGAGATCAGAGGCTCTGAAAACGCCCAGTAAGTTCAATTTTACCCGAGTGCCTGAGCCTGTGCTTTGTGTGTCAGAGACATCAGGAAATTAATCCCAATAATATTTTTTTCTCCAGCGTTTTGCCTAAAAGCAGGGAGTTGGATGATCCCAAGAAATCTCTGTGGCTGCTGACGAAGAGTGTTTGAGAGCTCAGCAAAATTAAATCCTTCTCCAAAGCTCCCTCTGAACATCTCTGTCAGGTCTGCCAAGGCCACAGGTTCAATAATTAACAATAATATTTGTCAAAAGCAATTTTCCTCCTTAAAATCCCCCCCTGCCAGAGGCTCCTCAAACCCACCCGGATTAAAACCACACCAAATCCCCCGGGAGTTTTTCGTTTGGATTTTTTTATTTTCCTAAAAAAAAAAAAAAAAACAACAACAAACAAACCAACTCTCTGCGTTCTGTGATCAGAGATTCTCAACGTGAGAACGAGAGCGGGATCCTGGATCCTTTAAACCAAAAATTCCTGGTGGGAAACGTTGCTGATCCGAGGGCAACACAGAGCGTTGAAAATCCGCCCCGCGGCTTGGATAAATCGCATGGGTCCATCCTGGTTTTCTCTTTATCGGGGTTTTCTCCTCCTTTTCTGCCTGGGAACCGTTTCCGTGGGTTTGGAATCTCGTTCCATGCCCTGAGTGGAGTGTGGGGATGTGCAGCCCCAGCCTCATCCCACAGCTCCGGATGTGCCCGGTCCCAGGGATCACCTTTCCTTCCCAGGGGTTGATATTTTAAAACACCAATTATTTTGGGAAGAATCCCGGTTAACGGCGGCGTCTGGGGCTGGAAGGAGGGAGGGGATCGAAGGTTATTCCCTGCAAATCCTGCTCGGGACATCTGGGAGCCGCGTGCGAGGAGGTGCCGGCCGGGCAGGAGCAGCCTCCGCCTCTGGAAAGAGCTTGGAGAGCCGGCATCCCGCAGGGAATGTGGCGAAAGAACAGCGCCAGGTTCCTTCTCTCCCTGCCGGCATTCCCGGGAAAACCGGCACCCCTCTGCTGGAAACTCATCCAGGGGTGCTGGGAGCCCACAGTGCTCGTGCCTCGGGTGGGAACGGGAGGTGCCGTGAGACGCGGGCAGCTCCTTCCCACGTGGAGCCCTCGCCTGCTCCTCAGATCCCCTGGAATCGTGGAATCCTGGAGGCTGGAAAAGCCCCCCAGGAGCATGGAGCCCAAGGAGTGCTGACAGCTCTCTGTCCCTGGGGAATATTCCCGGGCTCCCCCAGCGCTCTGACAGAGAAACAAAACTCCCTCCCGGTATTTCCCTTCGGATTATGGTCCCACTTAAGGCTGAGCCCACATGGAAGCCTTGGCCTGGGTGTAAATCCAGACGGGATCAGCTCCCGAGCCCCGGCCCAGCTCTGCAAACAAACCCCGCACGCGCTGGGGCCGAGGGGCTGCTAAAGCCATTCCCGTTGTTTTCCTAGCGGGATGGATTCCTCCTCCCGGCCGCAGCGGAGCGGGAAGGCCGCGGGCTTGGCAAGGAACGGGATGTTGAGTCGTGCTGCTGGAAAAACGCCTCGGGGAGGCTGGAATAGCACCGGGGGCTTGTTGGGCTTGGCACGGGGTGTCTGAACAGCGGGGAAGTGCAGGGAATCTGCTCCTCCTGGAAAAGAGTGCGGAGCAGATTCAGTAGGGTTTGATAATGCTTAGGTCAGGCTTTAGGGCACGGATCCATCCGGCACGGTTTGGTGCAGGATCTTCTCATCCCGAACAGGTCTTGGAGGGAAAAGGGTGGAATGTAGATGAGGGTGGTCTAAAAAGCGGGATAAATAATCCATTATGTTCCCGAGGAATGGCTCTGAACCTGTCCTGCAGCTCAGCCGGCAAAGGGAGAAGAAAAGACCTGAATTCCCGTTAGTTTTCCTCGAGGTTCTTTGGCTTTGGTGGTGGAGAGGGATTTTATTCACCATTTTATAGGGCTGGATATGACACTGAACTTGACAGTCCTGGATCTTCTGACGTCCCCCCCTGCAGCTCTTCCCGCTGGTGCCACACTCCTGGCAAGGACACCAACCCGGGGCTGTGCCCAGGCTGCCATTCCAGCCATCCCAGAGCTTCCCAGTGCAGCTCCAGAGGAATTCCCAAGGGTTTGGAGCCATTTTGAGGCAGGTGAACCTTTTTCAGGGCTCATTTCCCAGCAGAAACTCGTCTCCGTGTGAGAACGCAGGGCCAGGGCGAGGTGAGCAGCACAGAACATTAAAACCATCGTAAAGGCCCTGAGGAATCACAGCAAAACTCTGTTTTCTTCTCCATGTGTGGGAATGGGGGATATAAAATGGGATTTAAAGCTGTGAAGAGCTGCCTTGTCCACTCCAGCTGATTCCTTCATCCCACAGGTCTCTCTCCCTCTGCTTCCCGTTCCTGCCTGGCAGCTCCCCCTTGCACAAGGCCTTTAAAATTAAAGATGAGGGGGATAAAAAAGAACTTTTCCTCACTGCTCTGCCTCTCTGAATCCACATGAGACCATCCAAATAAACCACAAAATAATTATTTATGGCCTTAAAAATGGTTGTCGCTGATTTCTCCAGGAGTAAAAAAAACACTCTTTGGAACAAAAATGGGAATTTTCAAGGGTTTCTTTGCAGGTGTGGGGAGTTGAACAAAAATATTTTGAGCTGTGAAAGATTTCGGGTTTCAGACTGGGGTTCTTTTTCCCGATGAGAGTAAGTGGCTGGAAAAGTTCCATTTTTATTTCAGGGAAAAGCCCAAATGAGTTTCCATCAGGTGAATGGTGCTGGTATCCTGGAAGAGCAGTGCTGAGATAGAGCCTTGGAATGGGAATATCCGGGATGGGGAGAATGGACCGCGAACACAGCAGAATTCCCCTCCTAAATCCAACACTGCTCCCATAGGGAAAGCATCCAGGACATTGGAGTTATTGGAAGGGCTCCATGCCAGAATTCCAGGCCAGTAATTGGGATAAAATGGGAATGAAATCTCACACCTTGTCCTGGCAAGAGGAGAACAGGAGCTCCCTTTGGAAAGGCTGCACACAAACAATGCTCCTGCCACTCATCCCGTGGCACCACGAGCCGAGCGCTCTCCGGGCACTGCTTTCCAATTATTTCCTGGAATTCTGGGAGAAGTCAGGAGAATCCAACACACATGATGCAGGCAGATGAAGGAGCTGGATCATTTTCTGGGAATGAGCGTTCCTGAGGCTCCGCGTGGTTCCGCAGCTCCAGAGCCGGGGTGTTTATAATTTCGGGAGATCTGGACTCCATTTTAGGCCGGGAAAATCCCACTGAAACCGAGGGAGACACTTCCCACTCATGTCAACAGATCCCAGGAATGCACTTAAAACCCAGGCTTGACTTTAAAGCCAGGCTTAAGTCTTGCTTCTACTGAAAGACGAGGGATTTAAAAGAGAATTTCTGAGCTTACCTGGCTCCGGGCTTGTAAAAGAATCCTGCAGGATGCTGGAAGTTTTATGGATTCAGGTTATTCCTCTGTGTTGTCTGGGAGCTCTGATATCCCAGAATTATCCGGATAAACACCATGGATATGTCCAACCAGGGGTATTTGGAGAGCCTGTCCCATCCTTCCTCTCTCAGATGTGATTTCCCCACGGGAGGTGGGGAATTCCAGCCCAAATTCCCACTTGTGAGCCTCTCCACCTTCACTCCATCAAGGCACCAATTCCTGGGCAAAATCCTTCCTCCGGAGCAGCCCAGGGGCTGCAGGAATTCCCCCAGGACACAGCCTGGATCAGATCATTGTCCCCACACACACACTTGGGAGTGACCCAATGCTGGTCCCACAGGAGCCTGATGGCTCCAGATCCCTCCATGAGGAGCAGGATCTGGGGAAAGGGAGCATCAGCATCTGGGAATAACTCAGGGAGCCTAAAAACCCAGCTCAGGCAGGGAGAGGAAGGAATTCTTTGGGATGGAGGGATTGGGAGAGCACAGGAAACCCTCTGCCATGAACTTCTTTTCTGTCTCCTCACCTGCTCCAAGATCCAACACCTGCGGAGATTCATTTCCTCAGGATGAAATTCCTCCAATTTAAAGCAACAGATATCAGCCCAGGAGGGGGAACCTCCCCATCCTGAGCCCGGCTCTGGCATTCCCTGTTGGAAATAATTTATATCCTCTGCTCTGCTGGGCTTGTCCCACCGGCCCTAATGACTGGTTCTGTTTAATTTTCAGCTGCTTAATTGCAGCCGAACACTTCAACACCACTAAATTAAAACAAGCTCCCAGCGTTTCCTTGCCTGCGCCCCTGGCCCCGCTCCAAGGGCCTTTTAAAGCAACCTCAGATGGTTTATTCCTGCCACACAGGCTGCTCCCTTCCCAAAAAAGCCTGTGTGTGCCTAAACCCACCGATGCCGGAGCATGGAAAACAACTTCCAGGCAGGAGACGAGCGGGATGAGGCCGCGTTCCCTCCTCCTGAGGGTACCCAGCCATTCCTGTGTTCTGGGAAAGGCTTTGGGGGTGAGGAGGATCCTAAAGGGGAGCAAACCCCAGCCTGGAGAGACTCCCCTGATGGAAAAGCTGCTGTTTGTGGAGTTTGTCCCGGGCAATTCCATGTCTTGGAGCCAATTTCCCAACATGGAAGCACTTTGGGTATCAGGTACCCATTAAAAAGGAGCCAGAGGAAATAGAGTTCCTCCAGCAGCTCCTATTCCTGGGTAATGGATGTTTAGGGTTGGGATGTGCCTTTCCAACACCATTCCGAGGGGGTTGTTTGCTCCTGACGGATTTGCTTTGGGGATGGGTGTGCTTGCAGAAACCAGCTCCGAGAGGGGGGCTGGGAATCCATCAGCGATGCCAGGGCCGGGACACGGAGCCGGGAGAGCAAAGGACAAACAGGATCTGGTTCTGCAGGGAGCTGGCGAGAAATGAGCTGAGGCCAAAGCTGGTGCCTCTCCAGCCACCCATCCCATCCCATCCCATCCCATCCCATCCCATCCCATCCCATCCCATCCCATCCCATCCCGCTGGGAGAGAGAGGGAGAGACTCAAGCCCCTGCGAGGGAGGGAGGGAAAGCAACCCCCATTAATTGGGGGGTAAAAATAACCCGAACCTGCAAACAAGCCCATGGAAAACTCCTATAAAGTTGAAAGGGCCTGGAAGCCGAGCAGGCTCGTTGTGCCCATAAATAATTTCCTCGTGGATCAGCGGAAACAATGCAATTAGGGGCCGGCTGCTTGCGGCACGGCGGGATTGCAGCCAGTGAATCCCTGGGAAAACTCAAACATCATGGAGCGGCCCCGCAGCTCCTCCAGCTGCCCGGAGGTTTTGGGGGTTTAACGGGGTTTTTGCCCTGATTAGGCAAGACAAGGGTCAGGCCTGGCTGGTGCAGGAGGGACTGGGTTAAGTGGGATATGCTGGATTGGGAAACGGGGGTGGTGGGGCTCAGCCTGGCCGGGAAGGAGCTGTGGGATCAGGGGATGCTGCTCCATCCTCCTCACTCTCCCCTCCAGAAAGTTTGCAGAAAACCGGGGAAAATAAGGGAAAAAGGAAATGAAAGGAGGCCTTGCGCTGACACCTGGAGGAAGGAGGAGGCCGGAAAAATCCCGACAGACGCATTTTTGCCGGGTTACCTGATCCCGGTGCAGGCTGAGGGTGGGAACAGCCCGGCTGCCCGATCCTTATCTCGTCAGGAGACAATGCCCCGGGTTTGTCTCTGCTCCAGCGAGCAGAGAGAAAACAGCTCCAGCTCGCTTCCTTCTGCCGAGCCCCCGAGCAGCAGGCACGGAGAGGCGGCCCAGAGCCAGTGATCCCCATGGGATCTGCTCTCCTGCGGAAAATTCCTCACCCTGGGAGTCACAAAGCCTCCAACAAACCTGAGCAGGATTGATTATCCTCAAAAAGCCCAATTGTTCAAATCCTCTAGGATTCCTTGCCATCTCCCTTAGGAGCCTGAGTGGCTCCTGCAGCTTTCCAAGGGAGTGAGCGTGACAGGGGACGTCCATCCGTCCATCCATCCATCCACCCATCCATCCATCCATCCATCCATC
>VZTJ01003522.1:175688-194299 GCA_013397795.1 Orthonyx spaldingii
CATCCATCCATCCCTCAGCCATCCATCCATCCATCCATCCATCCATCCATCCATCCATCCATCCATCCATCCATCCATCCATCCATCCATCCATCCATCCATCCATCCATCCACCATTTTGTCCCCCATTGCTCCATGCCCACCCTCTTTACCATCCAACATCAACCCCAAAAGTCTTCATTTCCTCCCAGCGGGACGCAGAACTGGGGGAAACCCCAAGCTGTGCCCCTATTCCAAGGAACAGGCTCCTTTAGGGAGTCACCAGCACGTGGGAAAAGGCTCCAGAGCTGCTTTTTCCTGTCTCCAGAGGGATTTTCTCTGGAGAGGGTTCAGCCAGAATCCTGCCTGTGGGTGCTCCCCACAGGGAGCTCTCCCTCCATGCCAAGGAGTTTGCCCTGATCAGCAAAACAGGGATGATGAGCCCAGGGAGGATGAAAAAATTCCCAAGATAATTTGGGATAGGGGAAGAAGAAAGAGACAGAGAGAACAGAAGAAAATTGCCTTTCCACCAGCCCCGGTTGTATCTCCACACTGAGCTGCAATTCCTTATCCCTAATTTAGGATATTCCAGCCCCAAACACCATCTGGGGGAGCCTCCAAAGTCCTTTTCCAACATGGATCCATTTTCTGAGGGCTCTGTTCTGCTCCATCCCGGGTGGGTGTTGGCACAGCCATGCTGGCACAGGAGGAGATGGAGCCACCACATCCCTGCCTCCGGCTCCTCCTGGAAAATCCCAGCGAGCAGGGGCCTGTCGAGCAGGAAAAGGCCCCCTGAAGGGGATATCTTTCACCTCCCTGTGACTTCTTCCACAAATATCCCGTCCTTCAACACCTTTCTGTTGACAGAATCTCTGTCAATACCGCCTGAACTTCAAACTTGATCCCAATCTCCGCGCCGAGGGGAACCGGTTGTGCCAGAAGTGCCGCTGGGAGAGGTGTCTGGGTGAGAACCTGGCCCTTTCCATGGAAAAATTCCTCCTGGGTTCCCCATGTGGAAGGGCATCTCGCTGTGTGCCTGTGAAGATTCCTGGCTGCGGGATCCTCAGAAGTTGCAGGAAAGGTGGAGCTGCTCCAGAAAGGTGTTCCTAAACATTCCTTTAAATTCCTAAAATGCTTCTTGGATTCAGCAGGACACAGAGAATTATCCACGAAGAATCCCAGAATAGTTTGGGTGGGAGGAGATTTTAAAGCTCATCCCATTCCGTGGGCAGGGGCACCTTCCAGGATCCCAGGTTGCTCCATGCCCTGTCCAACCTGGCCTCAAGCATGAGCAGGAGAAGTTGTTTATTTCTTAAAAAGTCTCACTGGAGAAGTCTCTGGGGAAAAACCCTAAAAATTTACATCTAAATATCAATATTTACAGCTGTAACAATAGAGATTTTTACTTTAAAGGTTTGGTTTTTTTTAAAGTGTAACTGGATTTAAGGAAAAATGGACCAACAGAGGTGAAGGAGGCACCTTTACCCTATCAGCCGTCATTTCTGGGAACGTAAAGATCTGAAATTTGGGAATTGAAATAAAGTTCACCAGGATTTCTTTGCAAAGATTAGAAACATCTATGGATTGTCAGCACTACCTCCTAGCTGTGCATTTTCAGCAAAGCTTCATATTTTTAAAATAAGAGGGAGAAAGTAAATTTTTCCTTAACAAGGAATTCCTGAGAGGAAAAGGAGCTCAGGGCTGGGTGGGTTTTTGGGAAGCAGCTTTGGGATGGTTCCAATGGCAGGCAGGATGTGTGTCCGTGCACCGCTCCGGAACAGCTCAGAATCCTTGACTGGGAAGTCTCCTGGAGTGGGAAAAGAGGGGGGAAAAACGGGAAAAGAAGCAGGAATGTGCTGCCAGCCTGGAGGCTCCCTCTAGTGCCGCTTTCCAGAGCTGCCGGGGATCAGGGATCCTCTCATCCCAGCAGGAAATATTCCCTGCTCCAGCCCCCAGGACACGTTTGGGTGCCCCTTTGCCAGCTGGTGCCACCAAAACCCCGGAGAGGGGCCCCTCAGCGACCTCGGGCAGCGGGGCCTCGTCCGGCCCGGCCTCCCTGCCCGGATCCCGGCGTGGCAAATCCCGGGAAGCGATCACCGGCTGTGTCCCCGTGCCACTGCCAGCACACAGTGAAGTGCCACTCGTCAAATATTTGCCCTGCCCGAGCCCGTCTGCGGAGAGGGGCTGAGATAAATCCGTGGGGCCGTGCCCAAAGGCAGAGCTCGGCGTTCCTGGATCCGCCTGGATGCTCCAGTCTGCCCCACACGCGTCCTCCTCTGTCCCATCAATGTCCCCTCCGAGGGAGAGGGACAGGGACAGCCACGGGGACGGTCACTGTGGAGCGAGGGACAGGCAGGCACCACGGCAGAGCATTTTCCAGCAGCTCAGGGACTGCCCCACATCCCAAATCCCCATCCCATGAGGAGCAGCCTCATCCTGCTGTGCCCTGGGGGATGCTCCCACTCCAAGGCCTTCCCAGAACTCCGTTTCCTGGAATCCGCGTCCCCACACGGCACCATCTCCTCCCTCTCCCTGCACAGCATCCTCCAGGACCGCAGTTGGTGGGGATAAAAATCGCGGGGGAGGGGATTGGAGCTTCCCAGAGCACGGAGGGTGGAATGTGGGCTCTCCCATGGGATGCGGGCCCGGCCAGGCCGCTCCCAGCAGCGCTGCAGCATCTCCACGCGCCGGGAGATGGCAATCTCCATCTTCCCATGGCATTCCCGGAGCCGGGAAGGAGCCCAATGGAGCCGTGACACCACCGAGCTCCCAGCCCGGCCCTGCGCAGGGAAATCCCTCTCCAGCCCTTCCACAGGAGCGGGATTTGTTGCCGTGTTTGAAGCAATAACGGGTATTTACCCTGAGCTGCTTTATCTGCTTCCGTCTTCCCGAATAAACCGGGGAAAATTGGAGCGTCCCCGTTATCTGTTTGCCATCTGCCCCCGGGATTAGTGGCTCCGTGGATCTAAGCTTTGGATCAACAAGGTTTTATTGGTTCCTGTCACTGAGGGCTGGCGACGGCCGAGCTAAATGAGACATCAAACCTCCCTCCTTCCCTCTTCCCTCCCTCTTCCGCATGCTGGGCTGCAGCATCCAGGCGGCCACGGCTCAGCTTTTCCAGGAAAGGGAGAGGAAAATGGGGGGTTCACTCAGATTTCCAGAATTCCCTCCCTTCCATGGGGGCTGGAAGAGTGGAGGGTGCTTCCCATCCTGGAAAAGGAGGAAGGCATGACCACAGCACACTCCTTGTTTAATCCCAATCCTGTTTCTAGGAATAAACATGGGATTAAAAAGCAGGCTGGGAATCCAAACTCTGCTTTTCCAGATTCCCACCACTCCTCTCAGCTCTGGAAGGGGGAGGAGTGGGATGTGTGTAGACACAACACCAGAACAGGAGGGCACAGGAGAGGGATTGGAACCTCTGGAGTTCTCCTTATCCCTGGGATGGGCAGGAAAGGCTCTGTCAGAGGCCGTGGCAAGGGAACCTCCCCACCTTGCCCAATTCTGAGCAAATTCGGGCTGGTTTTAAAAAAAATGGTGAAAGGGTCACCCCTGGGAGGCCCCATCCTCATGCCCCTTCCACAAACCCAGCCGGTGACAGAGCCACGTTTGGGTTCAACGACCTTTTCCAACCCAAAAATGGGCAGCGAGGCGTGAAATCCTGGTGGATCTCGGGCGTCGTGGTCCCACACATTCCAGGAGCAGGGAATGAATGAAGCAGCACATTGGCTTTACTCAGCCTGAGCAGCTTGAGAGCCTCTCCCAAGTTCCTGGGGAGAAGAGAACCATGGAGATTGGATTTTCCATAGGAAACACCATCTCTGCAGGGGATCCCACATGCTCTAAGTTGCATCTCCTGGCTGTGAGGGGAACGTGGACACTCATTCCCAAAAAACTGCTTGGAAACACACCCATGGGATATGGAAACACATCTCCTCCTTCCCCTCTTTTCTTTTCCCCTTTCAGCTGTCCAAATGCCATTCCACCTCCCCAAAACCCACCTGAGGGCTGACAGCCGCGCACGAGCTGCACTTTGGGAATTTTTGCTGGGAGTGTGGCAACGAATTCCAGCCTAAATAACCTCTGGACGTGCCCACAGCCGGGCTGCTCCCTCAGCGAGGTGTCCTGGCTGGGGTTTCCTCTCGCCGCTATCGGCAGACAGATTTACTGTTTGGAGATAACGGAAAAGAAACAGTTCATAAAATCAGATCAGGGGTGGGGAAATTGCCTAATGATTCTAATTCCTGGGATGATGATTTATTCAGGAGCTGTCAGCGCGTGATGAAAGGCGCCTCGTATGGGAGATTGCCGCCTCTGAAGGATGGCTGCGGCTGGATGGCGGAGCGATACAATCCCGCGATAAGGGACAATGAGAGCCTCGAGAACACTTCAGGCTCCTCGGGATGAAGCGAGCGCCGCAATAAAAGCCCATAAATTAAAAAAAAAAAAAAAAAAGTTTCCAAACGATTCCTGATAAAAGACGAGCCAAGGTGAAACAGAAAAACGGGAGAATCCCTCGATTGGGCTGCGGCGCAGCGGGGAAAGGAAAACACGCTCTGTGAGCCCCAAAGGGTGGATTGGAAAGGGAAGGATGTTGTTTTTCCTTGGAAAATCTGTTCTGTAAGGCAAATCGGGGTGTGGCTTGATACGCCCTGCCTGGCGGGAGGGATCAGCTGCTCCCAAGGGGGAATGATGGATCCACAAGGAAGGAGGGAAGTGTGGCTTGAGTGCTTCCAACCCCTTCCCAGCCCAGGAACCACTCAGCTCCAACTGCCCTCAAATCTCTGAATTCCATTAGGGATTGAATAGCTTCCCAGCTCCCAAGGCCTTTCCAGGAACACCTTGGGAATCAGCTGGGCATGGAAAAACTCCAAAAGCGGCACTGGGTGCCTCCAGTGCATCCCAGAATCATGGAAAAGCCAGGAGCCAACCTTTTCCAGTGTCAAAAACAAAGGAAGCCAAAGGGTAGGATTGAAGTCATCCTTCCCTTGGGTGCACCAAGCCCATGATCCCACCAGGAAGAAGAGAAAAGATGGATTTTCCATGTTCTCCATGGCCTGAAATGCAGATGTCTGCACTCAGAGCAGCTGTGGCACAGGGAATGGCGATGATTTATTGGAAACTGCACCAGCATTCATTATTCATGTGGGAAGCACGGGAAGGGCTTTGATATGGATCGGGAAAAGCTTCAAATCCACGGAGGAGATAAACCTGGATGAATGGTGTCATCCAGAGCTGGGATGGAACTCCCGGGCACATCTCGGTGTCACCCAGGACGGCTGCACTTGGACAGTCTGAGCACTAATTCCACGTGGAAGCAAGCTCCACCCCAAAATCCCTGCTGGAATTGCTGCTCCAGGGTCTTGTCAAAGCTTTGTTTGCTGGGGACACTCACAAACCTTGCTTAAAGCAAACTTCCCGCCCAAATCCATTGATTTTAGCTCAAAATGGCACCAATCACCCCAAACTCCATCTCACTCAGAGAGGGAGGAGAGGGAACGGCAGGATGTGCCAGGTCTGGAATGCTGCATCCCTGCGGCCTCCTGGCAGCGCTGGGATCAGGCAGTGGTTAATTACAGCTCGATTCCCTCTAATGAAGGGACACCCGAGAGCTGGGCACAGCCAATGATCGGGAATTCTCCCTCTAAATGCCTGCAATTAGAGCGTTCACTGTTAATTGCGCTCATTAACCTCGCGCGGGCGGAGCAGCTGCAGGAGAAGGAGCTCCAGGGCCGGCGGCATCATGGAGCATCCCTGGATTGTCCCGCTGGCCAATCCCACGGCAGTGTCATCCCCATATCCCAAAAGGCGGGGAAAGGAGGGGAAGTGGATTTTGGGGCTCGTTAACATCAAAGGCTTTCACTTTGCTGATTCCCGTGGATAAAAGCAGTTATTTGTGGGATCAAACCCAGGCCCACAACACCCCAAACTGGGCTGAAATCCTCAAAAAGCCAAGTCCCAAAGGAAGCAGAGCCAGCAGCACATCCCAATCCAGCACATTCCACTCCTTCTCCCTTCCCAGTGCTGCTCTGGCTCAATTTTGGTTTGGCTGATTGGGTGTTTTTATTTATTCCTCTCGCATTATTTCTATTTTTAGCTTCCCAAACTGCAGGGAAAAAAACCCCAAAAAACCCCTTTAACTTTCCTGTGGGCTCTCCAATTCTCGCAGCTCATTCCCAGGGAATGCAGGAGCCCCAGCACCTCTCACCAGAGCACCCTGCTGTGCTTCCAGGGAGAGCACGGCCCTGCTCCATCTGGCAGCCAGGCCTGGAATTAGGGAGAAAGGAATCTTTTCCCCATTTTCCCTGTTTCCAGCAGAATCCATCTTTCTGTCACCTCGTTACGGCTCCTGCCCAGAGCTGGTACCGAATCCCAGCTGGGCTGGAGGCACAACACAGAGAGGGAACAGGAGATGCCACAACTCTTTCATCCCAAACTTTCTGCCCTTTCAGCCACAAGATTTGCTCCAGCCAAAGGCTCCTGATCCAGAGGTGCCCTGGATACTGACACCCCCAAACCACAGGGCACAGCACTGGGCACAGATTTCAGCTTCCCAACCCTACCATGATGCCTCTGAGCCCTGAATTCCCTGGAAAAGGCCCTTCCTCAGCTCTCCAGCTCCAAACCAGCCTCGCTTGGAGAGGTTCAGTCACTTTCTCCACTGGAATATTCATATTTTCCCATCTGCACCTTATTTTAAAGCCCTTTCTCTCCTTTCTCTCCTTTCCTTTCCTTCTCTCTCTTTTTTTTTTTTTTTTTTTTTCCGGACGGGGAAGGTCCTGCTTTTTTCCCCCCTCTTTCCCTGGCCCTGCCCCTGTGACCAAAAAAAAAAAAAAAAAAACAAAAAAAAACAAAAACACAAAAAAACCCAAAAAAAACCAAACCAAACCAAAAAAACAACGCAGGAGCATCTGAAGCGGCCGCGGTGGGGGCAAGGCTGGCTCCCTTGAGCAAAACCCCCATCCATCCCCTGCGCTCACCCCGTGACTTCGACGGGACGAACTCGCAGGGCTGAAAGTTGTTTGTTGTCCCTTAAATGGCTCCATTGTCCATTGTTGGGGCTCTTTCCTGAGCTCGGGATCTTCCTTGAGCTCCGCTCCGCTCCGCGCCCGTCCCGGGGCCCGCAGGTCACGGGCACCCTCCGGGCACAGCGAGCGCCCTCGGGGCTCCTGGTGCGACCAGGGGAGATTTATCCTAAAATTCTGCCCCTCTTGGGTAAAGATCTCCCTGCCTGAATCCATGGGTTTGTGCTGGAGAAATCACGAATAACCTCATTTTCCACCAGGAAGCCCCCCCGCCTGTCTGTAGCCCCCAGCCCCATCCACCTGCATCCCAAATCTGCAGCTTTGCTCCCGAACGGGCAGAGCTGGGCTTTTCCCTGCCAAATCCTGGCGGCTGGAAAAGGCTGAGGAGAAAGGGCTTTTTCCAAGAGTCGCTGAATGCATTGGGCATGGTTCCTCTCCAGAGCCTCGTGCCTGTGGAAAGGGGACGTAAAAGGGCCTTGTCCTCCCCAAATCAGCTGCCTGGTGGGAACACAGGGAATTAAAAATATCTTGGAGCAACGAGACGTGGTCCAGGCAGGCCATTCTGGGAAATCACTGAATGGTTTGGGATGGAAGGGAGCTTAAAGTTTGTCCAGTCCCACCCCATGCCTTGGGCAGGGACACCTTCCACTATCCCAGGCTGCTCCAGCCTGGCCTTGGACACTTGCAGGGATCCAGGGGCAGCCACAGCTTCTCTGGGCACCCTGTGCCAGAGCCTCACTAATTCCGCAGTCAAAACCCCTTCTAAAATCTTATCTAAATTGACCCTATCTAGTTTTAAACCGAGTCGAGTTTAAAACCATGCAAAACATCCCGAGTCCGGCTCATTTGGAACCACTAAAAGTGCCCAATTCCGGCCCGTTTTGAGGGATGCAGGAATCCAGGCACGAGTCTGGCGGGGGAGAGGGACAAGGGACAACTCCTGCCTCCACTGGGTGACACTTGCCTGCCCTCAGAGATGACTTCGGGGCGGATTCGGGGGCGTTTGGGCTGAAATGCCCTCAGCCGGGCGCCGGGGCGAGATGCGGGCAGCCGCCACACGGTGTCAGCGCAGATCGCGACATGCGCGGCCCCGCGCCGCAGCCAGAGCCCTGATCCAGAGCCCCCGGCCACGCCGAGGGGGACAAGGGGATCCCGAGTCCCTCCCCGCCAGGCCCTGAGGCCTCGCTCCACCTGCGTGGAGAGCCGGGGTGCCACCGGTGTCACCCGGGTGCGCTGGCGGCAGGGCGGACCCACGCAGGGCTTTGCTGTCCCCGCTGTGCCACACCGGTGACAAGGATGGGGCCGGCGGGTCCCAAAGCGGTACCAGAGCGGCCGTGCCAGCATCGCCCCCGTGCCGTGCTTGTTTCACAGCCCGCTGTCCCTTTCCCTGCTCGTCTCTTCCCGTTCATTCCTCTCTTCCACGCTCCGTGTCCCACCCATCCTCTGCTGCCACATTCCCAAAGCATTTCCAGCCCCGGCCTTCTCTCCAAGCACCAAGCCCTCTCTTTATCATGGAATCCCAGAAGGGATTGGGTTGGAAAGGGGCTTCAAGCTCATCTCATTCCAACCCCCTGCCGTGGGCCCGGACACTTCCACCATCCCAGGGTGCTCGGGCCCCATCCAACCTTTTCCTTCAGTGGGATTTTTAGTAGCACTGTTACCGAAACACTGAGAAATTCCACAGCTCCACCCTTCCCAAGACAGGGAATCCTGCAGGGCCCTCCTTCCCTGCTCCTCGGCTTTCAGGGAATGCTCAGAGGACCCCAGGGCACACCTTGGCTTTGCTCAGCCCCTCCCCATCCCACTTTTGTCCCAACCAGTGATAGGAAACCCTCAGAAACACCAAATCCTGCTTCAAACACAACTTCTAAACCACAATAGGTTTCTCTACACTCCCACTCAGGTGTGCTTTGAACGTTCCCATTCCAGCTTTTCCACTATGAAGAGAAGTTTTTTTCTCCCTTTTTAAACCACAGCAGAGATCACAGGAAAATGTAACAGCAAAATTCCAACAGAAGAGTCCCTGAAACAGACGTGTATTGCAATAACCGGGATCAGTGAGCCTCAAGGAGGATTTTATGGCCTTCTGGAATATCAGGATGGTTGAGCTGGATCATCCTTGCAATCACGGAGAGGCCATCCCTGGGAATAATTCTGGAGATTGAGCAAAGGCAGTCACTCTCTTTGGCTGGAACAACGAGGTCCTGGGGCACACCAGAATTCCCGAGGCTTGGAAAACACGAAATCCATCAGTGCAGACAGTGGAACAAGGCAAGGAGCAGCAGAACCCTGAGCTTTGCTCTAAGGGGCAGCACACACCAGATAGGAGTGTTCCATGGACTTTGGACGGAAGGAAAACCCCAGACTTCCATGAAAACTTCCCTTTCCCTGCACTTTAGCTGTTTGGGGAATCTGGTATTGGCCAAAACTCCATTTTCCTGCCAAAGGCACCTGAAGTGCTCAGATCTCCCCACACTTCCTCAGCCTGGGAATTAATGGCACTCAAGGAATGAGACCAGGCTCCCTCAGTCATTCCCAGCATTATCCCTGCCCTGTCCATACTTTGGAGAATTCCACCATGGATTGAGACCCATCACCCAACCACTGCACAGTGGGGGCTGTACCAGGAGTACCCTCAGAGCAGAAAAACAATTCTGCTTCAACAACATCAAATATTCTGGTTAGGAAGTTCTCCCCACGGGAAAATCCAATGGGATTTTTCACCTGGAGCAGCGGCAGTGAAGCACTGCAGAGGGAGGGGAAACTTCTGGTCCATCCTTCGGGATTCTCCTCTCCCTGCCTCCAGCACAAACACTTCCCATAACCCTCAGGCAGGAGATAATCCGTGTGCCCACGGGGCAGGGAACAGGAGGGAGATCTGCTCCACACCCCGAGCAAACCGCAGCCCAGGGCCCCAAAAATGCCCTCTCCAAACCCAAACCTTCACAGCCCCACAAACACCACCCGGGACAAACACCTCTTTGCGGGGGCGGGAATGGAATCGGCTGGAATGACACTCGGACGGTCTGCCGGGCGCTAAAGCAGAGACTGGAGTGATTCCGGGACAAAGTGGCTTTTCGAAGGCTCTGTGGTGTGGCAGGGCACGGGGGCAGCTCGGCATCCTCCCGCGGCACGGGGACGACATCAAACCCACAGGAATTAACAGTGGCACCGCCGCAGGTCCCCTGGAGCGGCTTCCCGGTTTGTGGCATCCCTCCGAACCCCCCAGTCCCCCTCTGCAACCTTCCAGGGAATGTGTCCCGGCCCGTTCCAGAGGGATGCGGCTGGAGAGCCGCGCTGGAAGGCGGCTGCCAACATTAAATTCTGCTCCAGCTCTGCGTGTCACCTTCAATTTCTCTCTAAGCCGCTGTGTTTATTTAACCGGATCTGCCTCCCGTCCCTCGGAGCAGCAGCACTCAACCTTTAAACAGCCCAAGAGCCACTTCAGCCCGCGGCGGATGCCGAGAGCTCCCGAGCCAGGCAGGCACAAAGGAGCCGGCGCTTTGTGCCGCGGGCGCCTCCAGCCCGGCTCATTCATCCCGCCGGAGCTGCCGCTCGTCCCGAGTTTTCCAGCCTGGTGCAAGCTCCAGTGCCACCAAGAGGTGACCCACAGCAGCCTCTGTGTGCCCACCCACGGGCAGCTCTTCCCGTCACCTTTCCGTCCCCAGCAACAGGGAAAACACTCCCCGCTGGATTCTTTGGGAGCATCATAACTGTGCATCTCTCTCCAGAAAAAACTCCTTTCCTCAAGCCTCTTCAACCACCCAGAACTTCCCAGCCTCCAGAGGAATCCAAGGGATGCCTTGGACTGGTCCCCAGTGGGAGCCCCAACACCCAGCAGCTCCCTCGTTCCACCAGCATTTCCCACTCCGTGCCACGGGGGCCAAATGCAGCAGGATTCCAGTCTTTTGCTGCTACAGAGGCTCCAAAAGCTGGGAAACCTCCCCAGGCGCTTCCCAAAGCTTTGGGCACTGGGCTCAGCAGTTCCTTTGGCCAGACTGCGGAGGGAACAGAAAAGCTTGAGCTGTGACAAATCCATCCTGTGCACTTGTCACCCTGGGAACAAAACCCTGCAGTTTCCCATTGCTTCCCATGCCCATTCTCAGGAGTTTTGTGCTGGCTCCGGGTTCACCACGATGCGTTCAGGAACCCAAACAATTTGTAGGGAGAGAAAACCTTGGCTTGCTTCTCTGTTTACTCTCGCCGAGCATAATGAAAATGTTAAAAAGCAGAGTCACTTGACACCTGCCACCCCGGTAATGCACTCGTTTTACTTTTCTTTTTTTTGTGTGCTTACGAGAGTTGGTGAATTTATTTCAAGCTCTTCAATTCCCTGAAGTTGAGGAGGACTCGCTGCATATTCAGCGAGACGCCGCCGTGGCACTGACACATCTCGCGTCCTCTGCTGTGTTAAATCTCTTCATTTATTCTTTTACAGACAGCCCCGGAATTCATTCCGCCGTGAATAAAATGATCTCGGGTGTCCTTCAGGAAAATAATGCGGGGCTTTTGGAGCGAACGCGAGAAGTTCAAGGCAAATATTCCAGGTGGCCAGGACGTGAAGAACAAGTCATTGAACCTCTTGCATTGAGCTGTCATCCCCTCCTCGGGCTCGCCTGGCTGCAGACAGGCTCCTGCCTCGGTGAATAATGAGGAGCAGCCCCACAGCCTGCGGGAATGCTGCTCCTAACCCTGCTGCTCACCTGGGGCTCAGCAGTGACACCTCCCGGGACAGCAGAGGGGTGGGAAGGGGTGGGAAGCAACAGCCAGGACTGCAGTCCCCAAGATGTGGGGATTTCGGGGCCAAGCTGGGGTGGCTGTGCCTCAGGAGCAGCTCTGAGCACTGGAAACACGAGCACAGGGACCAAGGCGAGCCTGGACTGTGAGCACAGAGGGCGAGGGAGGTGGTGCTTCTCCTGGGGTTTTTGGGGGGGATTTTGGGGTTCTTTTTTACAAATAACGAGCCTCCTCCTGCTTGCTGATTCAGGGACAGGCAGGAGGGCAGAGAGCAAGCACCTGTATCCCACAGGGTGCCCCATGGGATAAAACGCCACCTGAGCATCCCTGATCTCGGATCAGCTCCATAACCAAGGAAAACCAAGATTCCACATCCACAGACTTCCCTCCACTAAGAGTGGAAACATCCAGCAACTCTGCCCTGCTGGGAGCTGGAGAAACAGGAACCAAAGAGCAGGATTTTACCCCAACCACTTTTCCTACTTCCCCAGTCTCCCCCTTTCCCACAGAGCCCCTGCTTTTCCCCCCCGCAGGGTGTTTTCCATGGCTCCCGAGCCCTGGGGTGCTCTCAGTTATTTAACGTGACCAAACCTCTGCCTTTTGTGCAAAGCCGAGCCCGAGCAGCCCCAGAGAAAGTTGATCTCTGTGTTAATTTGGATTAGGGATGCACACACGCAGCAGAGTAAAGCTGGGGCTGGGGGCTCCTGTCCCTGTGTAATTTGTTCTCCATTGTCAGCATCGCGCTGATCCCGAAATTACAGAGCCCGAGGAGCTGGACATGAAAAGGGAGAGAGGCTCGGGAAATAACCACCAGGAGAACACTGAAATCAACCCTGAGATTACAGAGGCCGAGCACAAAAGGGACTCCAAGCTCCTTTGGTTTCCTTCCACTGCGTTTGAGTGTTACCTGAGAGGGGAAAAATCCCAAATGGATTCAGGACGCTGAGGAAAAGCCCAGGAATCTCCTGCCTCCAGCACAGCCCAGTAATTACCCTCAGAGCAGCACAGGTCAGGCATTCAGCACCCAGCTAATCCCCAGCCAGGAGCTGCATCAGCTCACCTGCATCCCTGCTCCCCGGAAAAGCGTGGACTGGAGCGGAATTCATGGAATCATCCCAGAATGGTTTGGGTGGGAAAGGCCTTTAAATCTCATCTGGTGCTACCGCCTGCCATGGGACACCTTCCACTATCCCAGGCTGCTCCAAGCCCTGTCCAGCCTGGCCTGGGACACTCCCAGGGATGGGGCATCTCTTGTACAGCTCACACAGTGCTAGTGGCTCTATTTTTCCTTCATTTCCATGTATTTTCCTCGTTTTTAAGGCCTCCCTGCTGCCTTGCTTTGCCTGCACAGCAACTGAGGGCTGATGTAATTCCCAGTTTCTCCCTAAATTTACAGCAGATCCCTGGGGATGGAGCCAGGTTTGCCAATGCCACTCCCCTCTCAACAAAGCCAAGAACTAGCCCCTCCATGCTCCCAGCCAGGAGCATTTCCAAGGCCCCCAAATTCCTGGAAAATCCCAAATCCAGCCCATTTCTCTTCTGTATCTCACTCCAATCGGTGTTTTGTGAGCCCCCAGCCTGCCAGGGGGGAGGAAATCAGACCCTGCTATTGCTGTGAATAATATTTGGTGATAAGGAAATCTTTTAGCTTTACTTACAATTTTTTTTTTTTTAACAGTAGGTTTTTATCTCAAAAAAGAATCAGCTTTTCTCTGCCTTTGAAGAGCAGAACCCTCCTGATATTCATTACTTGACTCAGGTCTTTCCCTTTGATGGAAAACTTTGGATTAGAGGCAGCATTCAGCATCCTGATTAGTACAAATGTGACCTACTGTTGCAACAAACGGAGCATGCAGCACTGTCTTCTGGGCAGAAGAGTTTGTTTAGTGCTGCCAAGAGGGGAAAACAAACCCTTGACAGGCATTATCGAATATAAATACTTCATTTATTTTGAAAGAAAAAAAAAAAGGTGGAGGAAAACAGCCAAAACGAGCACATTTTTCTTGCTAGAACTGCAGGATCACACCCACACTCATCCCCTCGCCCCTCTGGCTTCTCCTGCTTCTCCCTGGGCTTGAATCCCAGGAATTCAAGTCTGAGTGGGTAAAAAAAAGGTGCAAATCCCTAAAGGCATCTCCAGAGCCCCAAAATTTTGGGTTCCACCCAGGAGCAGAGCCAATCCAGGTCTTTTTTAGTTATTCCTGTGCCAGGGCTGTGCCCAGCAGTTGCTGTGTGGGGAGGAGCAACAACCGCCCAACACCTTGAGCTGGGCATCCCGAGGGAGCAGCACAAACTCCAGCAGCCATTTCCAGGAAAATGAGCACGTTTTGCAGGAAAACAGCCTCTGTGCGAGCTGGGTTCAGTGCTTTTGTCCCTCAGGCTGCTCTGTGCCCACAAGGAAGCGTTCGGTGGCGCTGGGAAAACATTTATCCATAAAAATCGAGAACATCAAATACTCTTCCCTGCACACCCCAGCACCCCCAGCCAGCCTAGCTACTGGGACATCCTGGTGGGAAGGAGCAGCCAGGTCTGGGATTACACATTAGCCAGGGCAGCCCGGGGCCGGGGATGGCTCCTGGGCGGGAGGAAAGAGCAGCCGCTGTCCCGGTTAATGTGTAACAGCTCTGCCACCTCTCCCTCGCCTTCTGCTCACCAGCAGCTGCCAGGGGAGGCACCACAGCCAGAGCCGGGCCCGGCCTGGGCTTGTGAGCCCCTCAGGGGGCACCGAGCGGGCAGGGGGAGAGGCAGGGGTGGGCAGGGAGGGTCCTGTCCCTGGGATCAGGGATGAGGGAAACCTGAGGCGCTTTGTCCCAGGTGGTCCTGAGTGTGCCAAGTCCTGCTCAGAGCTCCCTGGCTCCCTGCCCCTTCCCCAGATGATCCCACAAATTGATGTCTCCTTCCCATTCCTCAGCAGCAGACGCGGCTATTTTCCTCCTCGTCATCCTCCTCCTCCTCATCCTCCTCAAGTTCTCCTTTTCCTGGCTGGAATTTCCCTCAGGGTTGGTCTCCAAGGCACAGAGACTCCAGGAACAGATTTTATCCATCCTCCCACCCCACAAGAGCTGCCCTGTTCCACCGGCATTCCCCTTTTCCTATCAGCCATTCCCACAGAAGTGGAAGAACCTGGGAATGAGCCCCCTCCCAGCCCAGCCTTGAAGAGCCCCAACGGTGTCTCTGCCACGCTGTCACTTGGGATGCGGCAGGGTTTTCCCAGGAGCGTGCTTGGAGCACATGGCACTGCTGACCTGCTCCCACTGGGTTCTGCTGTGGCAAGCAGGGAATTCCTGGGAGGGTCGGCAGCAGCTGCTTCCACCATGTGGACACCATTGGTGATGGGCAAGTCCAGATGGAAAAGGAGCCAAGCAGCACCCTGACCTCCCAGAGTATCACAGAATCATGGAATACCCTGAGCTAGAAGGACCCACCAGGATCATCCAGTCCAGCTCCTGTCCACCCCTACAATCCCACCCTGAGCATCCCTGAGTTGGGATAGAACCATGACCATTCCCTGGGGAACCTGTTCCAGTGCCTGACCACCCTCTGGATGAAAAACCTTTCCCTAATATCCATCCTAAACCTTCCCTGTGGCCCTATTGTCCTGTCTCCACTGCGGACAACATTGGCTCCAACCCTGCCTGGTCCCTTCCCAGGAAGCCACCGGCCGGGCTTGATGCCACCGCTGCAGTGTCCCCTTGGGCGCCAGGGCGGTGTCAGCAGCATTCCCACCTGCAGCCTGGCTGATCCCAGCTGACAGTGATTCCACCGTGCATTCCCACCGCTCCCGGGGTCCGGGCGCCGGGAGATGGACGCGTGATTGATGGGGCGCCCGCGATACGGCGCGAGCGCTCCTTATCTGCGCCTTGCTGGTGGCTCCGCATCGCTCCCAGGGTTTACGGCGTCACTGTCACTTGGTTTGCCTTTTTCTTTTTTTCCCCCCAACCTGCTTGGTTTTTCCCACCAGGGAATCTGTTGCACCTGCAGGATTCGTGGAGCTGGGCGAAGCGTCCCGGGCAAAAGTCGTTGTTCGCGACCGTGGGTGGGCACAGGGGAGTTGGAGCAGATGCTTTCCAGGGCAGGGTGCTAGGAGCTAAATCCATCCAGAGCAACTTCCAGAGGGATTCCGAGCCCAGCATTGCAGTGGTGAATCCCATAGGAAAAGTTGGGTGTGCATGGAAGGACCAAGGTTGGCTGTAGAGACAGGGAAGAGGGGAGGAGAAAACCAGTCCGAGTGGGAATGTCATTGGAGTCACCAGGACATCCTCCTGGTCCCTCTGCTTCTCTAGGAACATGGACCTCCACTTGGAAATGCTTGGGAATGTTTCTTGCTCTGCCAGGCAGGTGAGACGAGGACAAGGCCACAGCATTCCCATGGTGTTCCCAAAACTGCCGCTGTCCCAGAACTCCTTTGTCCCCCACCAGCCCACGCAGCCTCCCATGGGCTGTCAGAGCTGGTGTCACATCCTGGGGCTGCTGTGTCCCCACCAGCTCCCACCAGCACCTGCTCCTGCTCCTTCCCACGGCAACGCCCTGGAAAAAGCAGCGTAACGTGAAACAAAACAAAATGAAATTATGTATTTTACAAAACGTGGAGTGGGTGCCGCTTCCAACCGAAACCTGTCCCGACGGGGCGATTCACATTTCCCTCTGCACAGGTTTCCTCCTTCCCTGCGCTGTTGCAGGTGCTGGGAGCGGGAGCTGGAGCAGATTGTGCTGTGTGCTCAGCGCCAGGGACAGCCCGTGGCCATCTGTCACCCCCAGGTGTGCGCCCGGCCCCGGGCAGGGACAGGGACAGGGCTCCAGCTCCTCAAACACCCCGGGGTCGTAAAGCGGGGTGTGGGGTGCTCCTGTCTCCTCCCTCACATTCCCTGCTGTGGTGGACTGGGCATCTTTGTAATTCCTCCTGCCAACCAGGCTGGAATAAGGAACTCAGCCCAGACTTCCCGGTTCCTGCTCTTCCCAAGAGCTGCCATGTCCCAATGCCACCTTCCTGAGCTCTGCTCTTTGGTCACGCTGGATTTCTTCACTTTTGGGAAAGGGCTGTGAGTGACAAGTGGAAATACATCCCTTCCGCCTGGGAATTTTGGGGATGCTTTGCCCCAGCTTGGCATTCCAAGCCCAGAGCTCCCAGGCCACTCCCAATCCTGGGACACAAAGAGGTGCCAGCAAATTCTGCTCAAGAGGAGCTGAGTGACTGCAAATACTTGGGAATAACCATCCTGCCCATCTAAACCTACCCAAACTGGAGTCAAGACCTCCCACCCTCACGCCAACCCTTCCAGGAGATTCCACACGGGATGTCTGAGGAGCAAAAGGACTAAATTTCCAAGGCTGAGTGAAACGAGGCCACATCATCTGTTCCACTCTCCATGCCTAGGCCTGCTGGTTTGGATCCAGCAGTTCTGGGGAATCCACACATCAGGTGCCAAAACGCCCTTCAGGTAAAATAATGAGTAAAAATGTGTTTATTAACAAAATAGGGAGTTTTTATTTGTAAAATAGGAACTGGTTTGCAGCACAGCCCATACTGTACAGCACAGTCGGAGACAGATTGGCGCTGTCCCCGGAAACACCTGTGGGATCCCAAATCCAGCTCTTGCTCCCTTGCCTTTTCCTACACTTTCCCTCTTTCCTGGATGTGAGGAGACAGGAGCTGGAGCTGGATTATAACCAAACTCACAGAGCTCCAATCCCTCTGCGCAGCATTCCCTAGGGATGAGTGAGACGTGTCCTGGACATCCACCCTGAATTTCCTGCTGTGAAAGCGAAGACCTTGCAGATTTATGCAAATGAAGATTTTTTTTTTTTTAAATTCAAATAAATGGCTGCAAATCACCACCATTTGATTGGTATTTTTGTGTGGGTGACATAAAATTCCAGGATTATTTCCACCCCCCCGCCCAATTTCACTCCCTCTCTCAGCCATCCGGGCACTTCATCCAAACAAAACAAGCCTGGCAAAGTTATTAATTGCCTGGAACAAGTTCTTTATTGATCGGTGTGGGGATCAATCACTTTATCTGCGGGCAGCTCTGCTGGAGCTGCCTGTGACCGGGGTATTCCACTGAGCCGTATCTGTCCTGGCCCCTGGTACTTTCACACAGGGCTCCAAGGTCTTTCCAGGAACGGGGCAGGTGCTGGGGAGGATCCGGATCAGGTGGGATGGAGAAGGGGCTCAGCCAACTTTCCTCTGTCCCCAGCAGCCACCGGTGGTGCCCCCTTCTGTGTGTCCCCCAGGAACCCTTTGGAAGGGACGTGGGATGCCCAGGAAGCCCTTCTGGCTGGCTGGGATCTCTCCATCCCCTCTGGAATCGCAGTGGGATCCTGCCTTTGGCAGGAGCCTCCTACAGCCAAGGACCGCTGGGAAGCGGCCGCGGCGCCAAGCTCAGGATGTTTGGAAAACACTCTCGGGCACGTGGGGTGGTTTTTGGGGTTGTCCAGGAGTTGGACTCGATGAGCCTCGTGGGTCTCCCTCAACTCAGGATATTCCAGGATTCCACGACTGCTCCTCATCCCTGGCTTCAGAGAAGTCGAGCAGCACCGCCCTCCGTCCCCAAGCCCATCACCTTTTCTTCGTCTCCCTTCAAAATAATTGTTAAAAATTGATGTTAAAACCCAAAAAGGACCCCAAAAAGGGGGTCGGGGAGGAGGCAGCGGCTGGAGGCGGCGGTGGCGGCGCGGCTCTGATCTCCCGCAAACGGGCGCTATCAGCGGCCGGATCAGCGGCGTATCTAATGTAAACGAGCTTCCCCACATCAATACCGTGCCACATCTGGCTGTTTGGCCGTGCAGCGCCCTGGCTACCGAGCCATTCGCGCTCGCCGAGCGGGCGGCCCGGCCCGGGCGGGGGGTGCGAAGGAGCGGGGCGGTGGG
>VZTJ01003522.1:204873-222978 GCA_013397795.1 Orthonyx spaldingii
AGAAAAGAGAGAGAGAGGAAAAAAAAAAAAGAAAGAGGGGGCGCAAGGAAAAAGAATCCCGCTCTCTTCCCTCCCTCTCTTCTCTCCCTTTGAAGGCCAACAGAGACTCTCCTCTTCTCCCAGTCTCCGCTGACAAGTTTCTCTCTCATTTCACAGGAAATCCCCCTCCCTACAAGCCCCGAGCGCGTCCCCCCGCAGGAGCCCGCGGAGCTGCGCTGCGCGGCCGCGCTGGGGCGCGGAGGCCGGGGCAGAACAAGGCTGCATTGAGGGCGGGCTGGGCTGCAGCTGCCGCCTCCCTGCGCGGCCCGGCCGTACCGCCAGCCCGGCTGGCACGTCCCGCTGCCCCCCGGAGAAACGGCCCTTTCTTGTCCGCGCTCCTGGTTGTGCAAGGCGGGCCGGCCGAGGGAGGAAGGGAGGGAGGAAGAGCGAGGGAGAAATTAAAAAGAAGAAAAAAAAAAAAATAGAGGGGGAACAAATATTTAAAAAAAAAAAGAAAAGAAAAGAAAAAAGGAAAGAAAAGGGGTGAAATAACGAAAATGAAAAAAATATGAAGGACGAAAAATTGAACAAGGAAAAAAAGAATAGGAAAAAAAAGAAAGGACAAAAAGTGGAAAAAAGGAAAAAAAGAAATAGAAAGCTTAAACGGAAGAGGGAGAAGAAATAACGAAAAAGAAAAGAAGGGGGGAAGAAAAGAGGAAAAAGGACAAGGAAAAGAGAACAAAACAAAAGAAGAAAAGAACGAAGGAAGAAAAAAGAATCTGAGAAAGTAAAAAAAGAAAAATAACGGGGAGAAAAGGAAAATAGAGGGGGGAAAAGAAAAAGAGTGGGGAGAAGCCCCCAGCCCCCCACCCTGGACATGCTCCGCGCCCCGGGCAGGAGTTGCTCCGGGGTCGGAGCGGTCCCGCAGCAGTCGGACGAGGCTTCCCCGGGCTGGGCTCCGGCCCCTCCGCCCCCCCAGCCTCGGCCGACCCTGAACCCCCGGGCAGCTCCCGCGCGGGGCTGGGTCGCGACACGACCCGCGGGGCGCGATTTAGGGCACGAGCGGGCGGTGGAAGCTCAGCCCGAGCTTCAGGCCGCGTTCCCTTTCCTTTCCTCCCCCAGTTTTCCCGGTTTTCTCCTCCGGCCGGATCTCCGGGACGCCCCGGTCCCCCCGAGCCCGGCGGTGCCTCCCTCCCGTCCCCTATTGACTGTAGGGCTTAGGCGGAGCGCTGTGGGTTTTTCGGGGCTGCTCGAGGAGCCGCTCAAGGGGAAGCTAAGCCAATATTTACCGACCACGAGGGCAATTCTCGGCGGGGTTTATTAAGGAGCCGCGGGGGCTGAAAGGGCCGCGGGGGGAGCCCCGCGGCGGAGCTGGAGCGGCCAGAGGCGACCCCGGGCGACGTTCCGGGAGATTCGCGCGGGCTCCCCGCGTTACCCCCGCCGAGAACAACCCCCGGTCTCCCGGAGAAGCACCCCTGGAGGGGTTTCTTGCTTTAAACAAGGGGCTGGGGTTGATTTATGTGCCGAGGGCCGGGTTTTCCGCGGCCCCCCGAGCCGGCGGAGCGGCCGCGGGGAGGCAGCAGAGCCCCGCGGAGGCCGGCGCAGGACGGGGTGGAGGCTGCGCTGCCCCTCCGCGCCCCCGGGCACGGCAGAGGGGGGGACCCCGAGGCGCTGGGTCCTTGTCCCCAACCCCAACCCACGCCCCCCCGCCGGGATGGCCGCGCGGCGGCGCTGCTGGATAAGGGACGCGCCGTCGGGGCCGCCCCCGGGACCCCCGCGGGGAGGGGACCCTCACACCCGCCCGGTGACACGGAGAGGAGGGACGGGCCGGGGGAGGGATGGGGAGAGCTCCGCGGGGCAGGGGACAGCCCCCCAGCACCTGCCTCGCCCCGCGGCGGGAGGAGCATCCTTAGCCCCAAACCGACGGGTCCCGGGGCCATCGCTTTGAAATCCAGCGCAGCGCTCGGGGCGTGACGGATCCGGCCCCTAATCCTCCTGGGGGGCAGCACACCGCGGGGTCAGGGACTCGTGCCATCCCGTCTGCCCCCGGACCCCAGTTTTGGGGCAAACAGGGTGTCCCCAAACCCCGGGCAGGGTTTGGAGCTCAGCACTCGCCCTTTCCACACCGCAAGAACAAACAAACCGACGGCGAGGACAGCGCGGAATTTCGGAGAGCGGGAGAGGATGAGGCAGCACATCCACGGCTTCCTCCCGGCGCTCCCACCCCACACGAAGCCACAGGGACGGCGACAGCTCCCTCCCTCCCTGGGGACAGTGGGGACAGTGCAGCCTGCACCCCCAGAGGGAACCAGGCACCTGGGCACGGCAGGTGGGTGCCGCAGGACAGCCCTGTGCTCCTCTCTCACCGGGTGACGCCTCACTAAATTTTGGGTTTCATTCAGTGCTGGCGAATTTGCTGCATTTTGCACAGCACCATTAATTAATGGTAATTATATAGAGAATCAGGGACTCTCTGATGAGAGAGACACAGGAGAGGCCCTTCCCTTCAGCTCCCCCACAGACCTTGCAGGCAACAGCCTGCCTCCCTCCTTCCTTTCTTTCTCCCTCTCTCCCTCTTTCCTGCCCATGGCTGGTGCAGGTTGCCCTCACCTCCTCTCCCTCCCCAATATTTAAATAACCAGCAAACTCAGAGAACCTGGGATGCTCCAGGTGCAAAGGGCAAACACTTGGTTGGGGAAAAAAAAAATAATAAAAAGAGGATTTAAGGCTGCAGAGTTGGTTATGGCTTGAGTGCAGCCTCCTTTCCTACCACAGGCCCCACGAGTCTCACCAGGCACAAAAATCAAAGTTTGAACATATTTTATTGGTTCATACAAAGTCTGAGCAGTTTGAGTGGGAAACATGCAGTGACCCCAAGTCAAGTTCCACTGACTTATTTGGGATTTAACCACCCGGAGTCACATTCATGTTCTCAATAGAAAACATCCCAGATCTGCTGGAAAAATCCAAGGGCTCAGACAAACCTGCCTGGAATTGTTCCAGATTCACTTGAGCAAACAGAGTGCCTTGATCCTCCCTTGGGATCTGCTGCGTTCCGCAGTTTTCCAGGGAAAAAGTTCTCCATGAGATAAAAACTGCAAGAAATAAATTGTGTCAAATCATGTTGTCACCACCTGTGATTGGGTCTGGCCGAGCAGGCTCAATTATTTCAGGGAAAGAAAAACCAGTTTTAAGAAGTGGTTTTGTCTTTGGATGTGCAGGGATGGAGCTGCTTCTCCCCACCACCTGTGGGATGCGTCACTCTGGGCTTCTACACACACATCCTGCGGGGAAGAGGTGTCTGAAGGAAAAGAGTTCATCTCTGGTTGTTCAAGAGTCTAAAAAAAAAAATCTTTGGAAGATTTCCCCTGACGTGGAACTTCCCAGTTGTTATCCACACATTATTTCCTCCCTCTTCAGTTAAAGTTGTCCCACAAAAAGTCAGACTCCTAAAAAGAGATAAAAGCACACAGGATGCTTTATCCAAACTCAGACCAAGTGATTCAGCCTCAATAAACTTTTGGTATAAATAGCCATAAGTCCCTCATATCCTCGGGGATGTGTCACCGTCCTCTGCCACATCCCCACATCCCACAAAACCCCACCCTCCTTGGTGCAGCCCCTCCCGGCAGTGCCAGGGCAGGGGTTCCTGGGGATGCAGCAGCCCAGGCCATGCGTGGCCGATGGCTTTGCTCTTCCTCTTCCTCCCCGTTACGCTCTCCTCATCGCTCCAGCGGCTCGGGAAGTGCAGTTCTGCCACAGCCTGCACACAAGCAGGAATGTGACCGGATCCGAGAGCACGGCAGGGATCAGCCTGAAACATTTCAGAGAGGGCTGCAGGGAAGTGACCCCTGAGTTCTTTCCGCAGGTATTTTCCCCAAATCCTGCAGCAACCCAATGAAAGTGGTTTCGGGGCCCCTTCGGCTGAGGCAGGTGTAAGGCACAGCCCGTGGGGTGAGCCCAGGACTAAACCAGTGACTCCTAGACCGGCCTTGCGCTGCCCCAAGAGTGAAAGGAGACACTGCCCCACGTGTATCCAGAGGGTTTTGGAATTCACCCGGTGGGAGAGAGGCACTGACTGCGCATCACACCCATCACAGGTGAGGAAGGGAAGGGAGCAGCGGTGATTTTGGACATAAACCCAAATCCAGGGACCACCAACCCAGCCCTCCCTTGTGCCCCTTCAGCACCTCCCAGGGGATGGTGTTGGGAATTCCCTGCCAGCCTCTCCACCCTCACGGATACTTGGCCTCACTGCTGCTCGTCCATCCAGACCATCCCAATCTGTGTGTGCTCCTCCATGTCAGATCCATGGATTTCCACACCTGTAGGGAGTGCTGGCCGTGCCAGGCATCTCATCAAGCTCCTGCTGCCACCTTGCAGCCAGGATGGAAACCCCTCATGCAATGTTAAATATAAAAAATATCCAAAGGCCTTCAAGGGCTAAACTCCCTCCTGGCTCTCAGGATATTTTTTAAGAGATGGATAAATGCAGGACTTGCCTTTGATGTCGCTCTCAGAGTTAGGGAACAGCTGGATGAAAACCCACGACAAAGGGGAATTCAGTGTTGTCATTAGCGGTGACTTTGGGCAGCAGCTGTTTGCTGTGGGTTTCAGAGAGTTCCTTGATTAGTCCCTCTCGAGTGAGGCCACTTAAAACTCTATTACAGGGAAAACAGCAACGGAAACGTCCCCAGCTTTTTGTGATTTGGTTCTCCGAAAGGGGCGAAAATAGAACTCAACCCAGAGCCATCAAAGAGCAAACCGAGCTGATTGTGGTGAGGAGGGAGGGAGAGAAGGAGGGGTGGTCACTCTCTATCCAATCCCTTCCTGGTGCATCCTGGAGCATCCCACACACACTAAGTCCAACCTCCCGTCCCATATAAAGTCTTGGGGAAAATAAATCACTAAATGGATCACACAATGTATCTAGAAAGACAGAGGAATGGTAACATTGAAAGTAATTTTGCTCTGGTGCAGTCCAGGACATCCAGAATGAATTTTTATTCCACTCCCTCCCTCTTGAAGCCAGCAAATAATAAACCTCTGACCATTAAAGAGCAGCCCCAGCGCTGCGTGGTCCTGGCTGACAGAAACCTGCCCAAAATTTGGCGTGTCCAAAGTCACTCCGGAGCAAATCAGTGGCTCCCAGCTGGGCCACATGGTCAAAACATCGAAATATTGTCACCTCCAGTGCCAGGATGAATGTTCAGAAGGGATTTGGAGGTATTTTGGCAGTGGGGTGTCAGCTCTGGGAATACCCCTATGAACACCCAGTTCCATCTGTCCTGGTGTGCATGGGTGCCCCTCCAGCTGATTCAGAGGCTCCAGTTCACCTCATTTGCCTTTGGGAGACTTTGACTTTGGAAAATGTGGGGTTTTTTCTGGATCCCCTGGCATCTGTAAAGGGATAAATCAACTCAGTGGTGTGCCTGAAGCCATCTGGCCTGTCACATCATCGTGTTTTTACCACTGGCATAAAGAAATAAAAAATGAACCCAGATTTTCCATGTGGTTGTTGCCATTGTGGCAGGATTCAAACAGGAATCCAGGAGCAATCCCTGTTTAACTCCACCCCATTGTCCCAAAGTCAGGCTCTGCTCACACCCCGAGGCAGGTGAGGGCAGGGCGCAGCACCTACCTGGATTTGGGCTTTTCCTGCTCCAGCTCAGCCACGGAGGAGCTGAAGAGCTTTGCTGTTCCTTCTCCCTCATTGATGATAACCATTTATTATCAGACAGGGAGAATTCCACACGTGTCCTTCCGCCAGCTCCTGCCCCTGGTCACCAGCAGGGACAGTGGGGACCTGTCCTGTGCCCCATGCAAACAGCAATTATGCCCCTAAAATACTCGGTCTCCACTTTCTGCAGCTTGATTTTAAAGGCAAACAGCAGCTTTTCTCCCTGCCATCAATAATTCATGGACCACTCCAGATAGCCATCAAATATATAATCAAATTAAATTAATGTATCTCGAGGTTTGTAACCCAAGGTTTCCTGCCTCAGCCCACAGGATGCCTGCCTCTGTTTGGGCTGCCACTTAATCACTGCACAATATTTGTTTTGGCTCGGCTTTGTGTGAGAAGAGATTTATTCCGTCCCATCTGGCTGCAGCGTGGGAGTCAGCAGGGGAGAAAAGCCACCCTTAACTCCTCCACCGGCTGCCTTAGGGACCTTTGGGAATGAACACCACGGTGGAGCGGCTCGAAACATTCCAGCTACCTGCTTTGACACCTTGTTTATCCGTGCTGTCAGTTTTTAAGGAACAACACCCACCACTCCAGGCTTCTTCCACCTCCTGAGCCTCCCACACAGCTCTCAGAGGTAATTGCAGCCAGAGCTCTGTCTGTGCCCCTCCAAACCCCACAAATTAATGAAAAGGGTTTCATCTGGATTTATTTGGGATGATTTCAGCATCGCTTGGTACAGCTCCTGGGGGACTTGAGTGGAACAAGGATCCCATTGTGCCTCGTGTGCCACACTCGAAGCCCATCAAAGCCAGCACCAGCCTGAAGGAGCCTTGACTCGAGATCCACTGGAAAAACTCCCAGTGACTTCAGGAGACTCTGAATCAGGTGCTCCAAGGAGGATAAACCACACTGGCGGTGATGGGCTCTGTGTTTATTGGCATTTGGAGATGGAACAAGGAGTTCCGAGAAGCCACAGATGCAGTAAAACAGAAAATATCAACAATAAACCTCGACAGCATCATCTGTAATTGAGTGTGAAACGAGTGGAGAGAGCACCAAGAGCTTCCCAGACCTGCCCTGAAAACTTTGGGATTAGTGAGGGTGAGAGCAGAGAACTCACACACGGAGCTGGGTTTGCCACAGCTCGGGCATGGAGCAGCTCCCTGGGAGGGAAAACCAGGAGCAGGGAGAACATCAGCCCAGCCCACCCCACAGCCGCCCGCTGGGTGAGGCACAGAGGAGGAACCAGCCCCAAAACAACAACAAGCAGCAGGACGGGCACCCCAGTGCATCCTCCTGAGGGAGCAGCACCTTCCTCAGGTGACTTTGCTTCCAGAAAACTGCCTGGAAAACCTCTTATCCTTGGAATGCTTGCGTGGAGTCTCCAGCCAGCACCTGGGGAGGGAATAGAGACAATTTCAATTGTTATTTAAAAGAATGGAAAGCAAGAGAGGATTCCCCGAGCAACAGTGGCACAGGAGGAGCAGTTTTACTCCTCGAGTGGCACTGAGGCACCAAGGTTTGTGTTTCTGATAATTCCTGGCATCCACTGTGCAACAAAAGTTACTCCACCATGCCATTCCCAGGCTCTGGACAGAACGGATCTGAATTGCCACAGAGACGTTTTTTCCTTCCCATCTCTGGATCTGCACTCCGTGGTTTCTGCACTCGGAAAATTGCCGCTCTCTCCTGATTAAGTGCTTAATTGTGGCCAAAGCTTCCCCAAGTGTTTTCAGCCCCGAGCTGAAGTCCCACTTCAAACACGTGCTGTTATTGACTTCCTTATCAATTTCCTCACCGGGAATGCCTTCCAAGGGATGCCTGAGGGGCCCTGGGCACATCCATGTTCTGCAGGGATCCGAGTGGAGAGCTGGGTGCACCGAGGGACAGAGAGCACTCACTAACTTGGGCTCCAGCAAGATGTTTTCGTGCAAGGAAAGCCCAGGTGAAACCAAAGGAATTTACCATGATTTTAGCAGGTGTCCATCCCTGGAAATGCTCAAGGCCAGCTTTTGAGCACCTTCATTCCACGTGAACCAGCTCCCACCTGTGAACTCTCCAGGATCACCCAGAGCTCCCCAAAAAGTTTCCAGACATGGGAAAAACCTGAGGTTAAAATCTACGGAGGCATCACAATGGTGACACCAGCCCCCACTCAGAGCTGCTTAATGCTTAATGGAATAATATTTCCATCGGTTGTAGATGAGAAAAGATAATTACTTTCGGGGTTTAAGAACCAAATGTGTTGATCCAAATGTAATCTCAGTGTTTTAGCATCTGATTATTACATCAGAAACACAAATGTCAATGGGCTGCAGCAACCGAGTTGTCAGAAGGGGGGAAAAGGAGATGTGTGACTTAAATCACACACCGGGAGGAAGATGCCATAGAGGCACTTTTAACTTGAGTTAATTAAAAATATTCTACTTCCCCAAAGCATTTTGGGAGCTGGGAACCTGTGTTTTTTCTCAGTGAGCCTTCTGCTACACCCAGAACCAGGGGTGACAGCTGTGGGTCACGTCCTGCTCACCCAAAGCAGATACAAATCCCAAATGGCTCGTTCCCCACAGGGAGGAATGGCTGGAGGAGCTTTAAGCACTGAGGATGCTTTGGTGCTTCCATTTCAGATCCTTTTTCCACCATCCAGCTGGGATCTGGCTCTGGCATGTCCTGTCACCTCCGTGAGCCCAGCTGGGCCTGTTTGTCCCTCCTGTCCCAAACCTGCTCTGATGAACCTGGCATGGGAGAGGCTTCCTTTCCAACTCAGCCGAGCCCAGTGCCAAACCAACCCAGACCTTGCAGCAGCAGCCCATCCCTGAGGCAGACCAGACAGGGATCACTGTTTTTCAGGAAGAGATCCCTATCCCAAAAGCATCCCACACCTACTGGGACCAGTGTGATGTTAACATGAGCGTGCTGCCAACAACCGACTTCAATTGCTGTGCTTTGCTGCTGAACAAAGCCCTTGCCTTGATTTCTCAGCCAAGTTCAAGTTCCCAGCAGGCTGATTATCCCCCCCCTCCCCACCATCCCTGAAGCACCCACTGCTGCATGGAATTTTATTTAATTGCCAGCACGGGCGACCGTTCAAAGTTTGTGTGGCTCAATGTGATCGATGGCAGCAAAACAGGGAAAGAAAGGAAGGGGGAGGGGAGGACCCCTGTTTGTTAAGGCTTTTTCTTTTCCCTTTTGAATAAAATGTCAACTCCATTATATAGATGTCAACTCCATTACTGTAACGCTCCTGTGGCAGCCTCAACATGGAACTATCTGCTAATAAAACAACTTTCTCGCAGGGGGAGCAGAGGGCAAGTTACCTGCTGGAGGTTCCAATCTGGTTAAGAAAATTCCTGTTTATCCCTGCAGGCACAAACACCATTTCCATTATTCTGGTTTCCTCGTTGTCTTTGTCGGCCCCAAAATAAAAACCTGCTCTTTTATCCCGACGAGCCTGTGGTGGTCACGGACTTGTCCTTGTTAGAGAAGGCAGAAAATGGGGAGAAGTGTGCTGAAAAAAAAATCTGGGTTAGAATCATGGAATGGTTTAGGATTGAAGGCACCTGAAAGATCAGCTAGTTCCAGCAGCAGCAAAGGTGGGAAATACAGAGAGCAGCTTCCCTGGAGTCCTCCTCCAGAGGAATGCGCTGCCAAACCCTCTGAGGGGGTTCTGGAGACAAATGCCCCTCAAAAGCAACAAGATCTGCCCACTGGCAGAAGGCACCATAAGCATCACCCCAGGAGCACTTTGAGAGAAGCCCCTGGAGGGGTTTGACAGGTTTGTGTGAAACCAGGATACATTTGGGAAGAGAATTTGGGGATGTGAAACTGGGGGCTCCCATCCCTCCACAGTTCCTTTGGAGTACAAGTTCTATTTTTAAACAGCCAGGAAGGTGGGGAAGCCCCTCAGCCTTGCCAGGCAGTGGCTGTGAGAGGCCAGGGCTCCTCCCTCGCTCTCAGGTTCGCTGGCTGCACACATCCCCACGCAGACAAAGATGAGCACATATTTAGAAAAGAATAAAGAAACCCATTCCACGACGGGAGTTGTTTAGATAATTGATTTCCCTTGGACTTACAAGCACTAAATAACACCCAGCGAGCCACATCTCCCAGATAACCTTTCCCTTCAAATCTCTCTTCCAAAGGATTGGCCTTTGACAGAGGCACCTCTCAAAGTGCAGCTCCAGCAGGCTCTGAGGCAGCTCGTAGGTAAGACCTTTCGGAGAGGAGGCCGTGACGATTCCTCAAGCAATTATTTTTCCTCGGTATCCTTTGCATAGAGAGAGCTAATTAACTGCCTGCCAGGTTCTGCAGATCCACGGCACAAAATGAAGTAGCACAAATGTCATAATTAATTAGCAGTTTAACGCCAGGACGCACACGGCAAAGGTGCCATCAATATTCAAGCGCCGGGACCTCCATGCCGGTGGGGTGGGGGGCATTCAGTGTGCCAGGAACTGGGGGAGGTCCAGCTGGGACAGCAGCAGGAATTTCTTCATGGAAAGGGTGGTCAGGCATTGGAAGTGCCCGGGGAGGTTTGGAGTTGCTATCCCTGGAGGTGTCCAAGGATGTGGCACTCAGTGCTCCGGGCTGGGGACAAGGTGAGCGTCGGGCACAGCTTGGATGGATGGGCTGGGAGGGATTTTCCAACCTCAGTGATTCTGTGATCACACCACAGAGCCCCACACCGCGGGAAGCTCAGCTGGAATCACAGAGAAATGAGGAATGACCTGTCATGTGCCCCTATGGAGCTGAGCAGGGATAGAGCCCACCACAGGCCAGGTTCATCCCTGTCCCACCACAGGGCGTGCCCTGTCCCAGGCCCTGCTCTTTTCCGGGGAAAACATCCACCCTGTCTCTCCCCCATCCATTAGGACCTTTCATTTCCGTATTTATAGTGACGATGACCCTCCCAGAGTCCACCAGGCAGCTCCAGCCCCTCTCACACCCCACCCTGCAGTGGGGACAGGGATGTGAATGGCACAGAGACCCAAAGCTGTCACACACCTCCCGTGGGCAGCAATTCCTTTCCCAGGGATGGAAAAGGGACTCAGCAGCACGAAGTTACCAGCTTCCCCATGGATCAAGGCAGACAGAGCAGGGGTTAGACCTAAGGGAAGCCCAGCACCAGACCTGCCGCACAAATTAAAACCAAACCAATAAAAATCATCAAGGCTGGCTCCTGGCAACAGCAAAAACCCAAGAACTCCCTGAGAGAGCTCTCAGCCCTACCCTTGCCCCTGAGCAGATATTCCCAGTGCTGGCGGGTGCTGGGAAGTGTATCCCACATACCTGGAGCCCAGCAGGGGACAGATCCCCATGGGACACCTCAACTCCTGCCCTTGTGAGCTCCACAGCCCTGAAAATAAATAACCCCAGGACACAGGCACGATTCCCGAGGGCTCCGGAGCAGGGCAGATTCCTGCAGCAAAATAAGAGTGAGGACTTACAGGCATCCAGGTCTCCTTCCACCCTCGGCTCTCTCAGCTCCACTCCCTTCCCCATCCACCTGTGGGAGATGTTCAGGAGGAAAGAGCAAAGCGAGGGACGAAGCCCCTCAGCCCTGCATCCATTTGGGATCATCCCGGTGCCAGCGCCGAGCTTTGGCAGGTGAGGAAGGCAGCGCCGCCGTCTGAGCCTGGTCTGGGTTATTGAAATGCCACTCCTGCCTTGCAGAGCCAACTCCATGGTGACAAACAGCGCCGGGGAAGCCGTGACACCGGCAGGTCAGAGCCAGCACGGCAGCACGGGGAGGGAACAATGAGCCGGAGCAGGGACCCGGGCTGCGGAGAAAAGGATGGCCTTGAGGAGGAGAAAACGCACGGCACGCGGGAGAAGGTCGTTAACTTAAGTTTCCTCTTTTTTTAACCTAATGAAGTCTTTTATTAACACCATCTGCAAGAGGCCAGCACCTCGCCAATATCTGCTCGGGGGCTTTGTACAAGTGTGAAACTTCTCTGCTGTTTTTCCAGGCCGGGCCATATACCAGCAC
This sequence comes from Orthonyx spaldingii, assembly GCA_013397795.1. Classification (NCBI taxonomy): domain Eukaryota; kingdom Metazoa; phylum Chordata; class Aves; order Passeriformes; family Orthonychidae; genus Orthonyx; species Orthonyx spaldingii. Next base: position 216,531 of record VZTJ01003522.1, read on the forward strand.
TTGGAAAATGGGATGTTTCCAGGGATTTTTTCCCCCCACAAAGTGTTGACTCCTGCAGGTGAGAGCCCCGAAAAAGTGGCTCCGTTTTGTCCATCATTCATGAGGGAACTTGCACTGCAGAGTTCCACATGGGAATGCCGCTCCTCATGATGGAGCAGCCTATTCCCAAAGCTGGGAAGGCATCAGCAGGGCACTCATCCTGCCTCCCACAGCCCAGAGGGAAATTCCCTGTGGAACAGCTTTGGATCCAGGCAAAGGTGGCTACAGGAGCAGGGATTTCTGTGGAGGGAGCCTGGAAGATGCCTCCCACCACCATGTGCTTGTTTGAGAGCAGAACTCATCTCCTTCAGGGTCACATCCTTCATAAATCTGGTTTGACCCACTCCTCCTGACTCTGTCTTGTCCTGCCCTGTTATTCCCAGCTCCAGCCATTCACCATCCAGGATCTGAATCACCTCCATACCAGGTCGTCCCACAAACCACGAGATGCTGCACTGCAGCCTTCCTGGGTCCCTAAGTCAGATTTAAAGGATGTCTGTGTGGTGTTTCCCAGCTCTGCACGGGCTATTTCAGCACCTGGAGCTGCTGGCAGGACCCAACGGGGCCAGGAGGAGTCGATATCTGACCATGGATGCTCTGGGCATGTTGGAGAAGTCCAGGAGCATGAGGGGGCCTTGGCCAGGTTCTGTCTCGAGGTGGTTCCACAGCAGAATCGGCTGTCGCACCACAGGTCCCATGGGTTTATCCCAGGTTTATCCCACTTCTGCCATGTCTGGGCTCTGGCTCCTTCTGCTCCAGGAACAGGGAGCAAGCCCTGAAGCTGCTCCTCAGCTGCAGTTGGCAGGGGGATAAATATCCTGAAATCCCAGTTGATCCCTGTTTAACACCCACAGCTGCACCACTGCACCACCTTCCCTGGCTCTCCACATCCCCGGGAAATGGCGCAGTCCCTATTCCCCTCTCAGGTCCTGCACCCATCAGATCCTGCTCCCTAGAGTTACACAGAAAAAAAGGATGGAATTTTCCTCCAAAAGATGGGATTTCTCCCCAAAAGAGGGGATTTCTCCCCACTTTGGTGTTCCAGGGCCCTGAGTCACTACGGGTGCTTCTAACTGTACACGGAATATTGCTCTGACTTTAGAGGTTGTGGGGATTATGGTTCAGGAATTCTCTGTACTTCATGACTTCCTCACACTGTGTCTAAACCTAAATCAAATGGAGGTTTTTCCATTGCTTTATTTTCCCCTTTTCCCAGGAAAACCCCTGTGCTTGTCTGGGGGTTTTGTGCAAATCCAGCTCTGTCAGGAAATGAACTTCCCAGCTGGACACAGGTAGACTCTGGCTCTTTCATCTTCCCTGCCAACACGAGGATCTCTCCTGGACGGCAGAGGCAGGGAGAAAACTCACCCTTAGTCCCCAGCAGCAGCACAGTGTCCTGTACATGCACTGAATCCATCTGTCATGGAGCATGGAAACATTGGATAATCCTGGAAGTGCTCAAGGCCAGGTTGGATGGAACCCTGGCAACCTCATCTGGTGCTATCCATTGGAACAAGATGGTGCTTTAGGTCCCTTCCATCCCAAATCAGTCAGGAATTTCATGGTGATCCCCCTGCCGGTGCCAAGCACAGCCCAGGCCAGGTACAACCCACGGAAAAACATCCGTGTCCCATGTGGAAGGCCTTCCACTCCAAAGGCAGGACCAACCATGAGCAGCACACACCAGGAGGGAGTTTTAACCAGCGGCAGAAAACAACCTGGGAATAACTCAGGAGCCTGGATTTTCCTGATGTTCCCTTGCCCACACTGCAGCAACAGGGAAACGCAGCCTTGTTATTCCCACTAATTAAACCAGGAAAACAATATGGAATGAAAAATACAGACCCAACAAAGGGAAAGGGGCAGTGGGCCCAGCACAAAGGAGCTGAGAGCACACGCCGCTGCCAGGTGGGAAAGGGGCAGGGAGCTGGGAGCAGGGATCAGGGATCCGGGCATGGAGCGCTGTGCTGCCAGAGAAATATTTACATTCTGTTCTGTTGCATACGTTCAGTTATCTGAGAAGAAGCTGGAGGAGATGCCACAGGAATATCACACAGCTCTGGAATAATTTCTGCCGCCTCAGTAATTAGGAAAACCTTAAAAGCAGCTCCGGGATATTTTGCCTTCCTGCTGCCTGCACCAAAGCCAGCTCTGCTCCCATCCATGCCTTTCCCTTCCCAGAAACTTTTCCCAGCTGCATCTGAGGACACAAAACATTTACCTGGGAACTCAGTAGCTGGAAACATCCCCTTCCACAGGCAGGAGGAAAGCTGGCTTGTCCCTCCTCTGCCACCCAAACCCAGCTAGAGCATCCCTGTGCCTGGGTTTTGAGGGATGCACAGCCAGCACCCCCCAGGTGATGGGACAGGCACTGCCCACGGCTGCCAGCGGGCAGGGGACAGGCACAGCCAGCCAGAGGGACCTGCAAAGGGATGGGATGGAGAATCCAGGGTTGAGGGGGAGAATTCAACCCAGAGCGCAGCTCCTGCCTCCTCCTGCCTGCTGGGAGAGAGCCCCATGGGAACACACATCCATCGGCAAGCAGGAATTCCAGGAGAGGGTGTGTGGGACCAATGTATTTATTGTGGGGGGGGGGGTTTATCCCAAAAAATACCATAAGGAAACATACAGGACAAGGATAACCATTATGCCATGACAGTTACCATCAGGTAACGAGGGGCGGGGAACCCTAAGGGGGAACAGGGAGGTAACACCCCTAAGTCTGACTTTAGGGTAAGCAACCCCCCAAATCTGCCCCAGGGTCTGCCGGTGCGGCTGTGCCACGGCCGGGCATTCCTGCCGGCCATTCCTGCCGGGCACCCCAGTCCGCAGTTCCTTGTGAAGGAAACTTGATTTCCCCTGGCAAGGGAGAGGCGGCGGCCGCAGGAGAGGCAGTGTGGCTGTGCCGGGTTAATTTCTTGTCTTGCCTGCGAACAGCCCACTTAGTGCCACTTCAAACTCCCTAATTCCGGGCTTTACGTGGAAATGGTTTTAGAGTGCGCTGGAAACCCCGGGTTCCTTTTCCAATCTCGCGACGTCTTTAGAAAGCAATTCCTTAAGCCTCCGTTTCCGAGACCCTTTTAATCTCTGCAAATTATTGGTGAGAGCGGAATCAAGGCAAACTGCCACCACAGCGCTGTCACCGTGCAGAGAGAGGCTGCCGATGATTATTTACAGGAAACCATCGCTTTTGGGGCGAGAAATAAATTAGCATTTATACTGGGTTATTGAAAAACGCCCCCCCAAAAATCAGCCTCCATCTCCGTGTCAATTGTGGCTCACCGAGGTCAACACCTCCGCGGTGACAGGCACGGGCTCACATCGCGAAGGACAACTTATGTGTGGAAATGAGCCCCAAATGTGTCATTATTATCAGGGAGACAAGCCGGGCTGGGAAATAACACCTGCACTCCTGGAAATGACATCTGCACAGCCCGGGATCCGGGCGACCTTCTGCGGAATGGGGGTAATCAGGGAGCGGGGGAAATCACCCCCAAAAATTAAAACCCAAGAGTTTGGCTTCTTGGGTCTTTGCTGTTACATTTCCTACGTATTTTGGTGTGTGGCTTTTTTTGGTTTGTTTGTTTTTTGTTTTGTTTTGTTTTTTTTTTAAATTGGCTTTTAAACGACTTCAATTGGAATCTTCAGCTTGATCTTCCCAGGCTAGGGAAGGATACAGTCCTGTTTTGTGTGGCACATGCAAGTGATGAAGGATTAAATTAGAAAAACACATTCTATGAGTGAGAAAGGTTTCAAGGCTGAGGGTTTGGTATTTTTGTGAGGCATTTGCCACATCAATAGGATTTTCTTTACACCTGCTAAAAAAATGATGGTTTTTATCCCAAATATCACATTACTGATGTGGGGAAAATTCTGGGGTGTTTTCAGTGCAAAATGGCCATGAGGGGTTTTGTTGGCTGCATTTCTACCAGCTCCGCCTGGGCTGTGCTTCCCCTTGGGCCCTGCCAGGGGATGCAGGGATGCCCGGGATAGGGGCAACGGGTGTGCCAGTGGGCAGGGACCTGCCCCAGCCCTGTCACCAGGGAAGCTCCACCAGCAGGAGTATGGGGGCAGCCGTGGTGTTCAGGGTCCTTTTCCCCCTGGCTCCCCCGTCCTGGGGCACACTCGCTGTATTTCACTCACTGTATTTCACTCCCTGTGCACAAAGTTCCCAGTTCAGGGTCCTGGTGTGTGAGCAGAGGCCACAGGGGCTGGTACTGTATCCATTACCTGAGTCCTTCAAACCACCCCGCTGGTGCCACATCCCAAAATCCCGGGCTCCAGGGCCAGTCTGGCGCAAACAGGACCAGTCTCTCTCAGCCCTTTGCCTTATTTCTGCCTGGTTTGTCCCCAAAGCAGCATTGAGGTCTCAGTGAGATCCCAAACTGGCCCAGTCTCTCTCAGCCCTTTGCCTTATTTCTGCCTGGTTTGTCCCCAAAGCAGCATTGAGGTCTCAGTGAGATCCCAAACTGGCCCAGTGGCTTGCAGGGAACCATTCGTGCACCACCAGGAGTGACCTCTCCCTTCCCAAGGGAAGCAGGGACACCACACTCCATCCATCCATCCATCCATCCATCCATCCATCCATCCATCCATCCATCCATCCATCCATCCATCCATCCATCCATCCATCCATCCATCCATCCATCCATCCCTGGTTTGCCAAGCTGCAGGTTAATGCCAGGGCTCTGTCCCTGCAGGGCTGGGGGGTCCCCACTCCTCCTGCCAGCCCAGGGGGCTCCAGCCTGATCCCCTCTGCAGGGCCCCCACCCGCCCCGACAACACAAGGGCCCTTCTGTGTCCGGGTGGGATGGAGATTTCAGCAGCTCCTTCCTGGAGCGTGAGCCCCAGAAAGGAGGGGACCTGCTCCAGAAGGGATGAAAAGCTCCAGGTGACACAATAAAATAAAACAAAATGTGACTACCAGCCTTTGGAGGAAGGCTCTGGAGAAGGAAGAGCTGGGCTCAGACACTGCTCAGGAGTTCATAGCACCGGGGGCTGTGCCGGGGCCCCGACCCCAGGGACAGAGCTGTGTCCCTCCCCAGGTGCCCTGAGGGGCAGCCGTGACCCCACCCGTGGGCAGCCCCTGTGCAGCTCCCACAGGGATGTAGGGAGGCGCTTTTTTTTCCTTCTTTTGTCTTTTTCTTCGAGGTGGGAAGGGGAAAAGAGGTGCAGCGAAAAAGGGCGGAGGTGCCAGGAATTCTGCCCAAACGGTGGGAAGATTGCAGCTGAATGCAGCTGGCAGGAAGGGGGGATTTGGATGGCGATTCATGGGGATTGGGGACCCATTTAACTCCTGACCCCCACCGGGGTCTCAGAGTTTCATCGGGGAGCACAAACTTTAAAAGGCAAAACTGTCCTTGCCCTGATCTTTTATTTTTAATGATCACCATGGAGCTGAAGGTGCCTTGCCTCCAAAAAGATCCTAAGAGATCAGGGAAAAGATGGGGTTTGAGACGGAAAGGATCCAGTCTGGAGAGTGTGGGATACCCCTGGCTCCCCAAAACGGGCCTCAGCCCCTGGCGGACGGGGATCCGGGGAGCAAACACCGGGAGCAGCCCGGGAACCGGTGCCTGCTCGGGAGAGAGGTGCGGATGCTGCTCGCTGAATGCACCGAGTTTCACCAATCTGTGGGGAAGGCGCAGCCCCGCGGGTCCCCCCACGCCGCCCGGGCGCGGCCGGGTGCGCGCAGCCAGCGCATCTCCCAGCGCACGGAAACGCGGGGTCCGCCCGCCCCGTCGCGGCGGTGCCCGGCCCGGGGGAATCGGGGAGAGCTTTGGCCGCGGGGTCTGTCCCGACAGAGATCCCGCTCAGCCCCGCCGGCCTCAGGAGCGGCCCCCGGCCGGGCCGGAGTCCCCGCAGGCGCTGCCCCGACAGGCGCGGGGTCCCGGGGCAGGAGCTCCGCAGCCGCTTCCCGGGGCGAGGGGAGCGCGTCCCGCAGCCGGCCCGGCCGCCGCCCGCGGGCTCGGGCTGCCCCGGGGCAGCCTTTCGTTGTGCCGAAACCAACGAACAAACGAAGAACGACCAAAAAAAATAGCCCAAAACACAACCGCAAACGAAGCATCAGCCCTACAGGGGCCCCGCTGTCACGGGGGTCCCCGGAGGGCCCGCACCCCGCGGCGGCGGCTCTGAGGGGCTGGGGCCGGGCGGGAGCTGCGCACCCCCGGGGTCCGGCCAGGGAGAGGGAAGAGGGAAGAGGGGAGAGAGGAGAGGACTGCCCGGCTCCTGCCGTCGGGGCCGGGGCCGCCGCGCTGCTCCGGGACGCTTTGCCCGGGGGTCGCCCCGCGCCGTGGAGAGGGGATCGGGGGAACGGGCAGGTACTTACGGGCGCGGGCAGCGGGGCCGGGGCCGCTCGGAGCCGCTCCGGTGCTGCCCCGGGGTGGCCGGGCTTAAGAGCCGTCGGGCGGGC
>VZTJ01003522.1:224387-260933 GCA_013397795.1 Orthonyx spaldingii
GCCCCGGCCCGGCCCGCTGCCCGCGGGGATCGCCGACGGCCGCCCCACCCCCACTCCCCTCCCGGCCTCCCTTCGAGTTTTTTTTAAGTCTCTCCGGTTTTCGGACAAACGGCCCCGACGGCAGCCCCGAATGCTTGTGAGTGAGCCGTGAGAGTGCGCTTGGGGTGTGTGTGTGTGTGCACGCGTGTCCGTGCCCCCGTGTCCCGTCCGCCGAGGGCTCCTCCCGGCGTGGCGGGGGCAGCCGGGGCAGCGCGGGGGCTCCGCTCCGGCCCGGCCCCGCTCTCCGGCGGCAGCGGGCCCCGGCAGTCCCGGCATGTGCCGCGACAGCCCCGCGGAACGCCACAATAAACCTTCTGAAGCGCAACTTATCTCGGCAGAATTAATTTCGCGGGGGTGCCCCGAAGTGCCGTTCCGTTCGTAGCCCGATCGGAAGTAAATTGAGCGGCAGCTCGAGGCGGGAGCCGCGGCAAGAGAGCCCTGGAGTGCCGGTGCTCAGATTTAAGGGGAAAAACCCGTTTTTCTCGTTGTTGTTATTAAATATCGCTGAGTTAATGAATGGCCGCGCGTGGACGGGGCGCGCCTCCCGCGGAGTCGCCGCAGCCCCCGGCCCTTGGCTCGGCTCCCCACGAGCTCAGAGACCTGAGGAGGTGACGGAGAGCCCGGGGATTCCCGGGGCTGGACCCCGCTTCCCGCCGGAATCGGGCCCCGCAGCAGCCGGGGCCGGAGGATGCGCCACGCCGGAGCGGGGTTTGTCCCCGCGCCGCTTCCCGAGCAAATCCCGCACATCGGGAAACACTTCTCGGGACTTTTCGGCAATTTTTTTTTCCTTTTATTTTTTATTTTAATTTTATTTTAAACAATAAAAGGAAGCCTTGTTCTCACGAGTTGGCTGCTTCGTTCTCGGTGTACGGACTGAGAGACAACCTCAAAATCCCGTTTTTTCTGCCTCCTTTCCGGCTGCCAAGGATTTAATTCCGTGTTCCCCCGCTTCTGCCAGGCTCCCCCATCCTTGGGGGATGAACCCCAGCCGCGGTGGAGGCTCCCCAGTCCCGGGCAGCGCCGGGGCTCACTCCACTCCCGGCTGTGCCGTGAGGGAACGATTCTGAGGTGGAAAATCGGGATTTTGGCCTCTGTAAGACCACAGAGCCGCTCCCAGCCCCCTTCCCAAGCCCCGTGAAGGGACCTGGAGGGGGACGGGGGTCCCCACCATTCTTCTGAGTGGGGAACGGCAGAGACCCCCTTCCGCTCCCGACAGATGCCACACGGGGACCTCCCCGACTCCCTCCCCTTTCCATGAGGGATAATTTCTCCCTGCCAGCTCCCACGGGAAACGGCTCAGTGTGTCGGGTGGGAATGAGCTCAGCCCGGTGAGCGAGTTCCCCCTCAAATTCTGTTAAATCCAAAGGGATACGTCAGGCTCAGCTCCAGCTCGGAAAAAAAATTGTATCTACAGGCAGAGCAGCTTCAGCAGCTCCACAGAGATGCTGTCCCAGGGTGACTCCTAGAGCCACCAGCAGCCAGGGGACACAGGCAGCCGAAGCAGAGCCCCAGGAGGGGTGGTGCTCCTTGCTCAGGTTCTGCATCCCAGCCCAGCACCCCGGAGTCGCTCCAAGGGTTCGAGCGGGCAGCACAGCTCCCAGGGCTGAGGCTGGCTCCACTTGGGATCAGACTGCACGTGGGTGAAGGGTTGGGCAAAAGTCTTTCCCACAGCAGCCCCCAAAATGTTTATCCAGACTTATTTTCATGCCCCAAAAAACGGGAGCGAGGGACAAAGCCAGCAGCACCCTGGGTCCATCTGCCTCTGGCACACAGCCCACCCACCCCACTCGTTTCTCCAGCCCATTCCCGTGAAAACTCACCCTCAGTGCTGATTTTGTCCGGCTGGAAAAGCAAAATGACTCTTTTTGAGCCCCCAGTCTTTTCCTGGCCAACGGAGAAGGCCGTGGGGAGGGCTGGCAGCTCCCAGCCCCGGGAACGCTGCATTACAATGAAGGATTCTGCTCCACCCTCAATCACTTGAAAATAATGAATCCAGGTTGATGATTTCTTCCTTCCAAGGTTACACGGGGCTGTCTGGGCTTTTCCCCCGTTGCTGGTTAACACCTGGATGTTTGGAAGGAAGGGAGCACCGTGTCCTGTGCTGTGGAGTTGCAGCGAGAGCAGGGCTGGGAACTTTACCGATTTACACAATACCTGGATTTAACGGAAAAGTCCAAAAGGAAAGTTGAACTGGATGCTCTCCTAATTTTTAATTTTTTTTATTAAACAAAGATTTTAAAGGCTAGGGTAGAGGCTGGGTGGAATTATCTTCCAATAAATCAATAGAAATGTGTGCCCATAGGTAAAAGATACAAACAGGCTCTGGAGGGGGTTGGAAATTAACCACACACCACCGCTCAGAATTTCAAAAGCCACTTTATAAAGCAAATAAAAATATTTACTGATTTGGTACACTCACACAGAAAATCCCTAGAAAGAGTGCTAAAACCAAATGGAATCTCTGCCCTTCGCAGCTATTTTAAATTAGGTATCAAACAGACAAGTCCACGTCCCCTGCCTGGTTATGCCATGACAAAACCCATGTCAGAAACAGGCACACGTTGTAAAAGTTGAAATGTTTTACTCCAGAGTCTGAAAAATCCCTTCTCCATGAGAAACTGAAGGAAGCATCTGACAAGGAGCAGCGAGGGCCGTGTCTTTCAGCACCGCCGGCTGCCTGCTGGGTCTGCCCCGGGAGTTCATAAAATCCCATTTCTGGGCATTCTTTCCCCCTCCGTGTCTGTTTGCAGGCTCTTGTGTGTGGAGTAGAGGATGTTTGGAGTTCAGAGTGGCAGGCAGCGCTCGGCACAGCTTGGATACGTAAGGAGGACAACACAGTACTCCCACTTCATCCCACGGCAATCCGCTCTTTCCCAGTCCCTCCCAAAAAATCATCAGCATCAGGTCCGTAAGAAATGTGCACATTTAAAACAGGCATCGGTTTAAAAACTACAGGAATGGTGCTTAACAACTTAATTTCCCCCCGCCCCCCCGCCACAAATAATAAAAAGAACAAAAGGAAAAAATCTGGACGTTTCCCGTATTTAAAAATAAAAATAGGAGGCAGGAGCTAATTCCAGCTGTACCTTCCTGCGGGAGGTGGGAGCGGGTAGGGCCTCCCGGGGCCGTATGCCTGCAAACAAACAAACAAAAGCAAGCATTTATTTTTGGGATTAGCAGCACAAGTAAACAAGTGGGGCAAGCTCGAGGCGCCACACTGAACGGGGACAAAACATCCTCTGCACGGAGAGGTGCCCAGGGCAGGGCTGAGCATCCCTCATCCGTCTGGGGAGCCTCCTGAAAACACCGGCTGGGGTTGGACCTCCCTGGAGCAGAGCGGAGCTGCGCAGCACCGGCTTTGCAATCCCAAATAAACCCAAATAAACCCAGCCTTCCTTTGGGACTTCCCACCTGTGACACCTCTGCTGTGCTCTGTCTGCAGCAAAGGGACAAATGTTGGAGCCAGGGACAGACATTGATACATGGGGTAGCTCACACTCAATATGTGAAGTATTTTAAGGAAAAACTAAAGCTGTATTTGTTGCAGGAGCGGTAGTTTCCAGCACTCCTTCACTTTAATAAGAGGTCAAAGAGATCCAAATGCCACTTTGGAAATGACCCCAAACTAGACGTATATTTGTACTTAAATTCAGGCATTTGGTACATCAAGTATCAAGTAAAAAAATCCATTGGGAAATTTCACAGAGCCACCCTGAAGCATTTAAAATGATTTCCAAACCCGGTATATTGCAGAGACCAGCAAGATAATTAAATGTGATGCACCAACACCAGCTACAGACTTAGTTTGCTCTTGGGGTTTTTTTGGTGTGGAGGGAAAAAGGGGCTTCCTTTCCGTTCTTTAAAAGAGAAATCCACCTTTATCCAGCCCACGGCAGCCGAGATAAGCACGGAAACTGCAGAACCGGGGAGCAGACCTGCCAGAAAGGCTCCTGCAGGCAAGGTTTGTTTCCAGGTTTGATGAACTCAATTAAAATAGGAAACAAGTTGGCTACATCCCTTAAAAAAATCGTTCCAAACCAGCAGCAGGAAAGGACAAAGCGGAGGCTTGGGAGAGCTGCACCAGCCACGGATGTGGACGCTCCGTTGTGTGTTGCTACAGGCTGGAATAAAAACGCCCAACACCTGCACCACCCCATCAAGTTTATTCTTTGGTTCTCTGGGAGAGCTGGAAGGCAGTAAAGCCCTACTCCCAGGGAGCCCCCCAGATCCATGGCAGCTGCATTAATTTTGTAAGCACTCTGCGGCAGCGCGTTTATTAACCTCTTCAGACCATGTTCTGTATGCTGTAAAAAAAGAATTCAGAGGTGAAAGGGCCCAAAGATAATTATTTATGCTGCTACGTGTCACCACTTCCACTTGAATCCCTTTTCAAGGCTTTAAAGCTTTGAAATTTTCAGGCAGCAAGGCCGGATTCAATGATTAGGTTGGCACCCTAAACCCTTTCAGGTACCTTCTCATTTCACTCCAGCCCTGAGGAAATAATGACATCTGAAAGTTCATTTTAAACTAACAACAACAGAAAAAAGCAACAAAAATGTAAAATTAAAAGGACAACAAAAATGTAAAATTAAACAGTTGCAGCACAACTGCAAAGGGAATTTTTTAAGGAGCACATTTACTGGAGCTAGAAGATTTGTCCTTAATCATGTATGTGAACAAAAATAAAAGGGTTGTCACCACTGGGTTTTAATGTTTCCTGCAGCAGCAGGTGGGTCCATGCCAGGGGAATTCTGTTTTGGGCAGGACCACACCATGATCCAGGCTGTAGATGTCCACAAAGCTCCCAGAGAGCTTTCCAGGTGGGAACTAACTGGGATACCCTCCCTGGGCCCCCACTGCAAACCCTGCTGGGAGACTATTCCTGCTTCCCCTCATGATTCCAGCTGTTGGGTACCAAGATTTAAGGTTAGGAATGAACGGCTTTAAGCACAGACTCCTTTAGCAAATGTATCCTGCCCAGGATGCAGGGCAGAGCAGGGTGTGCTGTGACAGACAGACTTTTTCAAGTGTCCATTTCCCAGACTAATTAAACCCTGCCCAGACTCCAGCGGCACAAAGATCCTCCCCTGATTTTTCCCCAGGAGCACGGCAGCCCCTGCTATGGATTAGTGCAATCAGGCATTTATTCCTTTGGCTCTGGGGTTTTGGGTAAACCTGTGCAGCACAAAATGAAAGATTTCTGAAATCTGATCCTATCAATGCACCTCATCCAAATTTAAAATGTATTTTAGAGGTCCACTGGGGACTGGTTCAGGCCCTATTATTTCCCTGTGATTATAACCCATGTTGTTGAGTTCTGCCTCCAGTCAAAACCAGTGCTGGCAGGATTTGTACTGGTGTTGTGCCATGTAACACACATCTGGGTACTGGGGAGGTGGACTGGCTGGGAGGAAGAAAATTAAAACTAGGAGTGACTAAAAAGTGACTTGTCCTGAGCTGAATCAAGCCCCAGCAGAAGGCACATTTCCAACAGCCTGTCCCTTAATTTCCAGATAAAGGATTGGGCAATGGGGCTGTCACCCTCCTCTTCCCTGGGACTGTTCAGTAACCTTCCCACAGCTCTGACTTCCCCAAACAGCAGCCGAACTAAGAGTTTAACCTAGACATCCAAAATTTATTTTAAATGGTATTTAGCAGTGCAAACACCCACAGTTCTGGTACAACAGTATATGCAGATCATGTTTTACTGGGATCACACCTCCTCCCAAAATTCCCTAAGCAAAGTCACCTGCTGCTTCCAAGCAGCATTTTCACTCTGTGGCATTTTCATGAACTGTTGACCAAGTCACCTGTAATTTTGGATGAGGTTCTCCCCTCACGTTTGCTTGTTTCCATTTAGCCACACAGAGCTATTCCCACATGTTTATTCCTGTGGCTATGAGAATCCAACATTTGCATTAAGTAGTTTTTAAGCTCAGAGAAAGTCAATAAACACTTGAGGGGAAAAATTCGGGAAGTTGTAAGAAGCTACGTTTTAAACATGCTGGGGAGAACCCAAAAGGTACAGTGGGAAAACTTCCTTATGGAAAAGGAAGACTGGTGGGAATACTTGCCTCAGGCTGCAGGAAATGTGTGACTTGGGACCACGTTTGATGGGTGTTAATGAACACTGGTGGTGCAGACCCAGCATGGGCCTTGTGCCAGGGGTACACCCAGAGGGGCTGGACAAGGCTGGGAGTCACCCATCCGTATGTGGTGACATGGTGACATTAAAACCAGCTCAGGAACGCCTTCCCATGCCACACTGCCTCTCCACAGCCACATGAGAAGGAAGCTTCTACTGGGAGGAGAACACAAGGTACCAAGTGGGGCCCTGTTTTCCTACCTGTCTGCCCCTGTCCATGCGATCCTCGGGTCTCTGTGGGTATCCCATGGGTCCCAGCCCCTGGTACTGAGCTGGCTGGAACTGATTTGGGGATTGCAGCATGCGGTTCCAGGCAAGGAGAGGAGCAGCTCCGGCAGTTCTGTGCAAGGAAAAAACACTGCAGTGTGAACTTGGCTCCTGGAGAGAGTCCCACAGCACAAACCCACGCCTGGATGTGTCTCAGAGTTGAGCACAGACAGCCAAGTGCTAGAGAGAAACCAGGAGCGGGGAATATCTTCCCAAATCTTCCTAAAGGCCACTTTTCTGACTGCTTCCTTCGTCACAGCTCGAAAGCTGCACCGCCACGAGCAGCAAACTCGGCTGCACACAGCAGATTTTTCCAATTTCCTGGAAGGCTTCTGTGCACCTTTTATTCCAGGGGTGGATCTGTGGATCCCAAAGGCCCCCCAGCACCCCAGGAGTAAACATGTGCCGGGGGCTTTCTTCTCTGAACGCCCAGACTCTTTCTGGGAGTCCATTCTTCCCAGTTAATTGCAGGTTGCAAATGAATTCTTACGGCGAGCATTCGGAATCTAGGGTAGGGGCCTTGGCTGCTTTTTCCCATCCATTATTCTGCTCAATATGTCAGGAGGTCTGATCGGGAAGAAACCTTTTCAAGTTCTATTGATGCCGTTTTCAATTGACCACGGTGACCTAGCAACATAAGCACTAATTGGCACGGGCTGACTGACATTTGGTGTACAGTTTATATGGGAACGCAGATCCAACATCCATTATGGCCCAGTTTGCCATCCCGGATTACCCACGGCAAGAAATGTTTTCATTTCCTTCAAGTACCCATTTCAACGTGACAATTAGCAACAGGTAGAACACATCCAATACTGTTTGATTCAAAATATTTAGGGAAATGCTACAGCCATGATCCGGTGGTTAAAGCTGAGTGAGGGTGAGGAACAATTCCTTAAAGGATTCAGAGCAGGTGGGTCCTGCAGGACAATATGATGTTGTGAAGGAAAAACATGGAGAGTGGAGACAGTTAATCTTTCCTGACCCCTGCTGAAGAGGTAGTTGGCTGAGCAGAGCAGGGCCAGTCTGGAGGGAGATGGGGACAGCAGTGAACAAGTGGTTCTGCATCCCAGATTTGGGATGGGGACAGCAGAGAGCATAGCATTGCATCCCAGATTTGGGATGGGGACAGTAGAGAGCACAGCATTGCATCCCAGATTTGGGATGGGGACAGCAGAGAGCACAGCATTGCATCCCAGATTTGGGATGGGGACAGCAGAGAGCACAGCGCTGCATCCCAGGTTTGGGATGTGGACAGTAGAGAGCACAGCGCTGCATCCCAGGTTTGGGATGTGGACAGCAGAGAGCAGGAGCCCTGCGTTCCAGGTTTGGGATGTGGACAGCAGAGAGCACAGCGCTGCATCCCAGGTTTGGGATGGGGACAGCAGAGAGCACAGCGCTGCATCCCAGGTTTGGGATGGGGACAGCAGAGAGCACAGCGCTGCATCCCAGGTTTGGGATGTGGACAGCAGAGAGCACAGCGCTGCATCCCAGGTTTGGGATGGGGACAGCAGAGAGCACAGCGCTGCATCCCAGGTTTGGGATGTGGACAGCAGAGAGCAGGAGCCCTGCGTTCCAGGTTTACCTGCTGCACTACACGTCACTGTGCCTCTCCAAAGAGCCTCTGGCCAGCTGTGCTGGATTTCAGCCCTGGGAACTCTCTCCAGAGGCAGCCAGACTCCCAAATACCCAGCAGCTCGGGAAGGTCTGACTGTCCTGGCCAGGACTCACAGCCAGCTGCACAACACCAGGCAAACGGAGCTATGAGAACTGAGAGAGAGGTGCTGGGAGGGGAAGGACTTTAAACACACATCCCACCAGGTGGAGCAGAGGCAAAGCTGGAATCAAGACAGGCAGATGTAAGATTAAATGGGTGAAAACAGGCACTTTGGATGTGAAGGCATTGTGGTTTCACACCACGGGCTGCAAAGACAGCTGTTCCATCTGGGCACAGCAGGACCTGCCTGGATTTCAGGCAGGCAGAAGGAACTCCTGCCATCTCCACAAACAAGTAACTTGTTTCCTGTTTGGAAAAGCATTTTCCTACCTGATCAATAAGGACATGCACAAAGGCCAAGTGGTGACACTGAGCTATGTGCTTTGCTCTTCACTCCAGAAATGCACAATGTTACCCAAGCCCTCCTCAGAAGCAGCAATGCTGTAGCTAAAGCTAAGAGCACTTTACACTTGTGGGGCCTAAACACTCAAAATCAATGTTCTAAGTTCATACTTCGTTCACACTTACTCCTTTTGATTAAGTATTTTGAGTACTAACTTCTTCCCCCTCATGACTCCTAGAAAACAGCAGACTCTCCAGGAAGAATACACTGCTCTGCCATTAGGAAAATACTGGGAATTACCTATATAGCCCTAGCTCTAGGACTTTCATTAACAGTCATTCTGCCTCCACAACAAGTGCTGCTCAGAAATATGACTGAGGGTCACAGGGCAGCACTTGCTCCATGCCTGGAATGGGGAAGTTTGACACAAATTCCATTTGACATTAATATTTATTTGGCAAGAAACAAACATTCCTGTGTTCACACCTCAGCCACTTTGGAAATTATTTC
Organism: Orthonyx spaldingii; assembly: GCA_013397795.1. Lineage (NCBI taxonomy): Eukaryota > Metazoa > Chordata > Aves > Passeriformes > Orthonychidae > Orthonyx > Orthonyx spaldingii. The sequence goes on from VZTJ01003522.1 coordinate 233,409, forward strand.
TATGAAAAGGTTAAACAAAAAAATTTGCTTAACCAGATGACACATTTCCATCAGCCAGAGAGCAAATCTCCTTCCATAAACTCTGGACTGGCTCAAGAGCATGAACGGATCTTTGCAATGCCCAGGAATGTCAGGGCAGGGTGGGGAGGGACACCAAAATTCAGTTTCTCTGTTGCACACCAAGGTGCACCACTAGATTTAAAAGCAAGAAATCCTACACAGGAGACAGAATTGGTTGCATTATGGAGAAGCAGCTTTACACTCCTGGTTTTTCCCCCCAGGCCTGGGAAGGAAGAGCCAGTTTAGCTCCCACTGAACCACTCCACCCCTGAAATAGCACAAAGGCTCCAAGCCTTCCTGGCAGGGACAGAGCTCCTTGCTTATCCCTCACTTGGTGTCGTGAATGCAGGATATCCCAGCCTCCTGCCAATCCTCTCCATCCGACAGGACTGGAGCAGGGCTGGCCTCTCCCTCAGTCACTTCCTTCCCTGAGCAGAAATCCCTGGCTGCTCTCCCCCCTGTTGCTCTTGGAGCACCTGGAGCTGCAGCAGCAAGAGAGGACAGCAGTTTGGGGAACCAGAAGCTGCCAGGGAATGAATGGGAAACTCAAAATGCCTTCAACAGGTTCAGACATTTGTTCCTGCACTGAGTGTGTCTGTGTTTAACCTTCTGCTTAAGTCTCTGTGCTTGCCTCTGTAGAGCAACTAAACATCAGCTCTAAGCATGTCTGATCTGCTCCCCAAATCCAAAACCTTCCAAGAACACGGCAAAATTACTTGTTCTCAGTGCTGGCAGAGATTTTCATAAACCCTCCAAGGTGTAACAAAGAGAAAGCAATGACAAGTGACAGACCTGCAGCAGTCCTTCACAAATAAAAGTAAATAAATAGGATTTAATTAAGGGGTGGGAGTAGCAACTCCCATGGTCCAAGTAATATTAAAGTTTGCATTATGAATGAATCTTGCCTTGCAATATTCCACACAGATGAGGCACAGGACAAGGGAGCCAGGCTTACTTCAGTGGGGATCAAAATGGTTGCCATGGAAAGTGACTGTGGAGAGCTCAACAAATTCCCCCAAAGCCGTATTTTCAATGGTGAAACATTTGCAAATAAACCCAAGGGAAAAAAGCTGGGCCTCAGAGCAGGAACTTCTCTCCCTCCTCCATAAACATAAATAAATGTCATTATTCATAGCTGCCACAGGTAGCCTGGGTTTATTGAGCCCACCCCACTGAAGGACACACAAGCCATCAATGAGGGGACGCATGTAAAACATCCCTGATTATCAAACCATGTCACATTCCTTCTATTCGATGGCACTTATTGGGCTGCAGATTCCATAATCCTTCCCTGAGTCCCTTCTGCATTTAATTCAGTTCAGCCTTAAGTAGTTAAAGAAACTGTTTTCAGTGGCAACTAATAACTACTGACCTACAGTGACACTGCCCTACAATGGGCTTGTCAGGCCTGAAAAACTTGTACCAAAGAAGCTGATTAGGACTTCAAGAGGTTTGTAGCAAGAATCAATGGCTGGTCTGTGCTAATGCTGCGGCTGCGGCACAGCAATGATAAAAGTGGAACACCATTAGTTATGCCTCATTAAGCTCCACAGCCCTCCTAAAAAGAAATTTGTTTAGCCTGTCCAAAATCTAATGCAGTTTTAAGCTCTCTGTGTTCAATTTCATAGCATCTCAAAAGCTTCAATAAGATAAAGGCCAAAGAACCAAGAATGGTACCAAAGCACCAACAGTAAAGTTAATTTTGAAGCCTGAGTTTTAATGGAAAGTGTTTTTCCCTCCTTTTTTTAATACAAAGTACTCGAGCCTTTTAAAGGATGAACACCACGTAGTGGGCTCTCAAAACATCGATAAATCACGGACATTACTTAACCCAAAAAACCTGCTGTACAGCATCATTTCAACAATTTTAAACCACAATATTCCAAACAAAAAAGGGAAAACCAAACATTGGGATGCTGGCACAGCCCAATCCGCCCTCCTGGGCAAGTATCACATCCCTCCTGCCTTACCTTTGTGGTGTCTGCTGGAACAAGGGCGTGGGACCTCGCCAGGACTCCTGGGGTCGAAGATCTGGAGGGCAAAACCAAATGGCAAAATAAGAGAGAGCAAGTACAACTCCAGAGCTGTGCTCCACTTCTCTGCGTGACCCGGAGCTGCTTTTGGGAAGTGAAACAGGAAAGCTCAGACTGGATGTGCCACAGACACGCTCCAGGTCATGGGTTCCTGCTGCTGACTTGGACAGAGCTCTGCTGATAAAAGGCAATTTTTTGGCTTTAGCACATCCAATAAGCTTCATAATAATGAATTATGAATTTTAATTGCTAGACCCAGTGTTGGTTTGTGCTTAGATGCTTTGCAGGTGTCTCCTCTTGAATTTTTGAAGATGCAAAACCTTGTCTGTCACCCTAACAACTCCACTTAATATTTATATTTCTTACCAGTACATCAGTATGTAAAAATATGGGCACTCAAATACACACTCAGCACTTTATCACAACTACACACCATGTTTGTGACCAACAAAGATGTCAAAGTCAAAACATGGGCCAGTTTCCCTCTGACTGGGCTAAGTTATTCCATAAAGGCAACTAAAACAATGGCCAGAGCATGGAATAAAGTAGGTAGTTCTCCTTTATTCACATTGAAGCAAATGTAGTTGTATTTAAGATGCAAAAGATGAAGAACTCATTAATATAAAATATAAATACATTATCACTAAAGATAGCAAAGGTGCATTTAAAAGTTAATGTGGCCAGTGACAGTGCCCTAATAAAAACCTATTAATGATGTCTCAGCTAATGGAATCAGACTGAATTAAGCCTTTTTGGGTAAAACCTTGGCCAGAGCCCCAGCGCCGGCGTGCAGGAGACCACCCACTTGTCCATTGTTTGTGCCACCCAAACCAGCCCTGCACAAAGGCGAGGCAGGACCAACATTGCTTTAACAGGGCCCGCAATTAAACGCTTGTTGTCCTTCTAAATAACCTGGTCAGCAAACAGGATAAAAGCAGCAGCTCCTCAATAGCACCCAGGCAGCCCCCAGCACTCGGGGCCAGCGTCAATCAAAAGCTCCAGTTTCACTGACACCTTTGATGGCTTTCAATGGCCTTCAAGTGTGACCTAATTCCAACAGCTGGTTCCAGCAGCTGGATAATGGCCGGCACACGGACACCCCACTACGCTGCCAGGGGCAAGGACATGGAAGCTTGGCCTCCCTTGGAAAGGGGGAAAAATAAAATAAGTATGTCTGTGCCTCTCTCCTAGCTCTGGCTAGATTGTCTGTCCCAGCCCCAGCAAAGGGAACACCAAATAAATTCCCAGCCCCAGCAGCTCTGCTCTTCCCCGGAGCCTGCTGGGCAAAGCCAATCCAGCCCATAATTCTTTCTTTATCCCCCATGCAGAGTTATTGATTCAGCATTACACCTATACACACAATTACATCATCCAGTACATGAACCTGGTTTTACACCCCCCTCCCCATACACACACAGAGTTAGCAACTGATGCTTCTCGACTCCTCTTTTCCAACCAATTTCCAGCCTGAGCATGACCATGAAGGACTGAAGGTGGGGAAGTGGCACTTTCCTACTGATCAGCCTGGGAATCCCAAGGGCTTTTTCATGACCGAACAGGCTGCACCCACACAATGCCATGTTTATTTTGGAATACAAGGGGAGGGCAATGCAAGAGAACCCACAATGCTGCTTTAGAGGAAAATGAGCAATTTTTCAATTGGAGCTTAAAAAATTTTAAAAAGTTTGGGACAGCCCCAGAGTGTCACAACTTTCAATCAAAAAATACTCTAAAACAACTGTTTCTGGTAATTTCCAACTTCCACAGACAGCAGCAGCAGCACAGAAACACAGGGAACATCTTACTTCCAGACCCTTCCACTCCATATGAGCAAGCACCCTGCTCTCCTGCTTAACCACACCTTTCTGCAACTCAGTTTAAGACAGACTTTAATGAAATCATCATCAAAACATTTAAAGCCCCCTTTTCATTATTCATTTGTATGGCTGACAGAACAACCTTTGCGGGAGAGAGTCCGGAGCAGTGAATTGCACTTCAGAAAGGTACAAAATGGGAGAAGAAATGACAATTAATATTTTCTTCAGGCTGCAAAACTTAGGCGTTTCCTAGAGCTATAAGGCCAAAGAAACTGCCTTCTCTAGCAGCTCCTCAAGTAACAATTTATCTAATCAGGGTGGCAATCAAAAAGGAGATTTTGTGTTTACTGATTGCACTAATCAAAATCACTTTTCAAACGCAGCTAATTGACAAGTTTACTGCCTGCCACGCAAGTCATAAATCAGATGTCCTGTGCTGCAGGAGCCAAACCTGCCATTCCCAGAGCACTGCTACCCTGCACTTGACTCGCCAAGTTATCAGTGCAGACAATTATTCATCAGCTGAAAATTGGCACATCCAAGGCAAATCAGGGAGCACCGGTGAGGAACACCCCCAGCCGGCTCTTGAGGAGGAGATGGCTCCTGGCTTGACCGCATCGCCCTTCTGGAGGCTGATTTTACTGCAGTGTGTGTATAAAAATACCTCACACCAAGTGGAAAGTTGCTATGCATCAATCCCACTGTGGGGATTTTGACCACATCAGCTGTGGTTTTTCAGGAATGTGTGGCTTCCAGATGCTTCCCAGTCCAGCCATGCCACAACAGTGGTTCTCTCACAATGGTACAGCTGATGAACACAACTCGGACATATGAGACAATCTTGTGTTATCCACGAGGCCTTCCCATTTCCTAATTTGATTTTTTAGCTGAAGGTACCTGTGCCTTGATGGAGACATTTGGGGACTGAAGGGGGTGACTGCAAAAGGGAAGATGATGGCTGTGCTGCCAGGCCTAGGAACACCTCTAGGGACTCCAGGCAGAACATTGTCGAGGGGAATTGGCCCAAGTGCTCATGAATTTCCAAACACACTGTCCGGGTACACTCTTCCCACTCAGCAAGAACCTCACTGCAGTGAGGTTTGGGGAGTTGCTGACACTCCTCATCTTCACAGGTCTGCTTGGCATCAGACCCACACAATCCATAATCCAGGATGTGCTATGAACTTGGGGCAGGTGAACATTCAAGAGGCTGATCCCAGCAGAAACCTGGGGCTATGGCACCTGGAGGTGGTCTTCTAACAGGAGTTTAAGCAAGTCTGACTCTACCTGATTGAGGAGGAGTTGAGACACACCTGGTTCACTCGGCATTGACAGTCCTGGGTGGGCTGGGGTCTGACCCTCCAGCCAGGCAGCAGGATGTGTTTTGGGAATGGTTCTAGGGAGCAACACAGCCCTCAGGCTGTTTGATCCATCCTCCCAATGGCCACGAGCTGTCTTCAGGCCTTAAATAACAAGGTCCTGAAAGAAACAATCTCCAAACCCAAGCGCTGCCGTCATCAGTGGCAAAGACTTCACACCGCAGTCAGCGCAAATGAGAAGTTAATTAGAGTTTAAGCCTAATCTCCCAGTACAGCTCAGTGTCTTAGCAGAAGAGGAGGAGAAAACACAACCCAATGAAGTGGCAGAGAACACATCTGCAGCGTGCAGCACTGCGGTGTCCCACCAAAGCAGGGTGCCAGGAAGCGGCTCTGGAGAGCGCGGCTGCTGCACAACCCTGCCTGCTGGAACAGCCTCCGGGCTGTGGCTCCGCCTGGCTCCTCTCCCTGCTGCTCCAGACAACAGCAGGACAGCAACCTCTGCCTTGTGGAAAAAGCAGCACAACGAGGAGGGAAGAAAAGCCCGACCAATTACTCTGAGGTTTGCCAGGCACACCTGCAGAACAGTGACCGGGGCTGGCGGCAGTGCTCCGCAGGGAAGGGAGGCTGGCGTGAAGGAAAGCCACCAGACAGTTTTCCCGAGGCCAACAGATGGACTGGGATTTCTCATCCATCTGTGGCTCCAAGCTTCCTCAATTCGAACCAGACAATGGCACTGGGCAGTATTTGCCTGCAGAGTGCTGCCTGTTGAGCACAAGGGTGCCATGAGCATGAGAACTTGGGAACGGCCTCATTGGCAGGATCGGCTCCTGGGATGTGGGACAGTCAGAGCAGTTTGGAGCATTTCTCACAACACACCAGGACTCAGCAGGAACAGCAGCACAGGGACTGCTGGGCTCCCCAAAACTCCCCCAAAACCATGTAAATAGTCTCTTTCTGGAGATGAATTTGAAACTGTGATGCCTGTCTGGTAGTTCTGCCTTCCCACTCCCCACATTCTTCGTTCCAGATCACAATAAAGAAGTGAGAGAGATAAACAGAGATGATGTTTAGACCAACCCAGCTCTGAGAAGCAGGAAGCAGAGCCCACTTACTTGACAGCAGTTTGGGTATCTGCTGCTGCCCTCCCATGAGGGGCCTGGCGTAGGGGCTGCCGTAGGCTCCGAGCGGCACGGCGTTGGGATACATCCCTGGCATCCCCCTGTCCCTCGGCATCATGTGGCTGTCACAGGGAAGAAATGGCAAGGAAGCTGGTCAGGATGCTGTAGTGAATTGCCTCTCCCAGCACAGTTGCCTCCCAGCCCATCCCACGCCCCAGCTCTCTCCAGTGGGCCAGGGATGCGCTTGTGCATCGGGGCCCAGGCACATCCTGATGCACACACGGGCCTTGGGAGCTGCTCCCAGGGAAATGCTCAGGTTTCCAATGCCACAGCTGTGGTTTTTATTGTAACTATGACATGGAAGAGGGTTCACAAGTGCAGCCCCAGGACAGCCCTGCTTTTCTTTCCTAAAAGGGGATGCTTTTCCTTCTCACAGCTCCTCCAGAGCTGTAAGATGAAGATATTTTCTCTTCCTAAGGAGACACTCCAGAGTTTAACTTTATTTGCCAGTATTACAGTCTCCTTTAAAACATTCTCTTCTCTGGCTCTGATAAATGTATGGCTCCTTGCACTCCCCAGTGTGGAAACCCATTTAATTTTTAAAGCTTCTTCATTTTTAAAAGCATAAAAGACATTCCTGTCTTCATTAACAGCCTTAATTATCACTTGTGCACAATATTCTCATTGCACCTTCTGTGCTTCTAGGAAGTATTCACCAAACAAGTTTTAAAAAATCCAAAACAGGAAAGTGAGCTAGAAATATTTAGGAGGGGGAAAAAAATTAGGAAGCAAACAAAGCATTACTGCAAAATCACTGCAACGCTCAGTTCTCAGCAATATTGAATTTAAATATCACACACTGATGTTTCTAACATGAAAAACCAGCACCTAACCATGCCCATCCCTTTGCTTTTTTTGAATTTAAAAAGGAAAAAGGAGGGCAGTCACCCCAGCAAGGCAGCAGTCACCCCATAGCCTCACCCCAAGGTTCTGAACGCTGACTGGTCCAAATGCACTGGTTTCCTGTCCCTGTTAAAGCCAAGCTGTGGTCTCCAAGGTCTGCCATCATTGTTGGTTTTTTCCCAGTCTCCTGGCTTCAGAACTGGAGCAGGTTTCCTTAACAATAAAAACAGTTCCACAAACACTTATCAGAGCACATACTCAGATGAATAAATCAGAATTGAATTATCTGAATGCTGGCAGCTGACACTTACTTTGCCCCAGGTAACACTGTAGCCTTGAAAACAAAGTCTTCAGCAAATTGTGGATCTTTGAATGAGATGCTAGAAGAAAGTATTTGACGATTAGGTTCACTGGATAATGGAGACAGTGAAACAGTCATCACAGCTTTACTACTAAGAAAGCTAAAAGCAAACAGATGAGCAGAATAATCTCACTCTTCCAGCTGGAATTCATGTGTTCCAGGACCAAGAAAGAATGAGGCTACAAGGAAAGAGAATACTGGTCCCCTGGAAAATCCAGCCTAAGTGCCACAGCCTGAAGAGCAGAGCCCTGACTGCTCATACCATCTCCAAAGACAGGAAGAAAAATCCTTGTGACAGTGAAACGGGGAGAAGCACAGAACAATTCCAACCTCCTGACAGTCAAATCTGGAAAAGCCAAACCCTTCCTTTAACTCATCACTCATAGTAACTACATCCCCATTTAGGACAGCCTTCCTACAGAGTCCTGATAAGGCACAACTCAGCATTTCTAACTGCCTCTACACTGTTTGAACCAAGCTGGGCCTCTTTGGAGCTAAAAATGACACAGATCACAAGTGATTTTCAGTGTTTTCAGTGCTGCCTGTTGTACACCCTTGCATGAAAGCCCAGAGTTTACTGACCTGACTGCAGAGTTCTGTGTAAGATCCCGCAGCATGGGAACAGGAGACTCCACCACCCTGGTCAAGAGAAAAGCCTCTGTCAAAACACCATGGAACACATTTCTTACCATCTGCTGCTCTGCCAACTAAGCCTGCACAACATTTATTTCAAAGTTAACTTGCCTTTCCCCTAAAGTGAGTACTTCTATAAGCACTGGAGTGACTGAATCCTTATTTCTTAATGTCACTAGTTTTGCAGCTGATGTGTGTGGATTCTCTAGGGTCTATCTAGGGAAGGCAATGCCAGAAGAGTTTTCTTGTTCCTGTTCCTTCCAAGAACCATTCTGACTCACTTATATTCTTCACAACCGTGACAAGAATGGAGAAATATCTATTAGTGTGACCTGCGGTACATTTTCTGTCCAATCAAGCCAGTGCTTGTGCATTTAATGTAAAAGAGACACTGAACACCTGCTTGTGCCTCTGAGCACAGTCAGAGAAATGAGTGTGTGTCCTACAAGTTGAAGATTACACTGATCATTCCTCAAACTGGGTGCATTCTCTAGAAAACTAAAAATATGAGCATTCTTTGTGTGTGTAGCTGGGAACACTCCTGATTTTAGTGCTACAGCCTAAATGGAAAAAGCCAAAATATATCTAAGCTATCATTACCTGAATTTTTCTCTGATGCAATGCAGATTAGCATATAAAAACCAGAGTTCTGGACTTTTTAGGCAATGTGCACTAATGGGAAGACACATTGGCCCACATTAACATCCACACAAAACCAGAAAAGTCAACACATGACCTTACTGAACAAGGTTACTAAGCACTACTACTTTTATTATGCAGGCCTTGTTTATCTAACAGTAAAACTACTAAATACAAAAACCAGGCTTTCATAGGTGAAGTGACAACCAAAGATTCCTCAACAATTGAACAAAAGCATTAGAGCGTTTTAAAGACAGGTGAGGCTGCTTTAAAAGCAGTTCTGAGTTTAAAATAATGTTTGTACAGGGTTGTAGAACAAAAATTTTACTTTCTGGGCATTTCCCACGTGCTGGAGGTAACACAGGCCTGCTCTGAACCCTTAGAACCACACACGTGGCCTTGTCAGGAGCTTTAATTTACTCCTTGGGGGCACAAAAATATTTCTACTGCCATAAGTGCAGGAAAATCCTTCAGCAGCAAGAACCCACCCCAAAGGCCACACTCACTGATCCGGGAGGACGGCGTTGTCGTTCAGGGTGAGCTTTCCCTGGATCCCATGGCACAGCTCTGGGGGGATATCCACTGCCTATGGACAAAGGAGTTGTTCAGCTAAAGCACTTCATTAGACCTCTCACCTCACCTCATTTCCACTGAAGGACAAGTGCAACCTACCTCTGTGTTTTTGGTCTTGTACTGTTCTACAATGAAGTCACAGAGTGGATGATGCTTCCCAACAAAGAGAACGTCACCGCCAAGGCTGTTCCTTCTGCCTAGAAAAATGATGGGAATGGGGTAAGAGTTCAGAGGAAAGAGGGAAAGAAGGAATGCAGCAAACCAGCAACACTGTCCTGGTGACACCTCCACAAAAGCCAAGTTTCATCGTGATTTAGGAGAAAGCTTTGAATGCTCCTTGAGAGTGTAGGAAGAACAGTGTCTGCCCAGAGCAGGACGTGTCTGGTCACTGGCAGGCAGTAAAATAATGGGAATCTTGTGTTCAGTGGAGAAATGCTGAATTCAGAACAGAGTAACGTTTCAGATACAGACAGAATTGATAGAAAAACAACCCCAAACCCCACAGCCCTCCACAGTTTACCCACAAGAACCAGATGTTATTTCTGTACAACACAGAAACAAACACTGGCCTTTATAAGCTGAACAAGAGTTTCAAATCAAATCCACTGAGGATCACTCTAATTACCAGCAGCATCCATGAGGAAGAGCCTGTCATAGACTCAACCCAACCAAACATTGAATACACCTTGTTTATTTAGGCTGAAATTCATAGGTGGCAACAAAATCTTTAATAAAACACCCCAAATCTTACTCTCTTCAGGAGTGAGGTCAGGGTACACTTCCTCCAGGGCAGCTCTGAGGCGCCGCTCATCCACAAATGGCAATAACGCCACACCTGGCAAAACCAAAGCAGTGTTTTCTCACACTTGTTGAAAAATCCCAGAACAACCCCAAAACCAGACATCAGGATGGCACGCTCTGCGAGGTTCCTTAGCCCAGAAACAGCTGCTGGCAGACACAGAGAAGAAAACTCTACACTTCCAGAGGCTGGGAGCCTGCAAGGTGCTGAGAGCAGATCCATGAAATGGGACACCCCATTCCCCTCCCCATTCCCAGGCAGGCACTGGGAAGCAGAACCCAAACCCACACCTGCCTCCTTTCAGAACAGGAGGGGCTCAGCAAGACTGTCAGTATTGTCTCACTTGCTACAGCTGCTCCCCTGACAGAACTCAAGGCTACTTTATTTAAATTAATTGAGGCCCAACAGTGGAAAAAATCACTCCAAGCTGGGTGATGAGGAGACACAGGGAATATTCATACCAGCTATTCCTTTTACTCCAGGATAACATGGGGGTTCCCCTCAGGATCAGAATCCCTTCCCCAGCAGCACAGCTCAATCATACTTTTGCTTCAGAAGTCAGATCTTTTTGTGGCTTTATGCAAACAAAACCTGTTGCCCTCGAACTGAAGGAAAGGACAACCTAAATCTTTACCTGCAGTGTAAATTACACCCATCCACAGAGTTTGGTAGACCTTGAAAATTAATACTCTCTAAAGAAAGGAAAAGCTGCATAAATGCTGTAGCTCTTTTTCCATTCTTTGTATGTTCAAAAATATTTCTATATTCCCCAAAGTATTTTTGGCACAGCACTAATGAGCCACTGATTGAGCAGAACAAGATCCATTAATTAAATGCAAAGGAGACAAAAGACAATTACACAGTGAGGCAGATAAACACAGAAGAATGATTAATCTAGTTCAGGACAAATTAACAAATCTAGAACGACTGCTGAAATTACCAATAATCATTGCCAATCCAAAAACAGTTACTGAACCATAATTTGCTCTTATACAAATTTATTTTCAAAAGTACACCTGCTGTAAAATACTTGTCCCAACAACAAGTAACACAAGTTACCTGACTCAGTGCAGTGTTTTCTCACTATGATATTTTCCCAATTTTTTTTTCTACTTTTACAGATTCTTAAGACTAATATCTACAAAAAAAAAAAAAAAAAATTAAATTTCACCTTGCCAAGCATACTTCTTCCCATTCAAATCAATAGCAAAATCTTCAGGGTAGAAGTCAATGATGCTTGATTCCTGGAATTGAGAAAACAAAAATCACCTTTAAAGCCAACTTTGACATGGGTTCAGAATGTCACGTGGTGATCTTTGATCTTTGATAATAGAAGGATCTTTGACTCTCGAATCTTCTTTCATTAAATGCCATTTAAGTCCAAAGTGAGGATGGGCACTTCCATTACTCAGAGATTTAAAATAAGAAATTAAGGAGGAGAGAAAAATTAGGATAAGGAGGAGAGCTAATTAGGATAAGTTATCTGCTCCCCAACTAAGTTTTGGAAGGTTTCTGTAAGAAACAAAACCACCTGAAGCCTAAGAGAGCCGGCAAATGTCACCTGAATTCCAAGAAATCACTTCTAAGGATTTTTGAAGAACCAATGCAATCTACCAAAACCTTTCCCTCCTGGTCTGCAGCATTTTTCTGCCTGAAGTGAGAAGCAGCAGGTCATGTTCACACCATTGCAAGATGACCTGAGCTTCCAGACAGGAGCACAGATTCTCACCGGGTCTGTCATGAGTTTCCTCCACGTTGGCGGCAGGAAATTTCCACTGGCGGCTGGGAACACCCCCATCAGTTGTTCAAGAGGCTTGAACTGTTGAAAGCAGACAAGTAGATGTGGACCAGTTCTCATGAGAGGGTAAACCAGCAGTGAATGAATCGATAAATCAAGAGCCCTACCGGTTTGGAGCCCTTCTCAAAGTCTGAAGGCATGTCTGCAATTCCCTCGAAGTCCGAGGCAAAGGGAGCATAGTGGAAAGGGTAATACCAGTTCCAGGATGCACAGCCCTGGGGCAGAGAGGCAAGAGACACAAAATCAGACATATCAGCAAATTAAAATCATGCAGCCCAGTCACTAAACAGGACAAAATGGCAGAGAGAAGTATTTTTTACTGGCAGCACACAGTTTACACTCCTGTTTTCCACAGCAAAATCCCGCTGCTGACTTGGGGGGTTGTGGGAGCAGAGACCCCCAGTGTGCCCTACTGGGTCTGAAAACGTGAACAATATTTGCTGCAGGCTGAAAAGCACTCTGGTTTTAACTATTACTTCTCTCTCCCAGTACCAGCTCTAATGCACACTGGGAGTAGCACTTTGCTCTTTCCCTCTCTTTCTCCTGCCTTGAGCAGTAGGAAATACAAAGTGTGACCTCCAAAAGGAGAAAATCAAGCAAACTCAAAACACACCAGAACACCATGCACCTCCTAAAGGAAACGGGGCTCCAGGGGGTCTAAGTCAAGTTTTCACCTCCTCAGCTATTTTTCTTAGCAGCACCACTTGAAACAAAAGCCCACTACTATTTTGACTTCCAGTTCTGAACAATTAAATGTCAACGAGGCTCCTGCAGTGATATTTTTGGTACAAAATTACAGCGCCTATAATTATTCGCTGCAGTCCTTCAGACAGACTCAGAATGTTTCAAAAGCCAGGTGGACTGCTTTCATTCTTTTTCCTTTTTTTTCCCCCCTCTCCAAACAGATGTTGCCACTAGTGGGACATGCCCTGCATTATTAGCTTTCTGTAGGAATAGAAAGGCATGTAATGTATTTTATCAGAAGTTTTATGGACAGCCAGCAGTAGTTACTGGAGTCAATTTTTATCATGGTGAAAAGAAAAAAAGCCAAAGATCCTCAAGCAAACCTATCTTGAAGCTCCCCCAGCCCAATGGCTTCCTAACCTCATTTCCATATGAGCAGGGAGTGATTTTCCAGCTGCTCCATCCCCATAGAACAGACTGGAATGTTTTTGTGCTATTGTACCACTGAAGTGGACAGTTTTACCTACAGCTCACCTGAAGGCTCATTTCCACCCCTGGAGGCAGATGGGCACATAGAGAGTTCTAGGCAAATACCCTGTCATGGTTAAAAAGCACTCCTTGCTTCCAGCAGACCTTAACTGTGCCCAGGATCATCTGTCCTTTGCAAGAGGAGGTCATACACACAAGGATGTGGGGAACTCAGCTTTCATGCAGATCAGCTGCACCAGAACTTGCAAAGCTTAAACTTGACCATTTTCATCTTTCATAACACATGAGCCAGAGCCCAAACTCAAAGAATGGTTAGAGCATGAGGGAAGGGAACACATTCCCATTTTGTTCCAAGGGGGGGGATGAAAAAACCTACTGGAAACTGCAGTTTTGTAGGCATGTGAGGTATCTGCCCTGTCTGTGCTCCCAGCTGGGAGCCACTGAGGAAAAATGTGCAGTTTTAACAACACAGCCCCGTGTGGAAGCTCCAAATTCCTGCTGAGACAGATAAACTCCATCGGGCTGGAGCACATTCTGCTCCCAGGTCACACAGCCAATCTAATAGGCTTTGCCTTCTGGGCAGGGAGCTTGTTATTAACCATCAGTGAGACAAACCCCACCATGTCCTACTAATCTCTTGCCAATCTGACATCTCAATTATCACAAGATTTAAATCGGATACAGATTACTTCAATCACAACACACTTCATGGAACATCATTACAATCTACGGAGGAGACTGACAACTCTGTCCCTTGCAAATTCTTACTGGCATTTCACAGGCTTTGTCCTTTGTTCCCTCATTTAGTCACCTGCAATGTCATTACTTCTGGGAAAGGGAAAACAGCAGCGGTTCTTGCTGCACCAACAAGTGCTGCTACTGGATTTGAGAACCAGAATCACTGAGGGTGGGAAAGACCTCTGAGATCAGAGTCCAACCCTGGGATCAGTCACCACCCTGTCAACCAGATCAGAGCACTGAGAGCCACATCCAGTTGTTCCTTCAGCAGCTCCAGGGATGGTGAAACTGCATTTGAACTCCCAGTGTCACACAGAACGGGCACACATTGATTTTACACCTTCAAAAAACCTCCACAGCTTTTCCAAAACAAGCAACAGACTGAAACAAAACAGGGTGCAGACACAAAAGAAAATTCAGCGAAACCTTTGAGGTACCTGATAATAGTATCTGAGAACCCAGCAAAGCCCTTCCACGTAGGACTGCACAACCTTGCGACGGAATTTCTCATCTGATGCATCCACATCAAATTTGTTTTTATAGTAGCGCTGCTTCCAACCAGTTTCCCACAACCTGCAACACAACCAGGCATGGGTAACATGTTAAAATGGACAGACAGACAGCAGATGCACATTTGCAGGTCTGAATTACAATGTAAAACCACTTGCTACTTCAGTTGCCATTTGTATACAGTTTAAATGAAAGCAGAGAAAGTGGTGCTCAGCAGCAACAGAATAAAATGTGACTGTTGGCGGAATTGACAGTTTTCCTGCTACTCCAAATATAAAGGCAAGCAAATAAATAATAATTTCTGAGTTCTGCTGCTGTTCAGACAAGCTGCGATTACAGCAGCACTTTCTGCATCCTGTGCTTGCTGCCTCACATCGGATGAGCTCCCTTTCACCCATGATTTTTAGTCTCTCACGTCAGAGATGGACACTGGGATCAAAGGAGCCACCTCGGCCACAGTTTATCCTTCCTTCACACAGCTCCCCCTCATGTCTGTCCACAGATGGGGCAGGAAAACAAACACTTGTTCTTCTTTCACACACAGGCACCTGAACCCTTCAGCTCTGCTGTATCATGTCAGGAAAGAACCAAACCATTTAAACCAGATAATCCCTTAATAATGATTTGTTTTCTTACACAGAATTGTATTCCAAACAACCCCAGAGGTCACCTCAAGCTGACACTGCCCAGATTCTCCCAGAGCCCTATATCCTGTGTATGGAGCTGTAGGAGAGAGCCATGATCCATTTATGCTTCCTTACAGGATGCACATCCCTTTGGCTCTGCAAAGAGGATCCTCTCTTGCTTCTGTTTTGAGCCAAATGCTCAGGACAGGGACACTTTCTAAATACTTCCAAGATGATTCACACTGATGAGCAGGCAGAGAAGCCAGGAGATGTTTTCAAGACTTCCAAAAGAGCAGGTGAGCAAGGACAGAGCTCCTGGCACTGAAGGCTTCAGGGATGGAGTCAAGAACAAGGCTCTGAGCTGCCTGGCTGTCAAACACTTGCATAAATTCAAAAAACGTTTCCGTGAGACAAAACCCATCTGTAGCCAACTGCAACGATTTGTTCTGGTTTCAAAGTCATTCTAAATACAGAACATATTGTCACAAACAGCTTGGTCATATCTAGGATATCTATGCAGCTCCTTTTATTTACAATGGCAAGCAGAAAATTAATCTCCACTCAGAAAAGGACACGAAAAAATATTCTGAGCTACAAGAGCTTAAAGCACATAGTTTTCCTTGGCAATACCAACCCTGTCAGAACCGCTGCTGCTCATAAATCACCACAGCTCATTCACACTGTTCAGGCTTCTTTTAGAACCTCTGCTAACACTCAGATGGAAAGGAACATTACCATTTATCCTAATTTTATATAAAAATTCTGCATGCTTGATTTAAAAAAAAAAAATAAATCAGTCCATTCAGATGTAAGCACACAGAAAAAACCAAAAGAATGAGAGCTAGAATATGTGACATTGAAAGAGCTGATGCACCACATGACACAAATACATGGTGATGACTGTGACCAGAGCTTCACAAGCAAACAACCCTGAGTGGTTTCCCACATCCACACGTGGCCTGACTCCACAGAAAACAAGTCCCTGTGGCTGCATTTCTGAGGAATTTGCATTTCTTGACTCAAACAGCAAGAGCTTCATTTAAACCTTTGATCAATGCAGACTCACTGGTAGTTAATTCTCAGAAAATTCCTGTCTCAACCTTCCCAGGCTCAGCCTTCCTAAGGTAATGCAAGAACTCAGAGACAAACCAGGGCCTGCTGCGAACCAAAGAGAGGAGACCACTGGAAGTGAGGACAAATGCTGCTGCCCACGTGAACGCAGCCGAGCTTTGTGGGTTAAACAGCTCCCAGATTTCAGGGAACAGCGGCATTCCGCTCACATAATCAGGGAATGTCTCGCCAAGCTCGGTCTCAGAGGGAGCAGTGGCTTGGAGGCTGCAAACCTGCACGCATACTAATCTGGATACTTAGGTTTAACAGCCAGAGCTTACCCATCTCACTGGAATTTACTGGATATTCTAACCCTCCACATTAATTACCGCTGGATAAAAAGATCATGGGAAAGCATCCGAAGGCACTGCTGCACTGAGCTAAATGGCATTAATTAGGCTGCATCTATTTCAGCAATTTGCTAACAAAGTGCTACAAAAAATGGCTTCACCTGATGTTATCCTCTGGCTCAGGTTCGCTGTCACTATCCTCAGATTTCCGCTTAATTCCTCCTCCCAGGGACGGGCTGCCATCAGGAGTCAGGCTGGTGTTTGGAGATGATGAAGTTGTCTAGGGTCAGAATTATTACAGATAAATAGGAGAAGGGGTGGGAAGAGGAGGATTTATTAGGCTTTTTAAAGTCAAGTTAAAATTAACAGCTCTGTGATAATCACAGGCCTTCTCTTCGGTTCCAAAAAAACTCCAGGCAAAGGCTGCACAACCCTTAACCCATCAAGTCAAGGAGCAAAAGGGAAAAACACATCCCTGTTAAAAGGCAGGCATTGATGCAGAGGCAAAGATGTCACCAGCTTTGAGAAAGAAAAGGATGCAATAAACAACACAGTATCAATTTATTTAAAAAGGCCATCTTGGATATATTTCAATTTTGGAACACCACTGCACCTTCTGTTACAACTTCATTGTGCAGCACTAGTGAAAAAAAGGTGATTCTAACTCAGAACTGCAAAAAATACTCTGAGTTCCTCCACAGGTGATCTTTTAAACTCCTCTCAAATTTATCTATTTTAATATTAGAGCCTAAAAGAAATGTCTCCCTTTCCATAAAGGAACTTATTTGCGTAACTCAGGTGCAAAAAAGTTTCCAGCTTAAAAGGGAAGAGCAGCAGAAATTATACTTTGAAAAAGCACATTGTATTTAGACTTCAGAGTCACAACACACATCTTTGTGATGAAAATAACTTTTCATTTGTTCACTGTTTGGATGAAGATTTATACCCAGAAAGAAAATATCTGTCATAATTGTTATTTAAAGTTAACAGGACTTCTAACAGAGCACTTCTTTCCAGTTTTCCCCCACTAATACCTTGCCCAAAACTTCACCCAAGTTTCTCCTTTCCCCAAGGAAAAGCATCATTCCAAGCAGAAATAAAGAAGACAATTTTATTCCAGCAGACTTAGAATATTAAAAGTTATTAAAACCCACTTCCTTGAAGAACAATGTTTTAGATGTCAGCTTTCCAAGAAAACTCGATGGGGCAGAGAAAAAGGTGCCTGGAGTAACACGGGGTGTGATTATTCCCTTTCTCTGTGCAAACACCTTTGAACATCTACTCACAGAGTTCTGCCTGTCGTGCATCCTCATCTCAAAGGCAGCTTGTCGAGGGTTACAGATTGCCTGAGGGCTGGATCGATTTCCCAGGGCTTGAGGGGAAAACTGGCCACCAGGAATAAAGGAAGGCTGATCCCTCTAGAAGATAAATGCACACGAGGCCGCTGAAAGAGCAGTGTGATCTACCCAACAGTGAGATGGTGCTCTCTCACAATTTTCAGATCAACGTTATGGGAAAATGAATATTCAAAAGCCCATTTTTAAAATATGGAATGGAAGAAACTTCAACAGAATTTAATTTTTTTAACTTGGAAATAGTTTACAGGCCAGAAAACACCATGATTACACCTGCAGTTCCAACCTCCAAAAACTAAAGCAGACGTTTTAATTCTTGCTAGTTTCTGCATTGGATAAGGAATGCATTTACCTTCAATCTTTTCCTTTTTTCTTTTTGTCGTCTTTTAAAGTTATCCTAAACAAAAAACAAAGGGAAATAAAGTCAGTCAAGGATACAGATTTCTTGGAAAATTATTTCATTATAATCCTCAACTGACTACACCACAAGGTTTTCAGGGAATGCTCTGAATGAGACATGGGTCAATTCTTGTGTCTGTAAATCCAACAGAAATGGGATGGAATTTTCTACTCCACCCTGAAAATCTATAGGGAAAAAAATCAGCTGGGTACTCAAAGCCCCACAATTTTGATAATGGTTTAAATGATCTACTAAATTTAGCTGTAGCTTTACTTGGGGGTGACAATAGTGTCAAAGGACACAAACTCCTTGCCTGCACTGCAGAACTGCCCAAAAAATGTCAGAGAGACATTAAAGTCTCAGAAACAGGAAAAGAGCTTCAAGGAAAGATACTTCTTATTCTGTGATTCCTGGGTCAACTGAAAACTTGACCGTCAAACTGGCATGTCCAGGAAAAGAAACTCAACTGGAAGCACAAGATTCTTTTTCGAGGGTGGAAGAATTCACCAGAGATTATAACAAAGAAAATACAAAATTTGGCTTTTTTCTTATTCTCTTAAAGGAGTGTGTCTGGCTAACAGGAAGTGATTAAAACCAAACTCCAAGAATGTAGCAACAACAAAGAATTACATCGTCATCTTTCCTCTTTTTGAAAATACTGTCTTCAACTTCCCCAACAGCCAGCATGATCATCTGGACCCGCTGCAGGTTCACAAACCCACTTTCAGTGAGGTAGCCCTGCAAGTCAGAGAATAACAGAGTTGAAAAACAAGCCTGTTTTGCAGCAAATACCCAGATGTTTTTAAAGGAAAAGGAAAAACTCTCACCCCAGTTTTGTGCACCACATTTTTATAGATGTTAACCAAGCGATCGATCGCTCCCTCCCTAAACACAAACCACAGGTGAGACTCTTGGCAGTTAAAAGTACAGGAGTTGTTCTTGCAGGAAAAGAAAACACATTCTCATCTACCTGATCTCCAGAGATGGCAGATGAGGGAGGAAGTCGTTCCCCACAAAGAAGCACATGAAGACCCAGTCATCAACACTCCTTTCAAAATCAAAAGTGAAAGGCAAGCTGGCCATTGTGAGCTCTCTCTCCAAATACTGCAACATACACACACACAAGAAAAAGGAGCTTAGAAAACACTGCACAGGTTTTAAAATGGTATTTACAGCAAGCAGCTGCTGCACCTCACCTCTCGCAGGACACACAGGCGGATGAAGATGAATTCTTGTTCTGAGATCGGCAGGGGTTCGGCAAACTGATCGTGCTAAAACCAGAGGGGACTCACGTTAGACCCAAGTGCATCCCAGAGCTTCTCCAGCTCCACTTTCAAGGCTTGGTTTGAGAGGAGTTAAGAGAGATCCAAGAACAGGCTCCCAAGCCCTTGTGCCAAGCATGTATTCTGCTGCTTTGCACATCTGTTCAGTTCCTGATCGTTTGTTCTCATTTAGTGGGAAAAAACCCCAAACAACAAAACACCACAAGAGAGGATATCAGGTTTGCCATGATACTTTCGTATTTTTACTTCCAAGAGGAAAGGCAGGTATTCCCAATAACAATTTGCACCATGCTTCAGCTAACACCAACAGCAAGAACAGTTTGAGGATGTCCTTATATGCTACAGATTAAAAAAAAAGTCCTAGAAATAGCAAAATTCCTACCTTTCCTTGTTTTTCTCTGGGCAGACCTTGGCAATCCTTAACCTCATGCCCCATCTGGTTACAGAGAGCACATGGCTTGGGTTTATTTGGTTTGAACTCTTCTCTAATGATGGTGAAGTTTGGTTCATGTGTAGCTAAGCCGAGCATGATCAGATCAGCTACCAAGCAAGAGAGAAGAATAAAATGTGACGAAGAATAAACATCATCTAATTTGGGGTTTTTTTTAGAAAAAAGTTTAAAAGCAAAGTAGATTCTGCCTTAAACAAGATGTTGATGTGATTACCCAGAAACCACAAGCAAGAGAGAACTCACCATCAGCCCCACACAGACAGTGGTGAGTGTTTGGGTCGTGGTTTGGTTGAGCTGTACAAAAGAAAATTACATTTTGTCAAAGTCATGCAAAATAAATTATTACTGGCCACACCTCATTTTAAAACAAAATGTCCACATTAATTGGAATTTTACCTCTTTGCCTCCTGATGTAATCCATGATTTTATGCTCCCCTTCACCAGGAGCACTGGCATCTGACAAAATAACCTGAAAAAACATACAAATAATGGCAACAGTTAATGCTGCCACAGGAAAAAACCCAGTAACTTACGCACCTCATATACTAAACACAGAATTTGACTTCTGAATACTTGAAATTCTGATTTGTGGCTTGAATTAAAATATTATGATTTAAGATGAAATTATTTACGAGCACGGTACCAGTGAAGAGACCTTCATTTCCTCTACCCATTCCAGGCTGAAGCTGGCAATGATTCAAATTCCACTGAAATGATCATGTCATGTTTGACGTGTCCTGATCAATTATCAGGGGGATGAAATGGGCACTGCAGAACTCACAGATTCAGCTCCTTGACGCACTGAAACATGATCACATCATCCCTTCCTCACCCTGACATCCTGATGAGCATTAGTGTTCATAAAACCCCTGTCTGATGGGGGGATTCAAGCAGAGTCAACTGCCCTCTAATTGCAGCACTTGAACAGTCAACTTGTGGACAATAACACAGGCAGCTGCATTTCCTGACTGCTCTGGGCCTTGTGTGCAGCAAACACGGGACTGTCACAGACAAAACTCTGGGAATGGAGTGGTTGAGCAACAAGAGGCGAGAATCTCCAAGCCCAGAAAGGTGACACGTATTATTTTCACTGCCTGCCATTAGAGCAACAGAGAAAATGCAGCCTGCTGAGGAATCAATTAGAAAAAAGAAACAGTGCAAAAAATACAACTACAATCTATCTTGACACTACCCAAAAGCAGAGAAAGTATTCCTAAAGCCCTATCTCCCATTATGTGAAATTGTTGCTGTCAGCAGCAAACCTTCCACCTTGCCCTTCAATGAAATCACAGCAAATGGTGCTGGGAGATGGAGTTATCAGCATGAAATGGATCTCTGAAGTCTCAGCAGGACGTGCAGGTTGGCCCACTGCTAATAACAGCTCAGAGCCAGGACAAGAGACAAATCTGTTAAATTTCTACTCTTCAATTGGATCCCAGCCCAGCCCAAACATCTCCTTCATTTTCCTCAAGTGTGAAAGTGGGAAACTCACTGTCAGGTTCTTCCAGCCCGGGTCACTGTTCAAGCGGTCAGCGATGTAATAGCGGAGGCATTTGGCAAGATTGTCCATAAACTCAGTTCCCTAAAAAGGGTTGGAAAGAAAGATATTAAACCTTCATTCAGCCCCTGTCAATTGCTGGGTAAAGGGTCAGGCCACTCACCGGGGTGATACAGTTGCTGTCAAACCTCTCCTTCACCTCCTCTGGAGGCAGAAAGCCACCTGGAGCAACAAAAACAGAAAGCAGTGACCAGATGGACCATTGCCAACATCTTTGCATGAAAAAACCCAGACAGCTCCCCTGGTAATAATTAACTCACTGAAACCAGTTTCTTTCAAAAAATTCCCAGAAAACAAAACTAAACCAGCTCTTCCCATTGTATTACCTCCATCTTACAGGTGTTACTACATTTACAAACACTGTTACTTCACACAAAGTGATTGCAAAGCCCAGACAGCAGCAACATGCTCCCCACTCCAGCTGTGTCACCACCACCCTCAAAGTTGCTCTGACTTTTGTTTCCTCTTGGAATTTCGAGTTTCCACTGTCAAGTGACTCCCCTTGCAGGCAGCTCATTATCCCTGTGCAAGAGTATTTCCATCTGATCCCTGCTTTTAAGCCTCAATCCTCCTTTCATCAAGCCCTACAAATGTGTACTTCCTTCCATAAGGGTTTTGGTTGTTTCCCACTGCATTTATCCCTGCTCTTCTGTTCAATTTATTTTCAAAAGGAATTAAGAGCACTCAACACAAACTCATTTCAGGCAGGAGACTGAAGAAGATGACATTTTGTTTTGTCTCAGTTCTTAACTTTGGAAAACATGGATCCAGCCTTCTGCAGGCTTGTTCTCCGCTTCTCCCAGCAATGCACACACAGCCCTTTTCTAAACCTTACTGAGGTGATCAAGCAAGGTGATTCTCATGGAAAAACCTCTGATAAGGCCACTGTCCTACCTTTGGCCAGAATTTCTTGTCGGATTTTTTGCTTCTCCTCAGCAGCTTCCATGCCCTCTTTTGAGGCTCTGAATCTCCTGGACCGCTGTTGATTCATTTTGGCACGTGGAGCCTAAAGGAAGTATGGAAAACCTCGGGTCACCTGGTGCATCTGGACAACATCTCCTGTATTGAGAGCTGCCCTGGGTTAGAAGTTATTACAAAGAGCTGATCTCTCATCAGACCAACCAACGGCCAGGTGGGATGGAGCAACCTGTGTTAGTGGAAAAGGTCCCTGCCCATATGGAACCAGATGACGTTTCAAGTCCCTTCCAGCAGAAACCACTCCATGATTCTGTGTATGGAGGGGAGATGAGGATTTTACAGCTGGAAACAGAACGTGTCAATACTCACCACTCCATCTATGGCCATGTAAAGAAGCCTCCTTGGTCTCACGATGTTGAAGATCCTGTCGATATACTCGAAAATCGCCACCATCATTTCATCTTCATTTTTGGGCGCCGGCCTAAAACACAGAGCACTCAATGTAACGCCTGGAATGCTGCCAGGAGAGAGAGGGGCCACCTGCAAAGAGCCAAACAAAGTGCCTTACTTGTCCTCTGGGTGTGTGCAGGGGTGGATGATGCCGTTCATGTCCAGGTAGAGGTTGTCGAACTCCACCTCGTTGGGGTTGGGTTTGCTCGTGTCGATGGGGACCTTGACACCATTGCACTCTTTGGCCTGGGGATGCAGGTGGGACAAGGATTTCAGCACAAATAACCAGCAGCTATTCATGCACAGGTTCACAAAAGTCTATTTGGGTTTTAGTGGCAGCAGAAGAAAAAGACAGCAGCAAGTACCCACATTACTTGAAATTGCACTTTTCATTATTAAATAGCACTTCTTTCTACAGCTGTTTATAAACCAGAAAATACCACAGTGGGTTATGGTAGAGTGTTCATTTCTGCTGAAAAGAGAAATTTCTACAGCTTATATTATTCCAGACAGCAACTCCTTCAGCCTAAACCACCTAGAGCCATCTGTGTGCCTGGACTATTTCAGCAGTGGATTCTTCAACATCCTCAACAACCATGGTCATTTGTGTTCCCTCACCATAATTTCAGGTTTGTTCTGTTTGAGTCTTTGTTGCTGTTGGGTTTGTGGTTTGGTTTTGTGGTTAGTTTGGTCAAAAAGCAATTAGCAACACTCTGATTCTCCCTTCCAAGGCAACACCACCAGCCACACCTGTAACACACTGGATTAAACCCCAACAGTGTGGAAGAGAAAGGAGCTGAGCAAGGAAAAGCCGGATGATTTTCAGAGGAATTCTGGCTGGAATGGGTTATAACACACCACAAAGGTGGAACAAAGCATGTTCTTGAACAGCTGGGCATAAAGCCAAATTTAAAAATGAACAGCATGTTCTGAGGCAAAGGCTACAGTCACAGGATTGCATGGGATGGGGGAAAACCAGGATACCGCTGGCTCTCCCATCACATGGAGCTCAGCAGCTGCTGCTGAGCCAACATCAAGCACTTCCCTGAACGTCTGCTGCTCACTGAGTGAGTTCCCCACATCTCGAATGGAGATTCAGAAAGAAAAAAACCCAAAACTTACAGACCATGACACCAACTTTGGACAATTTTCCTGCTCAAAGCAGCAGCAGGACGGGCTGAGCTTATCCCTGTCTTAGAAGACCAAAAATAAACCCTCTAAAATCTTTATTTGGTATTTACATTTGGCCCAGTTATCCTGACAGATGACATCCCCAACCACCGTGTGCTTCCTTTACTGAGCTCTCTAGACACACACACACTCAAATTTTGTGGTTTTAGCAGAAACCAAGTGTCAGGTGCAAACATTGTACCTTACTCTGGGCTACCCCCCGGATTCTCCTTGATCCCCCAGCCACCCTCTCTCCCCAGCTAAATGGGATTCAGAAGGAATCACAGCTCTGTGAGGCAGAAAATGAGCCCCCCTTCACAAACCCATCAGGGTTTTCATGCAGCAGCCTCGTGGAAGGCTGAAGTATCTGGCAGCGATATCTCTTGTGATATAACTAAACTGTTCACTTCTCATCTACGGCCTCTTTTGAAACCACTGAAAACAGATCTTCAAACATGATACTTTAGTTGCAGCTTTATTAATTCCTATCCATTTGATTAAGAATATTCTCTCCTGGATTTTTTATTATCTTCAAGATCTTCCTCTCATTCTTCCTGCTCAGCTTAAGAAGAAGATTATTTCTTTTTCTTAAATCTGATTAATCTAGCAAGGTAAGAGAACAAGGATCAACTTTTCAATATTTCAAAGAGACAAGCTACCGAGAGATACAAAATTTCTGATTAGAGAGATTTATAGCAATCCTAAAACACACACGGAGCTGATTACATCGTGAGAGAAGCTTAAATTCATCCACAGTAAGACAAACTACAGCTTCTCCCTGCTGGCCTAGCCCACTCTCAAATTTATGACCAGATTTGAATATAAAAAAATGTTAATGAATACGATTTATCCATGTGCTGTCCTGGCTGTAATTGCAACGTGCTCTTGAGTTGGAACAAGGCAGTGTGGATGAGGACAGCAGGAGCTGCCACTTCACTTATGGCTAATCTAACTCAAGGAATTTGTTGTGTTTTTCCATTTATTTTAATAAAGAACTTTGGCTGGTACAAGCTCAGTTATTAAAGACAAAATAAAGCGACACACAATCAGTAAAACCAGGGCTTTACAAACCTTTGTTTTGCCTAAATATGAGAACAGCTTTGATTACACAGAGATTCACCTAAACATGTACAAATGCGCTGAAAAAGGGAAATCTGCCCTTAGAGAAAGCTGCCCTGAACTGCTACAGATGCAACAGATATTTAAACTATGGCTGCTTTTAAATGACAGATCTTAAAGGGTTATCCTGGAACAGCTGGATCTCCATGACAGTCCCTAAACTAAGAGTTCCTAGAGCCTCAGGACAGGTCACATCAGGGATGACACAACCCA
Source organism: Orthonyx spaldingii (assembly GCA_013397795.1). NCBI lineage: Eukaryota > Metazoa > Chordata > Aves > Passeriformes > Orthonychidae > Orthonyx > Orthonyx spaldingii. The sequence goes on from VZTJ01003522.1 coordinate 258,826, forward strand.
GGAGTTTGGTGCAGAAACCAGAAGAGCCAGTGCTGCTGGAGCTCAGCATTAAGGGAAACTGTTAAGCCCACAATCCCCCTTTTTTCTGTAAAAATTCCCAGACAGATTCTTAGATTTTAATTATCCCCCATTAAAAATTCACTTCTTGCAACAACAGGTAAAATAAATATTCCACCTTGCTGAGAGGGGCTGAAATCACTGCTGTAATAAAACCACAACAGTAACTCACAATTTTAACCAAACCTCTGTTTCACTGCCTGAACCTGAAACACAGGAACGCCCTGGAGAAGCAGAGAGCTGAACACTAAAACAGCTGAAAACCCTGCAGCAGGCAGGCAGGGCACACGTGCAGCCTCAACGCGGAATTCCATCACGTCACCCCCTTCTCCCTGATCTCCTCCGCTGTGCTCCCACATTTTGTCTCCCTCCCAGGTGTTTCCCCAAGGTGAGGCACACCTTGGAAGGAAGAGCAGAGAAGCAGAAGCCCCAGCACGTGCTCTGAACTTTCCAAACCAGGGTCAGGGAAGAGCAGAACTCAGCCAGTACAACCCAACAAAAGAGAACACAAATTATTTGGAAAAGCCTATGGGAAAAGCAGTTTGGGAAGCAAGAACTCCAGAGTTTGCCTTCTCAGAAACACTCTGAGTTAGCCCTGAAGAAGAGAACTTGCCGTGTTCAGGGCACAGCAAATCCAGCACAGTGCAGCTACTCAAAGCCTGCCGCTGAAGGGAGACCCCCCCCATCCTCCCTGTCCCCTCCCACTGTGTCCAGTAGGATGGCAGAACATTCCCGTGCCTGCAGGGATGTGCCTGAAGGAACCAGCCTCATAAGACCCATGTAAACAAACATCATTTCAGCTGCAATACCGCCTGGAAAGGCACCTGTGGGATCCTGCAGCAAGGCTGTGTCACAGCCTTCACCAAAACCTCCTTCTGCTGCTCTGGAAAGCCAGATTTTAGAGGATGTCTTTGGAATAATCAGCTCCCTGTTTGGACAAGAGATGTTTATCCTGTACTAGAAAACACCAGCAATGAGACAAAAAACCCTGAGGTTGCTCAAGATAAAAGAGCACAAGCACAGACTTGTTGGAAGTCTTGGAAGCAGCGTGACATCCTGGGCTTGTGGGGGTTTCCCAAAAAATAAAGCCTCAGGGTAAAGTAGGAAGCTGGAGGACCACTAATAATGAAATAAAAGATAGGTAAGATTAATGAGTAAGAACTGAAAATGACACAACTGTGAATTACTCAAGCATTAGCAGGCTGAGAGCCCCAGGAAGCCAGTGAGCACCCGTGGATATCCCAAAAATCCCCTGCAGCTCCAAGGGACAGCTCAGTTCCTTCTCCAAAGTCCCATTCCTGCCCTCCCTCCGTGTGCTGGCACAGCCTTTCCCGAGCCCACCCCTCGAGCAGGACCCTGGAACTGTGTGCCTGGAAACAGGGAGACTGAGGAGCTTCCAGACTCTCAAGCTGCTTTTAACCATTTCCTTTGCGTTTCCTCACTCTTTCCAAGACAGGCAGCTGCACCCGTGTTTCCAGCAAGTCCCAAAGCTTGCTGCAGCTTCTAATTAAATAAAAAAAAAGTTGTGGAAAAGCAGGGACTGTGAAAAACATACAAGAAACAGCAAAAAGCATCCCCACTGCTCCCTACTCAGCCCAAGTTTCACTAAACACTGTCACAAACCCTGCTTTTCCGGCTCGAAGTTGCACGAAGCGTCGGGAAGGGCTGGAATTCCAGCGAACCGGCTAGAGAGGGGGAAATTGGAGGAGAAGCCCGGTTCCCTGCTCCGAGCGCCGATTCCCACTTCCTCCACGTGCCCGTTCCTTCCAGGAACGCTCACGAGCGCCAGCGGGAGTAAACGAGACGCCGGGATAACTCCTCCTGCACAGCGGCCACTTCCACCGGGATTAAAAACCCGGAAAAAACCTCCAAAACCCAAAAAACCCCCAAGCCTCCCCAAATTCTAAACAACACCCAAACCAAACCTAAACAAAGCCCCAACCCGCTCACCCACCGACCCGCCCTGGAAAGGCGCCGCGGAGCCCACGGGGGAACAGCGGGGATTTAGCACCGGGGGCTGCACCGGCGCGGCCCAAGCGGCCCCGACCCCC
>VZTJ01003522.1:261190-303436 GCA_013397795.1 Orthonyx spaldingii
GGGAGGGCGCGCGCGGTCACGTGGGGCGCGCGCGGCGCCGCCGCCGCCATCTTAGGTGCGGGCTGAGGGCACCGCAATGGCGTCCTGAGGGGAGACGCGGGGCCTGAGGGGGAGACGAGGGGCCTGAGGGACCCGGCGCTTCACAGCCTCCCAGAATGTATCTGGGCAGCTCCTGGCGCACGAAAGGGACACCCGGAGGGGAAAAGCAAAGCGTGAGGGCGCACAAGTAGTATCCAGATGGGGAAAGCAGGAGGAAATGCAAAGCCTGAGGGAAGGCTGACGTGGGAGCCCCACTGCTGCCCTCGTACTCAGCCAAGACAGAAAGTTGGACAGCTTCCCTCCAAAAACAGCCTTAAACAAGCAGTTTAACAGGAAAAACACCCTACCTTAGCACCTTGTTAATAAAAAGCAATCGTGGGGTGCTGCTGTGGGGTGCTTTAGGCTCTACACACATTATTGCCCAACAAGCCAATAATTAAGAGAGACATCAATGATTTATTTTGGTGCTGTGCGAACTGCGTGCCCAGTGTATTCCATAAATCCAGCACAACCACCGGACTTCCAACACCATTATTTATACACAGAAATCTGGAGTTGGTAACTTCCCAAACAGAGCCCCTCTTTTAGGACTGATCAGTAATTTCTACATGAGTTCTGTAACCCCAGCCAACTCCTCCACATGCGCAGGGGAAGGGTCTGCACCTCTTTTTGACCTCTAGGTGTGAGTTTTAGCATTATAATGAACATGGTTCAGCTATAGGATACATGGAATTTGAATGTTTCAGCTAGTTAGGAATGCACATAAAGACAAACATCAACCTCTGGATTTACTGCATTCTTAAATCTTGCTAGTTCCAGGGTGTCCTTGAGGAAGGGATGCACTAAATATGTCTCTGTTTGAGGGTATACAAAGATCTTACATTAAAGAACATTCTGACTTCAGGCAATTTTGACATATTCGCATTTTGCAAGAACAGGAGTGGTTCAGGGCACGGCTGCTCTGTCCCCTTTGAGAGGATGTTTCCAGTGCGAAATAGCTCCATGTGATTCGTGAGAGTGGCACGAGGCAAAGAGCCCCCATCCCCTCACTCTGCCCGTGGCATAAGCAAATACTGTTAATTTATTGCCGTTTGACGGTGCCGAAATGGAATTAAAATGTTGGGAATTAAACAGGATTAACACAAGGCAGGTTTTGCTCTGCCGTGTCCCGTTGCCGCACACCAGCTCCGTTAGCAGGGCAGCCATGGGGCCGAGGACAGGGAACAGCAGCCCGGCAGTCATTAACAAAAATAACAAAATCTCAGCAGTGCTTGTTGAGTCAACGCCGCCGATTTGGGGAGCGGAGGGGAACCTTGGTACCTGGCTAATTCTCTGTAGAACAAATTAACCCAATATTGTGTCTCTCATTATTCTTATCCTCACTTGGCTGTTGTTAAACCATTTTCTGTTTTCGTTCCTCACAGTAAAATCTGTGACTTGAATAAATTTCCCCTGCAACTTCGTAGTGGCACCACACCTGTGGTATCAGCTAAAGATTGTCCTTTATCTGTTCCTTACAAAATGCTCCCTGACTGAAGCTTTCTATTGTAGTGCTTCTCCTCCTGGAATTTTGTAGGGAGCACAGCAGCTTAGCATTAATATTTTGTTTGTATTGATGGGCAATCAGTTGTTTTTCTGATAATGCCAAAGAAAACAGAAGGCTGGCGGACGCAAATGAAACGCGATCATCTTATAATTACTTGGATAAGCAAGTGCTGGAAAAATTATTACTGCAACAGAAAATTCCTTGAAAAGTTGGTCTGAGCACCAGCAGCCACACCAGGCTATGAGCCTGAGTCTCCCCTCCGAACTATGCATCCATGAACACAGCACACAGCGGCGCGGCGCACCCGCGGCAGGAGCAGGGAAGGCTTCCCGCTCAGGCACTTTCCTTGGATGAGTGGCATGCCGATGGAAATCTGTTAGGGCTGTATTGATTCCAGTCCCTCTGTCCATCACCGTCACCTGCCATCAGCCCCGGGCTGCCGGTGTGACAGCTGTGAAGGAGCACGGGGAAGTTGACTGGCAGGATGTTTTGCATCTAATGAGTCTGTGCACAATAAGAGTATCATAAATAATGCTGCGGAAGAACTCGGCTATCGCTCCGATGCCGAGAGGCAGAGATTGCCTGCGCACGGCTCCGCAGCCATCTGTCACCTGTCACGGGCCGCTGTCTGGGGCTGAGCCGGACTGCGGCGATGGAAAGCCCCACAGACTGGTGTCATGCAGCAGATAGGACGTGGGCTGACATCAGCAGCCCGGAGTCACTCAGGAAGAGCTTAGAGCTGCAAAGACACCGTGCAGCTCAGGCGACGTTCCTTGGCAGCGCCGGCTGCTGGACTTTTCCAGAGAGGCCTTGGCCTGCCATTCCCTGAGCCATCCCATAGCTCCAGCCGGTCTGTGGTGGGATTGGGGAGCTCACATTTAGCAGATGGGTAGGAGCGAGTCAGGGATGAAGGGAGTGATGACCGGGGCACCAGTCCTCAGGTGCTGGGTTCAGACTGGGAGCTGTGCCACCCTCTCCAGCAGCCTGGCACAGCCCACAGCATCACCTGGCGTGTGGAAAAGGCTGCTTTGGGAAGCACAAGAACTCCTGCAGTCCCTTTGGGCTGCTCCTCCTCTCCATGCACCTTCCATCCCTTAAGCAATGTGCCCACCCCACAGCACAGGGGTTTCTCCGGGGCCAGCAGTCCCACACGACACTGGGAGTTGGTGTGGTAAACAGGACATTAAAGCCCTCCGTAAAGTCCGGCTTTAGTCCTTTAGTCAAGCCCAGCTGTCTGCCAGGACATCAGCCCTGGTCACAGACTCACCCAGCTCCATCCTTGGTGCAGCTGATTTCCCAATTCCCAGAGCATTCCAGGCTGCACCCTCACTGATGGCAGACTGAAACGCACAGCAGCTGACTGTGCCCAAGGGTTTCTGCTCAGTTCCAAACCTTCTGCAAGTAGTTTTGTGCTGTTGAGCTCTCACCCTACACATTCCTCCTACTAAACTGAATGGTGTTCCCATTTCTAGCTGGGTTTTGAGGGATGGGGTGCAGAGGTTGGTGCCCGTGTTGGGAGATGTGGGGCTGCAGCACAGTGTGGTTTAATTGCTGCTTTCTGCTTTTGAACTTGTCGTCATTTATGAATAGCTTTTTTTTTACATGTCCCCTGGTTTCTCCCTCCCAAAGAAAATCTCATGTTTAATGAACTTAATTTTAGATAAAAGGAATGAAAAGAAGAAAATTAAAAATGCATGAAGCTCCTAGAGTCATCCAATTACTGTGATGTCCACACAGCAACACCAGCACGGATTTCACAAAGCAGGGAAAAGCAGGAAAGCACTGGGGGCTCGCCACATGTAAATGCTGCTCTGTTCCAAAACGTGCTGAATTACAAATGGACATTTTATGCATTTCTTCTTCTTGATCTGTTGCAGAAGAAGATAAAGATCAAACATGCCAACCCGCCCCAGCAGCGCCTGTCTCCATACCCACAATGCTCATCTGCGTCTTCCCAAACCCTGCCTAGCGCTGGAGTCCCAATACTGGGATGCAGACAAGCCTCAGGAGGGGACTGTCATGGGGCAGGGTTCCTGCCAGAGCAGGAAAACCCTGCAAGTCAGAGAGAGCACACAGATAATGTATAGAACCCATCATGTTTATTTGGTATTTGAATTTTCTTTGCTAATAAAGTGATGAACAGCACTTCAGCCTGTGGCATACTCACTGTGTAAAAGAAAATACAGTTTGTTTCTTCCCAAACGCCAGTGGGAGAATCTCAATCATAGAAGTCACCGAAGTCGTCTGAATCTGCACTGTGGGTCTGTGGGCGCAGAGCAGCCTCGAGCTCAGAGCTGCTGTCGTCAGATTCGCCCCAGAACGCTGCGGGTGAGGAGAGAGAAACCAGAGGTGTAAAACCTTTTCCGTGGCGATGCCATTTGTCAGATGTGAGCACGGGACAGCTCTCCCAAGGCTGATCAAGGGGAGGGAGTTGGGAGCCCCAGTCCCAGGTGTGCGTGTCCGGTGCAGTGTCCAGCAGCAGAGCAGCTGGGCCCGGACAGTGGCCTCATTCAGCGCTCCCACTCCATTGTGCCACAAGGTAGCTGGGCAGAACATTTCCACTCCAAGCAATTTACTTGACCAGCTGCTGCCTGAATTGCAGCTTTGTCTATTCTCTTCCCCTTTTCCCCCACTACTTGACCCTGAGGTGAAGTCACCAGAGGGCCATGACATCACAGAATTGGCACAAAAACGGCAATGACGTCACAGGTGAAAAACACCACTTTGAGATCAGATCAGATCCACGCAGGCCTGATCTTGTAGCTTTAACCCTAGGCTCTGGGAATCAGCAAACCCTTTCACTGACAGCAGCAGAATCCCACTGCAGTTCAGAGTGCCTGAGAGATTTCTGGAGATGTGAATTCCTTTGAGCGATGGATAGAACAGAGCAGGAAGCGTGGCACACCAAGTCAGGGCTGCAGTGGCTGACAGCCATGCTGTCTGTTCCTACCCATTCCAGAGGCTGCTGGCTGTCCAAAGGCAGTGTGGGAGCCACAATGCCTGGGACGAGGCCCAGGGCTCGGCCAGGGACAGCAGAGAATGAAGGCTGTCACACTCATACAGACACTGCAGCTCATGTTTGAGGCACTTCGGCGCCTCTGACAGCACCAGCTCCATAAACACCTTATCTACAAATGCAGCAGCTGCATCTTTCATCCTCCATCCCCGGCCCCCTGGGCCGTGGGGCTGCGCTCCGCCGGGAACATCAGAGCAAGCCCCGCGCTCGCTCCCAGGCTGAGCAGCTCTGAGGAAAGGGGCCAGGGACGTGAGAGCCTTTCAAGTGCCACCAAAGCAGCCGTCCTTGATGGCATCCTTGCCTCAGTTCAATGCCACACCTCTAAAACCGTGCCATTCCAGACTGCCAGGCACCCAGAGCAAAGAGCTCCTGGCTCCCAGTGCTGCCCCGCTGGCAGGAGGCTCTGTTAGAGGCGGCTGCAGGCCCCAGCAGGCCTTGCAGGGGGTGAAAGGGAAAACTGGAATGTGTGGGGAGCGAAAACACACAGGGCCCAGACACCAACACAGAACAAAACCAGCCTGGCCACAAACAAAACCATCCAGCTGCTGGGACCCATGTGCCAGGTTGCAGGGAAGACCAAGGAACCCTCAGGTTTTTCCTTCTCCAGGTTCCCTCCAGCTGCTATTCACTGGCATTTGATTAAATCCTGCAAAGATCCTGACTATTTTCACACTGCCCCACACCTCCTCTCTGCCCTGGATCTGTCTCCCTCAGCTCCCTGCTGGTTCCCACACTGAGAAAAGGAAATTCCATGCTTTCCTTTCTCTGTACTTTATACAGGTCATAACATTGTTCTGGGAGGGCTTCTACAGTAGAAATTTAACTAGAAAACCACTAATTTTCAGTAGTGTAACATTCTTCTCTTACCTTTGGATTTTATGGCAGTTACTGTTTCCTTCCGCAATTCAGTCCTGTAAAAGATTTCAAATAATCAGCACAATGTCTCCAATTAAAAAAAGTAAGCGACTTTTTAAAAAATACTGTCTGATGGTTTAAAAAACTAACAACCCAGTAACTTCTGTAACTACTTTTTTTCCCAAATAACTACTTAATCACGGGCTTCTGCACCTAAAAGGTGGAGAAATTCGCGTGCAGCAGGGACACAGGTCCAGCTGTTCCTGGAGTCATTCCCCAGTAATGGCACTGCTTTACACCAGCACTGAATTAAGGTACAGAGGAGCAGGGCCCTGTCGAGCTGCTGCCGCCTTTCAGAGCATGCAAAGTACGGAAAGACAAAATCCAAACAAAAATAATTCCCCCCACAGTACTGCTCCCTGCACTTCCTCCCTGCGCGCTCCTCCGGATCCCAGTGCTGTCGCCCGGCCCCATGGAAATGTGCAATCTCCGCTGCCTTTGATCTACCTTGATGTGTGTGCAGCCCGCGCCTGCTCTGCTAAATGGCTGCTCTTGTGTCTGGAGCATCACAGGCCCTTTTGAATCTCTCAAACAAGCTGGAATCATTTTGATCTTTTGTGTGCAACGCGTGCATTGTGTTGGGGCTGGGGAATAATCGCACGGGGGCAACAACAGGGGAGAATTAACTGTTACAGCAGCAGTCCGGCAAGAAGCTCCAAAAACAAAGCTTCAACTGATTTTAATAAAGAAGATCAAATAGGAGATATTTGGGACATCACTGGGCCGACCAGTGAAATATAAGACAATGTCAAGGTGCAGTTTGAAGCTATGGCCTCGGTCACAACAGGATTCTCTGAAATGTCTGTGATTTGCTGCGTTTCATTTAAAAACGTGGCAGCCAATACAGAAGTGCTTGAAGTGGGGAGCTGCAAATATTCCACTATTGTGGAGGTATTTGTGAAGGAGACAAAAAAAGTCAGGGTGATTCCTTGCTTCCTTGTGTTACTCTCAGTATTCAGTCAGAATTTGGAATTGCAGCTGGAAAGCCGCATGTAAACTTTCACACATTGCAGCTACCAGTGGTGCAGCCACTCTTCCTTTTAACCCAGAGAAAGCTCCCACTGTTTAAATCCCATTTCCACTCCAAAGGCTCCTGCTTTGCAGACAGAAATTCCCAGAATATTAAACATAGGCCAGGCTCCACCAAGGTGCCAAACTAAGGCAGAAGTGCCAGTACCAAGTGACAGCACCAGTAGAGTACTAATAGTGATGTAACTCCTTATTACCTTATTCAGTAAAAAAACTTTGAACTGTTGGGCTTCAAAGATTTCTCCAACATTCCTGTAGTGCACAATCCCACCACCTTTCCCTTTTATTCTGAGCAAAATCCCACACTGCCTCACACTCTCACTTCTCTTTCAAAGACCTTCACTCAACAGGATACCCAGAGAGGATTTGAAGTCAGAGCCTCTGGGCTGATCCTGCAATATGCTGAACACCCCAAGCTCCTGCTCCCTTTGGTGACATCTCCTACCCCTCAGCGCTTCCCAGGCTCAGCCCATAAAAATGTGCTCAAGAGGCTGTGCTGTTTTTCCCTGGGGGTGGACCAGGGAACCACTTGTTGCTGAGCTGCAGCTGGCGAGGTTCCTCCTGTGGATGCTGGCACAGGAACCATTTCACGTAGCTGAGGAGGAGATCAGGGGGCAGCAGCCACCACTTCCACTTCAGCCACATCCTGGCCTGCTGCTGGGAAGGGAGCATGGAGGTTCCTGGAATTTTCAGTTAGCTTCCCACAAAAGCCATTTGACAACTGAGTTTGTCAATTCTGTCCCACTTCTCTCCATGGTTCAACTCCACAACAAACACCAGTGGGTCAGTGCTTTGGGTCCAGTGCTGAGGATCACCAGGGAACATTGCCCAGGTCTCCAGGGCTTGGTCCTCCAGATACAGCTGAAGGTCTCATGGAGAAAGGACCACTATGGCTGTAGGAAGATCTGGAGACCTTCCCACTGCCACCTCAGCTTCTCATGAAGAGAAAAGTCAAAGCTGGCAGGAGGCAGGGGGAGAGAGATATTTGTGTTCTACCAACCACCATCCATTCCCTGGGGTTCATCTTCCCAGGGCTAATCCACCACAAGTGGAATGGGGCTCACTGTCCAAAGAGCCCAGAGCCAAAGCCAAACACAGCCATCGCCAGAGAGGGAGATGGGGACAGGGTGGCAGCAAAGGCTCGTCAGGGGAGCTGTCGGCACAGGGAAATGCCGGGCAGATATAGAAAATAGAGCGAGGACACCGGAAAGGCCAGATGGGGAACAGCAGCTCCCCTAGACTGAGCCTGGAAAATGCTGCAGGGAATAAATTCTGGGATTAGGTGTGCAGCGCTAGGCCAAGCTGGGGAGATGCAGCAGCACCTCTGCGTTGCACAGCAGCTGCACTCAGCGCTCGGCAGACCCGCCGTGGTCACCCAGCAGTCGGAGCACACAATGGGCACAGACCTCCGCCGAGACATTTTCGGGGTATAAATGGAGCCAGGCCGGTTCCAGCGCCTCCACTAATCCCCCGTCGTGACCCTCCGATATCCATTTACACATTTGCTTCTTCCCTAAAATAATTCCAAACTGAACCCAGGCTCTGACAAAGAAAAAACCCAAACCAGTTTCACTTCAAAGGGCCTTTTAATCTCTCCATTTCTCTGATGAAACAGGCTTTTTGTATTGAAGATGCTGCAACAGTAAGAAATGAAAAAACTCCAAAAAAATATTTTTCCCTCTATAAAGAAAATTACTACTAAGAGGAAAATACCAGGATAACAAGAGCCAAGTTAGTCAATGGGACTTGCTGGTAAACAGCAGAAAACATTTACTGTGGCCCGAGTGCCTTTTTGCTGAAGCACCTGTTGAACTTCTCTGTTTTAGTGTCAAGTGAAAAAGACACCCAAAAAATTTGCGAAATCCTAAATGCCAAGGGATTTCCCTACCCTGGAAAACCAAGTATCTACATATATATCTACATCATACATATTCTGCACAGTGTTACATAGACAGTATAAACGCAAAAGTCCATTCATCATGCCAGAGTTGGAATAATAACACTGAATTTCAGTAATTATACTGCAAGTAGGATGACCCTTATTTTAGGATACAAAGATTTCTATCGAGCTGTGTGTAAGACTGGTCTCTGTTTAGATTCACCACGCTGGAGAAAAAAACCCCCACTGACACAAAGATGCATCACAGTGCTGCAAGGAAGCTGTGCAGGAGGAGAGCAGGAGCAGTGCCAAAAAATCCACTGTTCCCTCTGTGCTCGGCCGGCAGATGTTGGTGCCTCTCCCCACAAACCTGGCAGGGCATCACCACCCCAACATCGCTGCTTCTGCAACAGCTGGGGGTGCAGGCAAAGGAAACAAAGCTCACGCAAACAGCTGGAACAGCGGAAAATCCTGCTAGAATGTTCAGTCAGCTTCTTACAGAAGCCATTTGACAACTGAGAATACATCAGGGCGATAAGACAATCGGATCCTGGCCAGTCTCTGAGTGCATTTCCCAGGAATCCGAACCAATGCGATGCTACTTTCCCTGGATTTCTAAGTGAAATGCATTTGTGCATGTCCTCAGCACTGCCAGCCCCAAAGGTCTGGGATGTCTCCTCAGAGCACAGCAGAGTTTTTGGTGTCGGCATTGGTTCGGGAAGGGGGGAGCAGGGGATGCGCAGAGCCCGAGTGCCCCCCGATGGCCAAAGCCAATGGGCCCGGGAATGATTAAGAGATGAATTTGACTCTGCCAACTTCTATTTGCATGTCACTACAGCTGTGTTGGGCAACAGGGCTGAAATCCAGCCTTCAGAGACCCCCCCTGAGTCCTTCCAGCAGATTAATTAAAGTTTAAAATACTTTACACCGTGTTGGTGTCCTGACAAATCCAAAGCGGGCTTTGGTTCTCAGCTGATAACGCACCTTTAATCTCCAGATTATTTGGAAACGAGACAGCACAAACAACTCAAAGAAAAATAAAACGCTTGCATCTGAAATGGGGAATTCCCAGAAAGCGAGTGACCTCCACCGGCTGCATCCATCGCTACAGCCCCCCGGAATGCCACACACATCGCTGCCCACCCGCCTGCGCTCGCCGGCAGCCTCAGCCCTGACTTCTGATACCTTCTCCCACCAGGACCGTGTAATTTAATGCCCTCTCCCCTGCTGCAACACCCTAACACCCCACCCAAAGGTGCATCTCCATGCGTGGAAATATTCCCCCAGGGAAGTAAAGGAGCCAGGGAAAAGCAGTTTTCTCGGTGGAGGTAGAGCAGGCGGCATTTGCGGGAGAAGAGGAAGCTCTGGCATGCACCGCCGAACAAAAGGGAACAAGTGGTCTTTACTCGGAGAGCAGCTTCCTATTAAGACTCACTCCGTCGTACATTATGCCTTTCATCCCCACTCAACCACAAAATGATTTTGCTGTAGGAAATACAATGGCAGAAAAAGATTTACATTGAAAGAATCTTTAATAATAAACTGTTGCAGATCTGCCTACTTCCCCATGATTTATAATACAATAAACATCGGATTCTATTAAGTCTCATGCACTGAAGACACGCACTGAAAACCCGAGTATGAAAGCCCTCAATTCTTCCCTTCTCCAGGCCCATAATAGTGAAACGAGCATGGATAAATGTGCTAAGAGTATCTCTTTGCATCTTTTATAGCTTGTGTGTATCAATCTGTAAAGCTTATTAAGAAAGTCATTGCTATGCAAAGCAGCACCCAATCTCTTTCTCTTGCTTTTCAACAGCGCGCAGTGTTTAGCCAATAGGGCCAGGCCCCGGCCCCTCATTCCGCATTCATAACATGCAACATTTGCACAATGTGTATCTCAAAGGCTGCTGAATAGAAAGCCTTAATACTCATGTAAACAACTGCAAACCAATTACTTAATGAATCAGGCCCACACATAATGAGGTGCCAGACAAAGAGCTATAAATGCATTTTTGCGCCCGAGCCTCCGCTTTAAAGTAAAATCCCTCAGCTGTAGTTTGGGCTTAACTGGCACATGATAATTATTGTCTGGGGGACATCAGAGGAGCCACCGTTTTTATTCCGGTCCGGCGGGGTCCGCGCCGAGGTCACTCATCAGCTCAGTGACAAAACGCGGCAAAGGAGAATTTATAAAGTGCCACGGCCGAGCTCGCAGGGATGTTTATTCTCAAGTAGTGGGTTTGAGACCACTTGTGAAAGCAATAAAGCCCGAGGAGTGGCTGCCGGGAGCGGAGCTGTAGCGCCGAGGAACCATGGCACGGCCCGGCTGCAAACAGCTCTGCCTCTTCCTCTTCCTTGTGCCGTGCTCCAGACAGCCAAAGCCAAGGGCTGCTCCCAAACCCCACCTTGGGAAGGCTATGCTGGATTTGAGGCGTTTAGAAAAACTAACTCTTACGCTGACTTAGAAATTTATTACAGGGTTTCTTTAAAGCAGCATCGTCACGTCTCCCTGCACAAGGTGTGCCGCTGCTGAGCACCAAGAGGCCTGGAATTACAGACCGGAGGGAACTATTTGAAATCTATTACAAATCAAAATTGGAAAAATGAAAAAAAAAAAGGCAAAAAAAATGTACAGCATCTAATCATCTAACCAAGGCTGAAGTGGCTGCAGGCACAATTACACAGCAGTGCAGCAGCAATAGGGCTTAACTTGGAGAGTTTTTATTTTTAAAAAAAAATTGTTACATTTAAAATTACATTTTATTCAGCTGCAGTGATCCTGTAAGTTCGTTCTCGGGGTTCCATCCTGCTCTTCCTACTGTCCCAGGCTTCAGGGGAGTGCTAAAATTTAACAGTTCAAAAACCTCATCTGTGCATTTCATAGAATGACGTAGGAAAACTTGGCTCATCCTTCTCAAAGTCCCAGAAAATATCAAAAGAGAAAAAAATGGAACCTAAGATGGTAAGAATTAATCCCACACAAAAGCAGGAATGCCAGCCATCAATGCTGGGTTGCAGCTGCAATTTGATGCAGTTGTATTTACTGCACTTGAATTACAGAAAATCTGTGATTTTAACAGCAACTGCAGAATTGAAACTGGCCTCACCCACAGCAGCCTAAAAATGCGTGTCATGGACACAGGAGGAGCTCATAACCTGCAGTGTTTTGAGTACAGAAACACCAACCTTAACCCCGGTCCAACTGAAAAAATAAATCAGGGGAGCTTCAGCCCTTTTCTGTCGGGGTTTCTCCCTCCCAGAATCATTTCCAGTGTTACAGCTTTACCTGGAGAAGGCAGGAGCGCTTCCACCCAACAAGGAGCTGCTTTCTGAATGCGCTTCCAGGTTGTCACTTCCTTTGGGACTGTGGTGGGCGTGATCCCAACCTGTGCAGGAAAAACAGGGACGATGAACTTTCCACTGCCCTGCCACAGAGCGATGCCAATCGCTCCGGTTTTCCAGGAGATGCCTGGAACAGCCACAAGCATGGTTCAAGCAGAGCATGGGCTGCTCCTGATTAAGTGGAAAACAGTTAAAACCACAAAAACAGCATTCCCTCCCCAGCAATTCAGTCATGATGGTGATTTTTCTTCCAAACTGGGCAAGTTTTGCACCTTTTACCTCGTTTTAGAAAAAAGGGGCAAACACAGAGGTTCTCTTCAGAGCTCTTTGCCCCATAGCAAAACTTAAAGGATTTACAGATTATTTTTACTCCTTTTTTTTTAATCCCCAAGTTCCAATTTACACTAACCAGAAAGGTTATTTTTGTTCTCCTTCCCCTTAAATGTACATTATTTCGGAATGTTACAGTTCTGTCAATAGTATTTGATACCTCAGTTGTTTTCAACCATTCTGTTGAATTACATAAATTATTAGACAATAATAAGTAAACTCTATAAAAATCAAATTAAACACATGCCTTGAGATTTTTATGACTTAAACAGCCGAACACCCAACTATTTCAAAACCTTTTATCCACACTTTCCTTTCTTCCCTTTCCCCCTGCTCTGTGGATCTCATTTCCATTCTGTAAAGATTGATTTAAACAAAAAAAAAAAAAAGAGGCAAATGGATTCATTCACTGGAGTCAGACAATTGCTCATCTTTGTATTCGTTTCCAAAGCACACGATGCTCAAGCACAAATCCCACTTTAAAAGGCTGCCTTGCATATATATATATATACACATACATATATACATAATATATATATTTTTTTATCTATAGCACTGAAACGATAACCAAGCCCTGCTGTCAACCAATGTCCCAACCCAGGACAATTCAGTATTTCTGTCCACATTAGATTCTGCATTTCCTAACTGGTGTACACATTTCCAGTCCCTTCTGCACTTGGATTGCAGTGGCACAAATCCTGCTCAGCCTCAGGCACTTCCAGCAAATTATGCCAGAGCCTGCCCAGGAGGAAAGAGAAATCAAGAATGAGAAGGAAAAAGAGAAAGGGGGGGAAAAATAAAAAAGATACCCCTTCCCTTTCCCATGATGTATCACAGCTCATGGTATTGCCTCTCCCAAAAACAGCACTCCAGATGCTGCTGCATCTGCTTAAAGATGAAGAATTTCCACCCAGAATTCACAACTCTAGAAAGATTCTGAGGTCTTTCAGGAACTTAAGTGTCCAACATGACCTCCTGAAGGGTGTCATTCAGCCTGACTTAAGTGCAGTGTCCAACCTGGCACTGTCCCAAGGAACTTTCTCTGTCCCAAACATATCAAATGATATCAAACAGAGCAAAAAGTTGGATGAGACTTATTAATGCCTTTATTGGTGCACTCCAAGCAGCACCTCAGAATCCTCAAAGGAGGACCTCACCACGTGGGGGAAAAGTGGTGGCAGAATTGTTGGCTCATTAAAGTTGGCCTAGAAAGGGAAGCAGAATCTGGCTTGTGCTCTTTCATGTTCCTGTATGACACATCAAGAAGGGCTAATTTTTTCTTCTTAAGAGGGCTTTTCCTCCTTATTTCCTACCCTGGAGATTTTATACCTGGAGAGTGGCTGGGGGTGACATTCCAGCTGTTGTAAAAGCAGAGCCCCACAAGTGGAGCACTTACGCCATTTTTATTCAAATCCTCTACAGCCTTAATGCCTGCTCAAATCAAAGACATAAGTGCAGGGGAGAGAGAGAACCTGGTTTTGTTAAAGATTTAACAAAACCTGCCCCTTCAATAAAATCAGCAATTTCCTACTCATAAATGAGACTCTTAAACAGTCATCCAGCAAAACAAGAAATAATGGGTTTTATCCTTTTTAATCTCGCATTATTCGCCTACCTCAGGAACAGCCGAAGAGCTGAACAATTTCTTTTACGTGTCTTCCCCGATAAAAAACAAAGCATCCATGGAGGAGATGAGAATGAGCCCAGACCTCCTCCCCCTGTATCCTCACATAACCTGGTATCACAGGAGATTGCTGTTATCAGCCAGCTCCTCTCTGGCGAGCCGTGCACCAGGAATGATCCCTTTAAAGCCCATTATCCACAGGCAGCCTTCCACAAGCTCTGGACAGGGTTACTAAGAATTAACACAAATACTCCTGGAATATTTAAAGAATATTCAAGTAAATAAATGTTTTGGTTCTCTTTTTATGTAATAGAAGTAAAAGAAAAATAAACCAAAACTCCAGAAGCATTCCTAAAGTGCTATCTTAAAGAGTGCTTGGAAGTGCCTCCACAGAGATCTCCCAGTGAAGTCAATCAAGCCCCAAAAGGCTTCTGGTGTTTCAAACCAACACATTAAAAACACAGCAAATACTGAAATAAAAAATACCCAACCCAAATCTGTATCCCTTAAGCTCAGAACAAGTCATACAGCAAAATAATCATGTACAAATGGCCATCAAATATCAGTTCATCTCAAACCCTCAAAACAAGTTGTTTGAGCCCAAAAGCCAACATGCAGAGATGCAGCTTCTATTTTAGGCCCAGAACGATTCCAGAGCCCCAGGGCCACAGCAAATGGTGATGATAAAAAGGAACAAGGCAGTGAAAGGAGCGGGAGGGGAACAAGGAGCCCGCAGAAGATCATGGGCTGAAGATGAATCGTGTCTGAAAGCAGCAGCTTGGCTTTCAAGTGAGGTGTGAGAAGCCTCACTGCTGGAGACAGAGGAACAGCAGAGACAGCTCCCTTAGAAGGGACGGGTTGGAACTAGAGTTACTGGGTTTGGCTGAGGAGCTTCTTGGCAATTTTACACATAGGAAAGGTCAGGAAGGTGGGTGCCCATTGGGAGTTGGCTCTTGGCTGACTGACACAGCATAGCGCTGCAGGGTCCTGGAAAATCCGCAACAGAAAATTCCACAACACACTCAAAAGGCAAAATTACAGCTAAAAGCAGGACTGGCAAGTCATAAAATCCAGGGCAGAGAGGAGCAAACCAAACCCATGGGCAGCTACTGAGATCCAAACCCAGGAGCTGGAATTCTGCTTGGGAAAACAGAGTCTCAGTGATGGCACTGGCTGGAGGGAGCCACCGTTATCAAGCAGCTTTGGTACAGGAGGCAGAGAGGTGGCTCCTGGCTGGCACAGGCACAGCTCCTGTCCGGCAGGGATCTGCCCCACACTTATTCTAATGATCCCCACTCAATTACTCACCGAAAGAATCAAACCAGCAACATCTGTAGTTGGCCATATAATTACTGGATCTTCCCCACGGAGACTGACTCCTGTAACACCAGCAGCAGGCCCCAAAGGGCTCAAGGAGAGGATATTCACATGGTGTAAATGTGGAACATGATTACAAGGAATTAAAGAGGTGCTGCTGCTGCCCATCTTTGTTTATGCCAACGTGAGCGTGGAGTTTGTGATCTGACGTTTAATCTCTGCGCTCAGCGCGAGCGGCTGAATTCCCTCCCTCTGAAGTCGCCCCGTGGCATTGAGCTGCTGGGTTTGATTGTATAACCCCGGCAAATGCTGGGCCTGAGGTTAATATGCAGCCACCCCTTCTACCTGTAATGGGAATCTTTCCCACCACACTTTCTTCCCCGCTCTCATCTTCACTCCAGCCTGTGACTTCTGGATGTGAACACGCCATAATGAAACCATTTCAAAGCGGCAGCCATCAGACCGGTTTGTTTGCTTTTAAGCCCTACTCCCTTTAATTTCCCACTTTTGTTATCTCTTGTTTATTGATCTAAACTATCCATTACTGCTCTTAAAAGCAGTGCCCACTGGGAACTTTCCACCCTGCCTCTCTATAGTTTCCTCACAGAAGGACAAGCCAACCAAATGTATTGAGGAATTGAAGACCCGATGGATTTGGGAAACAAACAACCCGCAGCAATGTTCAGCAGTGGCGATGTGTGCTGGACTCACTGCAGGAAATTAGCTTAAATCAAAGTCTGGTCACCTCTGCACATAAGAGTGGCATGGATTTCGGAGCCTGGAGCCCCCTGTTTGCATTTGCTGTGCAAAGAGCACAGCAGCCTAATTGCCTGCTGCTGCCAGACTCCAATGGAAGGGGTGCTCCAGGAGCAGAGCGAGCAAGCTGCCATCGCTGGACTGATATATTCCCTTCTTGTGTGAAGGAATGAGCTGGGCATTCCCAGACACCGGCACCTTCCGAGATGGGAAATGGCTCTGCATACCTTCCCCACCACAAACCCTTTCATTTTGGCAATTCCTTCTGTGGTCTGGCTTTGTCACAAAAGGCTGCAAATGCATCCCCCAGTTCCTAAATGGGAGATGTTTTGTAAATATGCACACAAAACCCACAACTCCATTTCATAGTGGCCACAGGACCTGGTCTTTCCTCTCCTGTAAAAAAGCCCGCCACCACAGGCATCACTTAGTTTGGGAAGCAACCAGAAACACAAGTGCTACTGTGATATTTAGGAAAATCCTCCAAATCCATTACAAATGTACATTGATCTGCCAGTGGCTATGGCGAAGTCCCCTGGGGATTTGGACAGAACACCCCTATGTCCTGAGCAGGAACCCGGAGTGGCAGCCAGAGCTGGAACACCCATTACCTGGTTCTCTCCACGCCAGTTCCACCTGCTTTCCTTCCCTGTCGCTGGTCAGAATCGATGGCAGGCTGCGACAGGATTCATCACTCTGGCCAGGTGACCCATCCTCACGCTCTCCTGGAAGGGCCTCTCTCAGCATGGGCACAGTCTGAGCATTAAAAACAAAAATAGCCACAGCTCTATTATCCTCATCCTCGAGCGCTTTCCAACACGCATTTAGGCTCATCTACACTCCCTGGGGTGATCTGCTTTCAAGGTGTTTCTGCTGGATGTTCCATTACCTTACTGCTAGGGTGTTCCTCTGGGGCTTGTTTTGGAACAGAAAATATGGATTTGAGTCTGTAAAATCTACTCACTGTTCTGCCCTAACTCTCTCACTGTTTAATAAAACAATTGTTTAACAACACAGTAAGAGGCTGAGGCACCTGCAGCCTATGGAATGCCATTTTTATTTATTTAAATAGTTGGCTATAATCTTTTGCATTAACTTAGAAAAACCACGAGTGTGCCACCATTTATAAAATGCTCTGTGTGTTCAGCACTAAACCTCACTCTGCTTAAAATAAAGTAAAAATACATCATTCATGATAAAAAGTCCCAGAAAAAAACAAAGATAGATGCCTCGTAATGGTTTGCACCAGAACAAAGGGGTGAGCTCGTTCCAATGCCAGTCTGGTGTGAAGGGTGGGGACCTTAAAAAGCCCCTTTTCCTGTGGGATGAAGCACTGGACGTATTTCTCTGAGACCCCAGGGCTGATTAACCACAGACTGCTTGTCATTGCCCTGAAAGCCACACCCAGCCAGGGCACAGCCGTGGCGGTGCAGAGGAGTCTCCAGGGCCCCCGATTTACCCATCATAAGGTGCCAGTGCCCACCTGCCCATCCTGTGCCTCCTCTCCTGAAACCAGGAGCTTCTCAAACATCTCTGCCACCCCCTCCGGGAGCTGAACCTGCCGCTGCTTCAGGAACAAGCCATGGTGGCTCAGGCGAGTCCGCAGCGCTTCCATATCCCTGAGGAACAAACCGGGACCCTCAGCGGGACACCTCACCCACACGGGGGTCAACACGTGCTGGGAAAAGCCACCACCCATTTGGTCCTTAATTCCCACTTTCTCTTTTAAAAATGTTCAAAGTGGAAAATGTAAGAAGCCACTTGTGACTTCTGCTAATGTGAGGTAGATGGGCAGGGGTGACCATCATCATCATCACAATGCCTGTCCTGTCCTGAGGCTCAGGATCCAAAGACACAACACCCTTCCTGCATCCCTGGTCTCTGCCCTGCAGCCTCGGGCACAGCTGGGCACCCACTGCCCCAGGGTTGTCTTCTGCTCAGAAAGAATAAAAAGGGAAAAAGGAAAAAAAAAAAAAAAGTGTCTTTCTATGTAGAAAATCTCAATCCTGCAATCCTTTTGTTTGCCAAAGATGTTTGTTTTTCCTGTTGCTCCAGTGAAGTTCCAGAGGAGTGAATTCCAATTACCTCCACAAGTGTTTGTCCCTAAGAAACCATTCAGGAGACACAAGGAGATATTGGTGCTCGCAGGCGTATCAGCCTCGAAGGAGAGGCAGGTACCGGCAGAGAGACCCTTCTGCAGCACTCACAAGTGCCCCGATCCTGCCAGCACTCGAGCACTGCGGAGCCTGCGATGGGGAGGGAGGTCTAGACAGAAGCTAAGCAAGACAGAATGGAAATTGTTTTCATTCCTGTGTCAAAGAGACCTAAAAAAAAAATTTAATTCTCACTTGTCCTTGTGGCATATGCATGGGGGAAAAAAGCCCATTTTGAATAACTGTACTTTGTTGTTTTTAAAGGCCACATGCATCTTCTGTCTCACACAAAATAATTTCCTTATCAAAATTACATTTCTCATCCTTATGTGCCCAAGACTTGTAGTGCAGACCCTGGGAATGCCTGGCTGAGAGGTGTCTGGAGTTACTGCAATTCGCTGCCTGCCAGAGGGGCCTGGGGTGGGAGACAATGCAGACTGCATGAGCTGGGGGGACCCCGGAGCTGCCCTGTGGAGCAAGAGTCGCCATTGGGGAATGGAAGGGAAATAAATTAACTTCTGAATGCTCCCATTCCGAGTGCCACAAAGATGCACGAGGATCCACGCTCCGATGGCTCCATTTGCCAGCGCAGGCCCGGCTGCCTCGGCGCCAGAGGGGCAGCACGGATTCGGGGGGCAGAGAGAAGGATGTTCCTCATCCCCCAGTGAGTTCTGTGCCTCCCATACCTAGCATGCTCCTCAAGCCCCGCTCCACCCGCAGCCTCGCCGGTGCTCTCTGATGGGAGGCTCCCGCTCCATGCGCGCTGGGACACAGCCTGGAGCTGCCGGAGCACCATGGCTTCCACCACCTCAAGGTCGCCCTGAGCCAGCCCGCCGGCCCCACCACGAGCACTGCAACACAAAGCAGGGGGGACAAGCCCTGTGAGCACAGCCTATCCCAGTCCGGAGACAGGACAGCCAGGGGACAGCCAGAGGGACAAACATCCATGGTGCTCTGTGACAGATGTGGGACAGGACAGGGAGGTCACATGCAGCACTTGGAATGTGCCAGCTGCAGCCTCCCAGGGAGAGGAAAGTTGTGCACATCCACCTCTCAGAGACACCTCCAGTGTCAGGCTGGAAGGCAAGCCCGTTTGGGCCCCTCTTCCTAATTCTCAAGGAATCCTCCAGTCATCAAGTGCCAACAAAAATTTCAGTCTGTGGATGCTGTGTATCATTGTAAGTAAAGTTACCAACAATTCCCAGTTGTTGTACCTAAGGGCCCGAAGGCTGAGGACAGACAGCAAGGGTTTCTGCCCCTGGTTTTGGCAACACCTGCGTTCTGGTGATTCCCTTTGCTCTCTTACTCCATTTATTGTGTTTTTCTGGCACAGGCCATTCGTTACCCGGGCTCCACTCACTCACCTGGGCAGCTCTGCCGTCCCCGAGGGCTGGCCATGGTACAGCGCCCGGTGCCGGGGGCTCGTCCTCTCCACCAGGTCCTCCATGACCTGCAGCGCATGGCAGAGCTCCGGGAGCTCAGCCAGCATCCCGCCGGGCCTGCGGATGGACAGACAACGCTGGGACTGACCCGAGGTGTGACAGGGCTTGTCAGTGCATTCCCATCGCACCCCTTGGAAAAACAAACGGCCTTGGCCTCGTTAGAGCTTTCCCAAACAAACAGCAAAAACCACGTTTCCGAGCTGTGTAGGAAGCGGGGGGGAAGAAAAAGCACATGAGCAAATAAACCGTCCAAAAATCAGCCCCGGCTGAGCCACTGGATGGAAATCACCCCTGTGCCAAGCACTTTAATTCCTTCACCTCCACAATCGAAACAAATCTGGTGACCACCTACAGGTATGGGGACAGCCCTGGGACCTCAGAGGGGTTTTGATGAGGCTGCACCTCTATAATAATGCAAATGAGGACTTAACCACTGAAACAATGTCGCGGGCTAATCCCGGGACAGAGGTGTAAATGGCTATTCAGGTCCCCGGCTGCTGCTTTGTGGGGCTCCCAGCCCAGGTCTCCGCCAGCAATGAACACCCCAGCTGGGGCAAAGAGAGTTTTCTTTCTTTTCCCCACATGCAGGAGCTGACATGTTTCCACAGTTAACCCTGGCTTACTCTGCCTCCAGGGAGAAGCTCTGTGCACAAAAACTTGCGGCATTTTCACACTCGTGCTGAGCTGTACCCAAAGCTATGTTTTCCCTCGGAGTGTTGGGCAACAGTGAACAATTAAGTGGGGGCTGCTGTGCCTTTAGTCGAGTTTCCTAGACATTTAATAAGCAAAACAATGCCAGGGAGATCACATAGGCAGTTAAACAGTGCTTTCTCTTTTCCCCCAGCCTTACAAACCCTGTATTCCAGCGGCCGGCTCGTTTCCCATTGTTTTCCTCCCTCTGGGTGGTCCTTCCAGGGTGCCACTCGAGAGGGATACAATAATAAAAAGGGAAGGGGAAGGAAGGGACACCAACATAAAGAAAAACAAAATGTATGACAATCTGCAGCAGGCTACGGATCAGAGGTCAGCAAACAAGAGGTCCTTCTCTTTTACAGGTTGCTTCCTGGAAACAGTCTGATTAAGCTGACAGCTTGAATTATGTGTTACATTTTGTAATGCACAATCCATCTGTGCTAAGTCCTCCTCAATGCAGCTGAAGCAGCACAGGCATAAGCTCTGCCTTTTTCCACCCCCTCAGCTCAGGCCTTAAAATAGTCATCATCTTTCTCCACACTAATTCTCAGAGACCCTCTCCCCCTGCCTCCCACCCCCCAGGTTTAAGCCCTCAAAGAAAGGGCTGGGTGCTGTAGGGAATGGTAAGAGGACACGGAGCCTTTCCCCTTAGATCAGCAGCTCCATGGGAGGGGTGACCAGGAACCTTCACAAGCCCAGTGAGCCCCCATGTGCTGGGGGGCTGCTGACAAAAAACCCATCCCAGACTCTTCCCGTGGGCCTGGGTATGAAACGGCAGGAGTGCAGCCTCTGATCCGCACCCCTGGCCCGTAGACGCTGGAACACCAACGCTACTTCCCAACAATCATCAGTTTTAATAACTAAGGCAGCAAAGCTGCAGCATCCTACTGTGACCTGTAACAAGATGCAAACCTTCTGCTGAATCACCTTTCCCAACAACATCTCCCTTCCTTGGCTACCAACACTTCACTGCAGGGAAAAAAATCCAAAACTCCTTAAAAAACACAGACTGGCATCTCTGCAGTAAGACAGGAGAGGCATTTGCTCCAAAGATGAAAATTTGTGACTTCCCGGCACAAAACAATGATTGCTTTTGCCTCTGGGGTCAGCCATGGTCTCTGCTCCTTTGAACACCATCCCATGATTTCAGATAATTCGCCAAAAGCATATGAACACTGCTTCCTTCTGATGCCACAGTGACACTGCTGCAGTGGGAGAGTCCAAGCTACAGATATTTCAACTTAAGGCAACAAAGACACAGAATTTGGCAGATTTCAGCACATTTCTTCAGCCAGCACAGGAATTTCACAAGACAAAACCACAGGGGCTGGAGGGAGATCGCATGTTATGAATCCCTGGTGTGACAGACCAAAGGAAGCTGTGTTCCCATAGTTTGTGTAACTTACACAATTAAAATTCATGTGCTAATCATTTGCAAGCTTTTCCACAAGATTTTTGGCTCATTAATTTTGAAAGGCTCAAGTGTGCACGCTGCATTTCAGGTGCCTTAGAAAGCCCACCTGGCTGGGAACACAACAAGGGAATGGCGGCTCCTCCACTCCTGCCGGTTGATCTGCCTTTTCATTTTCAGGTAAAGCAAATTAAAATCTGTATCTTTTCTGCAGCACCAGCAAGTAGTGGTGATCCCACTTCCATGGCCTTGAGAAGCGAAGGCATTCAGCTTGGCATAATGGGAGGAGAGCTCTGTGCTGTGGTTCCAGCCGTGCCCTGGGGACAATGCAGGCGCTCAAACCTTGTGTATAATTTCCCCGGGCCTCGAGAGCTGCTCCGTGTCTCATCAGCGCTGAACAGCGAGGCCTCGCCAGGGAGAGAACACAAGGTTAAACTGCCGGTGCTCAGCTCTGACTCCTCTGCAGAGACGGGCACTCTGTGCTCTCCCCCGCTCTGCTGTGATTAACAGGTGGGATACAAAAGGAAAACTGGGGGGAAGCTATTTACATGTAAATTAGGTGATGTTTCCATAGTGAGCAACGGCCGGATGCAAACAGGAAAGGATAAAGTTACAGAAGTGTCTGGTGACGGGCCCTAGATTCTGCTCAGGTGTCATCTGTTAACACCCAAACCTGTACTGCTGCCAGCACCAAGGCAACGCACCCAGGAATGGTGGGAGAACAGACATGAACCAGATTGAGACGCTGCAAACTACCAAGATGGGAAAACTCAACCAACCGGCAAAACAGGAGAATTCATTCTGCAGGAACACTTGTTCTCCAGGGGTAAAAGCACCGTTTCCTTTGCACGATGTCCCACTACAGACCTGCCAGCCCTCCCTGGTGACCTGGGCCAGCCCTCCCGGGTGACCCGGGCCAGTCCTGGGGACCATCTCACAGTGGGCACTGCCCTGCCGGGACAGGGATGCACTTCCCTGTCCCATGAGGGCGTTGCAGGGCTGAAAATCTGGCTAGGATGGATTTACAGCCGGTGCTGTGGCGCTGCACTTGTTGGCCACAAAAATCCTGCCACTGTCACACAGCAGCAGAGGACAGGCCCTGTGTCTGCAGCGCCGTGTCCTCATTCTCTCTCACTCTATTTCCAAACAAAATGCTCAAACAGTTCAACCCCCTGGAAGTTTTACCANTGATTAACAGGTGGGATACAAAAGGAAAACTGGGGGGAAGCTATTTACATGTAAATTAGGTGATGTTTCCATAGTGAGCAACAGCCCGATGCAAACAGGAAAGGATAAAGTTACAGAAGTGTCTGGTGACGGGCCCTAGATTCTGCTCAGGTGTCATCTGTTAACACCCAAACCTGTACTGCTGCCAGCACCAAGGCAACGCGCCCAGGAACGGTGGGAGAACAGACATGAACCAGATTTAGACGCTGCAAACAACCAAGATGGGAAAACCCAACCAACCGGCAAAACAGGAGAATTCATTCTGCAGGAACACTTGTTCTCCAGGGGTAAAAGTGCCATTTCCTTTGCACGATGTCCCACTACAGACCTGCCAGCCCTCCCGGGTGACCCGGGCCAGCCCTGGGGACCATCTCACAGTGGGCACTGCCCTGCCGGGACAGGGATGCACTTCCCTGTCCCATGAGGGCGTTGCAGGGCTGAAAATCTGGCTGGGATGGATTTACAGCCGGTGCTGTGGCGCTGCACTTGTTGGCCACAAAAATCCTGCCACTGTCACACAGCAGCAGAGGACAGGCCCTGTGTCTGCAGCGCCGTGTCCTCATTCTCTCTCACTCTATTTCCAAACAAAATGCTCAAACAGTTCAACCCCCTGGAAGTTTTACCAAGCAGAGTGACTGGAATAAGATTTGTGTACATTTAAAGAACATCATCTGTATTTTAAATAAACAACAAAGCCTTCACTTGCCAAGCCTGACCCCAGTGAGGTGCCTGAAGTCCCTGAACCCCCAGCACAGGTACAAGGTACTATGGGGACAGGGGAGAACTTTGTGTGAGTTTTGGCAACCTGACAGGCCCAGCTGATCCAGGAAACAGGTAAGTGGTACCTGTGTGGTGCTGAGCTGTCCAAGGGCTCCTCCAGGGTCGTGGGAGAGCTCAGTGATGGCAGCAGGGAGCCCTCCAGAGCCGGGGTGTCCCTACCCTGCTCCTGCCATGTGCTTGGAACGCTCGGCTTCGCCTCCTCCTCGGCACCGGCAGCGACCGGCAGCTCGGCACTGCTCCCCTCCCTGCGAGTCCACCAGCTGCTCAGGCCAGGCTTTGCTCCTGTAATAACAATAAAAAATAATGCATCAAAGATATAAAAACAGTAATTATTCTTCTCAAAACTTCAGCAGGACTATGGAGTAGATTACGGTGTAGGGACTGAAACCAAGCTTACCCACACTTGTTTGTTCACCCCATGTGAGGGAGCATCCATCCATCCATCCATCCATCCATCCATCCATCCATCCATCCATCCATCCATCCATCCATCCATCCATCCATCCATCCATCCATCCATCCATCCATCCATCCATCCATCCATCCATCCATCCACCCATCCATCCATCCCTCCCTCCATCCCTCTGCTCCTCTTGTCTGTGGGCTTCCCTGCCCACGGCCCCTGTTCTTCCATACTCCTCTCACAAGGGGGAGTCCAGGGAGGCTCCAGCATTTGGGAACAAACCTGGCACACTTCAGAAACCACCCTGGCACAGAGACCAGCTACCTGACAAAATCAGCTCTGGAGGAATCAAACAGAGAAGCCGGGAAAATGTCTCCTAGCCTAAAAAAAGTGCACCCCAGGAGGCTTTTACTGCCTATCCATTTTTTAAACCTTTCAGCAGGAATCCATGCCTGGAGGCTCTGGGAAGAGAACATGAGCTGAATTGGGATGACACAGACAGCCAAGAGTTAATGCACCAGCCAGTGTTGTAACAAATTTGGATTGCTACAGAAGTGCCCAGTTTTCTACAAAATTCACTTCAGGTTTAGATTAACCAGCTTCTGACCAGCCCCCAGCATTCCTGCTTGGCTCTGTCATGGAGTTTCACCGGGACCGAATCACCTCAGGTTTGTGCCTGACAGAAGCTGCATCAAGGGCAGGTGCTCAGCCTTGTGTCCAAATTTGTGGAGCAGGGATGTGCAACAAACCCAATTTCTTTGCCTGCTGGGAAATGGAGATGCAGTGGAATCGAGGGGTTTTCCAAACTCACCCACACTGCCAAATCCCAGTGTGGAAATGGATCAGCTATTGTGCACCAGCTCTGAGGGAGAAAGGGAATCAACCTGAACAGAAGTGACTCCTCTGGTGAAGCAGGTTCACATTAAACCTCTTCAGATGAGGCTCAGACTATGCCATGGCCTCCGTGGGCACAGCAGGGAGGGAATCTTCCCTAACCATGCCCCTAACCATGCCCCTAACCAGGATCAGCCCCCAGCATCCTCTTCCCTGTCCCAGTGAGCGGTGTGGGAGGAAACAGAGTCAGACCTAAGAAACAAAGAGAGAAAAAAGGAATAAGAGCCACCACGCTCCAAGCCCAGTGCCAGAGGTGCAGGATAAACAGCAGCCATGGCTCTGGGGTGGAGGCAGACAGGGACACATCCCACTGCCATACCTGGAACACTTCCCCGCCGCTGTCCCTGCCTGGCGGGGGCTGCTTTGGCACCAGAACCTGAGATGAGCTGCTCGGAACCTTCCTCACTGGCAGCCAGGTCCCCGTGTCCTGCTGCTCCCTCCTCACTCTCTCCGGTAGCGCTCCCGGTCTCGGGACCGAGCCCCTCAGGGGATGGAGAGCGTGGAGGGAGTTCCTGCTGGGACCCCAAACCTCCTGTGGCAGAGGCAGCTGATGTGGGGCAGCCCAGCAAAGCTGCTGCTGGATGGCCCAGTTCTCTTGGCACAGATGTCTTGGTGCCAATTCCCACCTGTTCTCCAGCCTGCAGCACCTGAAACACACAGCGGGACACGGCTGAAGATGACAAACAGGAGACAAACTGTGTGTGGCACACGGAGCTTCTCGAGGGTGGCATGTTGGGCTCTGAAAAGTGTCACAAAATTCAAGTGTTTGCTATAGCACTAGTATTACACAATCCCTGGCACACATTCTGCACGTCCCAGTGTGAAATGAGGGCCCAGACCTCAACTGAAGCTCCACAAGTCAAAACACCCAGTGGCAGAAGCTCCCTGCACCCCCAGCCTGGCCAAATGGGACCCGAACACACCAAGGATTCAAACACATCTAAATGGTGACTGGATTTTACAGAGAGTCAGACCTTTAAGATGAGGATCCTACACAGGCTTTTGAGCTCCTGGACCAAAGCACAACATTTAGAGCTGCCCACCAAGGCCACAGAGCGCAGAGGGACCATCATGTTCCATGTGTGAATCACTCAGCAGATCCAGCTTCCCTCACATCATGGAACAAGGTGAACAAGAACAAGGCAGAACTCAGTTTCACTGTCTCCCTCCTGCTCTTCCCATGGCAGTGACATCGCCTTTCCCAGCAGGTGACATGGGACACGGAGCAGACACATTTTAAATGGCACTTTCCTCCAAGGACTGTTGAACTTGCACAAAGCCAGCTCCAGGAGTACAACCACTCTGCTGCTAAATCCCAGTGTTTCAATACTTGCCTCTTTTCCTTTGCAAACCTACTCAATCAGGACAATTTAGGAGGAGTGGCTGCTGCCACCATGACTGCTGCAGGGTCATGGCCAGTTTATGCAAAGCCAAAATTAGCCATCGTAATGCCATTGTTCACACTAAGCAGGGCTTCCTCTCCAGCCCCAAATCCCAGCAGGACAATTTACAGTCACCTCCACACTTCTCCCTTCTCTTTCACTGCCTGACCTCTTCCTCCCACACAAAGTCAGCTGCCAAGCCCAGCTGAAAGGAAACAAAGGCATCTTGTCTGGTCTGTGACCAAGGTTCCTTAAAAAAGCTCAAATTCCACGTAACAAGTAGAAGAACAAAAACCTATGAAGTCATTTTAAGTAGTAGTAAAGGTTTCCCACTCAGAACAAGTTCACAGCTTATTCTGTCACCACTGCTCTCTGGTTCCTCCTAGTTACTTCTCAGGTGTTGGATTTGGTGCTTTCAAATGCCTCCTGCCAGTCCTGTGTGGCTTTGGCAGCTCCTGGATGCAGTGTTCCAAAACAAATGGATTTCAAACAGGCACAAGCACAGCACACATCCCTAACGATCCCTTTCCCAGGGAAGGGGTTCTGCCACCCATGGGTGTTCCTGGGAGGTTCCAGCACCCTGAGTCCAAAATTTTCTGAAGGCTCCAAGGAAGAGCTTCCAAGTTGACTTCACAGCACAAAGGATCCAGGAGCCTGGGCTGTACAGCTCTGCCAGCCAGGAAGGATCTTTTCAGTGTGGGACTTCTGAGCTTAAGGACTCCCCTGGAACTTGGAAGGGCACATATCCCATGGCTCAGGGACGTGACACACGTTCCTGATGGTGTTCGGGACATTGGAATATTGCCCATCTGCAGAAGGCTGGTTCTGGGATTGTCCTTCTGGGTCCCTAGCACCCAGAGATGACCCCCCCAAGATGTCATGAAGGGGGTCATCACACAGTCACTGCATCCCCACCAGCCTGAAGGAAGCCATCCCAATCCCAGTGCAGGTAAATAAAATCAGTTCCATGAGCTATGTCCTGGACATCCCACATGCTGACCACTCTCTGTGACTGACTTGGTGCCACATCACTGAGAACAAACTCCTGTGGTTTGGACAGAAGAATCAGCAGATTTGAAGTGAAAAAAACCGCAGAATTAAGAGCTGAAATACAGCCCAGGAACACGGCAAAAGATGCACAATGCAGCTGAAGGTACCTCTGTATTTTAGGAAGGAGATGAGAAGGAAGAGGACAGGGGATAAAGGAGTGCACAATCAACTCCATTATTATACACAAAATTACATTTTTGGGTACACACCACACTCTCGTATGGTCCAAAACCTGCCCACAGTTTTTAAACCCCCAAGTCACACCACAAGCCTTTGATGCTCTAGTATTGATGTCAACTTTTCCATTGGTTGGAAGTCCTATCTCCCATACTGCCCGCCCTAATTGGACAACTCACATTCCAAAATAAATTCACCTTTCCCCACACCTTCCAATTCAAACCACAATTTGCATCCTGCCATAGGCTTGTTATACAGGTCAAGGCTGCTTGGGTTCACTGCTTTGTATATTACAGTTTAAAGAATGCTCTAAATTCAAGGTTTTTAACTTTTTAATCTATGGGGGAAACTTCCTATAAACTCAGATTAAGAACTGCTAATGCACTGAAGAAAGGAAACCAAAAACCTTCCTCCTACTATAAAAACAAAATAGTGTGGCCTCTGTTTCTTTTCTGATAAGCGTCTTAAATACCAAACATTTAACTGCATAATAACATTCCCTGGCAGCTAGCAGCCTGCTTAGCAGATACATAAAGCAGGTAAAAGGGGAAAAAGTTAATTTCTTGGCTGAATGATTCCATCGGTAGCTATAGGGCAAACTAGAAAGTCTTTTAGTAAAGTAGCAGTTGATTCTTCTATCAATCTGCAGCACACACACTCTTCCAAGGAATGCATTAAATATGAAAATCATATCCCGTTATCATCTGTTCCCAGCTTTCAGCCCAGTAAGCTTTCCTTAATGAATGCTGTAGCCTAAGGGACGAGCGTGCTGCTGGCTCCTCGGAATAATGGAGTGATGCTCCCGTCCTGCCTATTCCGGCGCCGGCTGGCTGAGGGGCTTCCACACACAGTCACAAGTGACTACTCTTGCCAGCATGCTCCAAGTTATTACAAGATGTTTTTAGACATTTCATCTAAAAGAGCTTTGCTGCTTTTAGTGGAGAAAACAGCTCTGGTCTTGAACTGTATCATTTATATGGAGATAGGAGGAGGGATTAGGAGCCTGCATTACTGCAGATATATGGCAGCAGATATTTAAGTATTCCTTGTCAGTCTTTTTGTCTGTTCCTTAGATATGCAATCTCCTTCTGCTCCTTCTGAGGAAAGGTCAAAACACACAAAATTATAAACACAGCACACGGCTCCTCGGCTGCAGTTCTGCAAATATCCCTCCTTAGGAACACTTCCTCCTCGGTCACGACCATCTCCACACCATCCAGCACAGGAATTATAAAAGCCAACAAGAAGACGTGCATAAACAGTCAGAGTTTTTTTAATTCCAGCTCTTTGGATGAAATAATTGCACTTTTTACCCAGGTGATTCTCCTTCTCTCAGGCACTAAACACAATTTCACACTGCACGTGGCAGCACTGCAATCCCCACGGAAAGGCTGCGCAGCTCTGAGGAGAGCACAGAGCTGGAATAAAGCCCATTTCCCCCCCATTACCTGCTCGCCGGATCCTTCCTCCTTGTCACCTCCCGCTGACAAGCTGCCCTCTCGAAGGGATAACAGGTTTTTAATTTCCCTTCCGTACCATTCCTAAATGGGAACAAATCCGTCACACCAAACTGGAGGCCAAACAACCCCCCCGCCCCAACCCCAGAGACACCACTTTGCAAAATGTGCACCTTCAAATGCAAAGTCCCCACAGCCTTTTCAACTCAGACTATATTTAAAAGCAGAGATCTCGTTTGCTCCTCATTTTTCTGCTCCCCTGCCCAAGCAGCGTGGCCTGTACACAATCTGCTGCAGGGCTTTAATATACATTTATTCATCCCCATCATTTAGAATCCTATAAAACAGCAATAACTTGTTGACTCATATTTATTGCATCCCAACCAGCATCTGTAACACGGAATTATTGCTGCTGCCACCAGACAATGACTCGGCTGCTTTGGGATGAAACGAGCTCCACAATGTGTTTTTCATGCCCCATCTTACAACTGGCTGAGCTGTTGTGAGGAACAATCCCTGGCAGATGTTACAGAGAGCAGCCCAGCAGGTAAGGCTCTGTGCTAGCTGCTCCAAACCCGGCTCTGCCCACTCCAGGGTTTAATGGAGCAGCGATAACGCGCTAGGAGCGGGGCTGGGCACCGTGCAGGCAGCACCTGCAATTAATCCTGCTCCTAATTGCAACCCCCAGCAGCACATCTGGACAGCCTGGCTGAAAACACTCCAGGACCTGTGCTGCAGCAGGGAACAGGCGTGGAAATAAATCCTTCACGCAATTAACTCGCCCGCCTCTGCCCTTCGCTCCGGTGGTGTGTTCAGCTCCCAGGTAAGAGGCTGCTCAAGAAACTGTAACGTGGAATTTTAAGGAACAAAACCTCACCACGTGAGGAGCCAAGATGCTCAAAAGAAACTCAAATGTAACTCCTGGATTTTGCTGACAGCTGAAGTGAATTTATTTATACTCCTAAAAATTACTGACCAAACACAGGGAGCAAAAGTGCATCTTTCAGAAACAAAAGGAGTTCTGTGAGCTACAGCCACATAATAAATGTGCACAGAGTTGTGATAAAGCACTCCTAGAGGGCATTCTCTATGGAAAAGAGGAGAAAAACCAGCAATAATTTCTTTCTGTGTACTCCCATGATAGATGAAATGATTGCATGCTCCGTAACTCTCCTGCTTACCATAACTAACACGGAGGAGATGTCATTTGTTCAGCAGCCCCGAAAAGTAACTGCAACTTGGCAAAGAAAATGGATGGCACAGGAACATCAAAATGAAAGGACTGAACAAAAACCCCACGTGCAGCTCAACCTGTGGCACTGTTACTGGGACTCACAGCAGGTTTTTGAACCACCAGCCCTGACACTGGGCAGACTGGTGTGCTGAGGAAAAAAACCCTTCAAAACAGCAGGGGAAAGCTGGCACCACAGCACAGCCCCGCTCCTGCTCTGCTTCAGATAACAACTAAAAATCGGAGGCAGCGAATCACACACCCCAGGGACAGGCTCTGGACTCTGGGCTACTGCACTGCAGCCAGGAAAAGATGTTCTGGGAACATCACCAGATCCAACAGGTGCTACCTGGGCTATAGCTGTGTGAGGAATAAACACAGCCAAATGTTTCTGAGGAGTGCCACTGCTCTTAGAAAGCAGGAATTAACTCATTTCCCTTCCAAACTGTGCTTCCCCAAAAACCTGGCTCCATGGATCAGTGGCACACACAGATGTTGTAATTTCATTTTTAAAAATGTGGAATCATCACTTTGCAACATCCCAAATTGTGCTTTAGGGAACAGCATGACAACATAATAATAACAACAATAACAATATGATTCAAGAAACCCTCAGGGCTTGGCTTTTTCTTACAGCAATCTGTTGAATCTGAAGTACTTCAGACCTGTCTGTTCTACAGCCTGAAATACAGACCCTGATTGAGCTTGCGTCCAGCTCTAGGACATACCAAGAGATTCCTGCACAACAGAAAACACCCATGATCAAGTCTTATAGAAAGTTACTTCCATCTTCCGAATGCTCTCCCAGCCCGCAGTTTCCATGTGAGCCTCCAGCTGCAGGAATTCCCGGCGCAGGGCCTGGTTCCGGCCCAGGGCCAGCTGCTGCCGCGCCGACACCGCTGCCAGGTGCCTCTGCAGCTTCAGGTGCTTCAGTCTCGCTCTGCAGGGGAAAGAACAGGCACTTAAAAGTGTGAAAATAAACCAAAGGCATCCATCACAATCCCTCTGCCTCAGACACACCCCAGCACTGAGGGGGGAGCTGCCTCAGACCCCAAAGGGAGAAGACTCATTCTTCTGCACAACTATATTTACATAAATATATATGGGTCACTTCCCTGCAGATGTACACAGGGGCTTTGGTGTCCCAAAGGGTAAATACATTAGAAAACTCCTGTAATTGTGTTTTAAAGGGATTATGTTCTAGTTGTTCCTATCCCATTAAATCAAAATGAAAACTGCAGCAGAGGAACATGTTCTGAAAGTCACCCAAGTGGGAACAGCGAGGCTGAGGTTTCACAGCTGCCTAAATCCATGGTGCCGCCAAGAGGGGCACTGGACATCCATCTAATCCAGTTTTCTCCCACCTACAAACCAGATTCCCTTTCAGCCAGACCTCTATCCTGATGTGCCTCCAGGGCAGCCACATGGCATTATTGCCAACACAGGGACATGGGCACCCAAAGATGCTCCTGGCTCACGGCTGCCCACAGCTCTGCTTCCAGCCAGGAGGGAACTGCAACCCAAAGCCTCCAACAAGTTCAGAGAAACTACAGTTCTAAAGCTCTTAGAATAAACCAAATCCAATAAAACCAGGAAACAAAGTACATGTGGCTGCACCACCTGTCCAGACATTTTTGCTTAAATTTGTATCTTCATTCGTAGCTTTTTGCTTAAATTTGTATCTTCATTTTCTGCCCCTTTCAGAAGAGGGATTCCTACAGCACCTAGTCCTCTGTCCCTGGAGCTTTACAGAACACCTTTGAGGAAAGGAATGGAACACTTGGATGACACTTCTCAGTCCTCTTTGACTGTTGGGACTTTTGGATTTTTATTTTTTTATTTTTTTTTGCTTTGGTTTGCTGTTTAGGGTTTGGGTTTGCTGGATTTTTTTTTGTACAGACTGTCCATGCAATTTACATTAAATAGACACTGCAGAAAGAATCCAAGAAGCAGGACCAGAACTTGGAATATCCTCTGGGGCTTCTTAAGGCTTTCAACTTTCTAAGACCCTGGGATTCTCCAGCATGGACTAAGCTGTGGTTATTTTGTAAAAATAGGATAAAGCCAACCTGCACGTTCGTTATTCCCATGATTTCAATACCCACTGAATGGGACATTTATGTTACTGCTGCAGTTATTTCATCAATAACCTGAAGACATGAATTTTACATTTTACTTAACATATGAATGAATATAAATGTACTATTACTGAAAAACCTTCAAGACAACATTCTAAAGGCATTCCAAGATAACTAAACCTTTGTAACTGAAACAAAATAACCCCCAAGAAGCTTTTAAACAGGCTTACAGGTATGGATCAGCCATTGTGTATTCCGTCCGTTGCCTTCCTAATTCCAGCCCTTTGGCTTCACTGGAAGAAAACAAACAACATACAGTGAGATAAAAATATTTCACCATCTAAAGTCTCCAAATGCCAGAACTAAGGGGTTTTGCAAAGCACAGCCCCTGCTGAGCAGACAGTTCAGGTTTGCTGGGAGTTACTGACTCATCTGCCAGCCTAGCT
This sequence comes from Orthonyx spaldingii, assembly GCA_013397795.1. Classification (NCBI taxonomy): domain Eukaryota; kingdom Metazoa; phylum Chordata; class Aves; order Passeriformes; family Orthonychidae; genus Orthonyx; species Orthonyx spaldingii. Next base: position 293,811 of record VZTJ01003522.1, read on the forward strand.
TAGCACAAAGAAGAACAACTCCAAGCTTTCACCTCTCTCTTTGTTCCTCACTGGAACACGGTTGCTGGAAAAGGAAAAGATGCCTGAACATCCACACAAGACCGACCAAAACAGCCAGAGACCCCAGGCAGCCCAGGAAGGGCTCTGAATCCCAAGATGGGCTGTCCCCAAGCTCATCCCTCCCTTCCTTCCCCCACAATGCCACAGCAGACTCCTTTCCATGCAAGAAATACTTGGCTGGAGTTGTTCCCAGGACAGCTCCCCAAATCCTGCCACTGGGATGGATTAGAACACATTTCCAAAACCCTTCCCAGCTCACAGACCCCACATGCCAGCCCAAGTATTTCAGTTAGGAATTGAACTTGAAAACAAGCTCCTATTTCCCACTGGGCATGCAAGCCACATCCATCTAGAGGCAGGTGAGCCCCACCTGCCAGCACTGCTGTAGGAACAAGTGCCTACCAGGAATCCTGGCGGTGGTGAGAGCCTGTGGGGCCATGGGAACTGCCCGGAGCAGTGCCAGGGCAACAGGCACGGGATGCATGGATGCTGAACCACAAACTCCATATCTCACCTAAAGCCATCCCACAGGGAAGCTGGTTTTGGGAACAGAGTACAGCTGCCATTACTGAACAGTTCCAATTGAACACCCATTCCGTGAGCAAAAAATAGAAAATAACCAGGAGAGGCTTCCAGCAGATTCACACTGCAAACCCTGCCACAAGCAAAGCCAAAAGCCAAGTTCCTCTTCAGAAATAGCACCAGGTTGTCATTAGGCAGGAAAGTGTGGGACTGAAGGGGACATCACACACCCCAACACATCTGGGCACACTTCTCTGTGGATTTGGGCTCTCCCTACACACACACAGAGACTCCTCTTCCCCTTTTCCTTGCAGAGAGGAGAGCCAGGAAGAACCCTTCCTGCTGCTCTGCCTGAGAGATCAAGGCATCCGTTTTAGCCATGTGATCCTGCCAGTGCCGGGAGCAGGATTAGGGTTTCGTGTCATGTACACAATTTAACAGCCACGCTTCATCTGGGATCTCATCCCTTCAATTTCCTCTTACACAATGGACAGCCAAGCAAACACAGATTTCAAGATCTTGTTTTTACACTTCTCCAAGTAATTTTCCTGCCTCAGTGGAGAACACTGATATCCCAAGAGATGGAGAAGCCGGCGGATGCGAACAGCCATTGGCTCCGATCCCATTTCCCACTCCCCCATCCTGCAGGTAGCACACTGCATTACTTAGCTCCCCAAGTTCATTCCCTCCTCACCAGCGATGTCTTTCAGCACCCCACTGGTCAGTCTGCAGCAGCCACTCAGGTAGACAGAGATCCCCAGGATCCCCAGGTAGAAGGTCTCCTGGAGCAGGACACAGGGGAACAAACTCCCTCAGGCAGGAGCCTCTCAGCATCACAGCATCCCTCGCGGGCTCCTGAGCTCAGCTCTGTGCAGGGCCCACCCAAACCCACCTGGAGATCTGTGCACCCGGGTTCTGGCACAGTTCCTTTGGCCAGTGGCACAGGTGAAGCTCAAGGCACTACTGGGACCATCCTGGCACTGCACCACCACCTCCTTCTTCACAGGAAAAAGCCAAAGCTCTCTGCCTGGAAATGCTACTTTTTCCTGCAGTTCTGGGTTAGGTTAAAATGGCACAAGGAGTCAGAAGTTCTTTACCACCTTGAACAGCACACCCGAGGCTGCAGTGACCTGAGCATGCAGGCACTGCCACGTTCAGCCTGGACAAGATACCAGCATCAGGAAATAAACCCTGGCCAGTAGAGTCTGAGAGGTAATTTAAGGTCTAGTTAAACGTCCATTGATCAGGAGCTGAATCTCTGGTGATTGATTTCTCAGCCCCTTCAGAACTTAGATACTGAACGGAAAAAGAAAAAGGAGATTGGTGAGAACAGAGGGGAAAGAAGTATCCCTGAGAAGCCCTCCGAGCTCACCAAGCCAGACAGGGACAGACCCAAGCAGCAGCTTCCCCACCACATCCCACCTCCCGCACATTTTCAGGGGTCATCCTCTGCCTGAGCCCAGGAGCACGAGTGGAAGGGAAGCCGAAACGCTCCAGCGATTTAACAAAAGTTTGTATATTCACACTCTAAAAAGCTGTTTAAAGGTACCACTGCAAGGCACTCCGAAGGGGCGACTCCTCTGCAGAGCTGCCCGGGACTCAGAGCCCCTCTGAGCCCCCGTCCCCACGGACACTCGCGTTTCTCCTGAAGAGCCCCCAGAAACGGGAACACCGGCAGTGACTTTTGTTTAAAGACGCGCAAGGCTCCCGCACAACTGCCCGTGTCCCCTCGGCTCCTCCGCTACCGGCGCCGGCCGAAAGGAAGGAGCGGGGTGTGATCCCTGCAGAGCTCCAGGGGGGATCTGTGCTGAGCCCTGCCCAGCACAGCTCCAGCCAGAGCGGGGGGTGACAGCAGCGCCCCGGCTGAGCCCCCGACCTGTCCCCCCGCCCGGGGCGAGAACCGGATCCCCGCGAACGCCAACCGCCCCGCGGGGAGACCCGGCTCACCTGGCGCGGGGCGGCTGCGGGGCCGGGCGGTCCCGGTGGCGGTGGTGCCGGTCCCGGTGGCCCCGTTCCCGATCCCGGCGGCCCCGATCCCGACGCCGTTCCCGATCCCGATCCCGGCCCCGTTCGACGTCCCGGTCGCCCCGCGCAGTTTCCGCCGCTGCCCACGTGCGGCTCCCGCCGTGCCCCGCGCGGGACCCCGGAAGTGCCGCCCCGCGTTGCCATGGGGACGGGCGGGCGCGGCCTGCGCCGCCCAGAGGCGCTTTGGAAGCGTTTAAGGAGTTTGGGGGGTTTTTTCGTTATTTTTCATTATCCCATCTTTCACCACCACGTTGTTACCTCGGGTGTTGCTCTTCGCCCAGATGAGCCCCCGGCTTGGCCCTGGAAAGCCCCTGGGGCGAGGCAGGATCCGTGTCCCTGGAAAAGGGGGAAATTTGCAAAGCGCAAATTGAAAAAATAACTGGAAGCTGCTGAACAGTTACAGTGACAGGGCCCCCCTTCACCGGTTGATTTTACCAAGTTTATTGTATACCATGGTTTTCAAGAAAAAAAAACCTGATTCCTCATCCTCTGGAGTGCCACTGTGTCCCTCTGGTGCTGTCATCTTTCCAAAATTCATATGGGAGAAGCCGCAGTCACCTCCAGCCCTGCATTCACATCTCCAGCAAAATGAAAACAGAATCCCCGCTTTTCATCTCCAGATAAAAACTTTGATCTCTTTGAAAGGAAGTTGCCAAATGAGCGCTTAAATTCCAGGGCCCCAATAAAATCTGAATACCACAGGAATAATTGAAATGAAGGAGAAGCGATACATCAATAGGCAAAATTGCGGAGAGCAGTGAAATGCTTAAGCATAATTAGGACAGCAATCAGTGTACAATTAGTGCGAGATCATCACAGTAATTACCCTTCGTTAGAACGTCTGGCCAAGAACCTACACATGAAAGCTCAGCTGGAGCTAAAAGCTCTGGCTGGAGACATGCCTTGGACTGGGGGGGGGATCGGGAGCTTTTGGGGTTCCTAGGCTGGATTTGGTGATCCAGCAGCGTTCCTGGTGTTTCCAACACCTGCAGCCTCCAGCTCAGCTCCATGGATTTAAACGCAAAGTAAATAGCTCTGTGGAATGGATGTAGTGGGACACAGCTGTCCCCAAAGTAGTTTAGCTTAGACCTTGCACATCCATCTAAATACCCAGCTCAACAAGGTGTGCCAGGCTTTGGCTTGGGTCAGAGCTTTCCCACTCCAGGAATGCCCAGCAGAGGATTTGGGAGCCTTTTGGTATTGAATTCCCATAAAATGCACTCATCATGAAGACTGTTCTCCCTCTCTCTTCTGTTTACTGAAAGCAAAGATGTGTTTTGGAGATCTCCCTCACACCTTCACAAGAGCCCACAGGTGAAATCTGGGCCTGCTTTCGAAAATATTTGTGCTTGCTAAAAGAACACCTGAAACAGTACAAAACTTCCAAGCACTTCTAGCACTGTCTAAAATCCTGAGCACACTGGAAACGTTATTCCCAAACTGCACTTTTAGGTTTTGGTGGAAAGGGACTCATCCCTAACCCATTGGCGTGCACAGTTTGTCTCCCAGGCAGCCCTGGGAGGATTTTTTTCCCTGTGGACCTCGGGCTGGGGCTCGAGGGTGTTGAACCACGGGCAGGGCTCAACATCCTGCTATTTATTTAACAAAAATGAAGGAAATAAGGAGCCTTAGCCTGGTCCCGCCCGATGTATTTCTTACTTTGTTCCGTGTCTCAGTGCTCGCTGCAGCCCCTCAGCTCATAATCGACTCAAGAATAATCTCCATCCTCCCATCCCTGATAAGGAATGTGGTCCCTTACCTGAAAGCCTACAAAGAGGAGTGTTTTGTTTGTGTTCTACCTGCAGTACTTCACACTTCTTTTAGATTGTTTTAATTTAATTTTGATGTAATCTGATAAGAGCTGTAAAACTGTCAAAGGAAGCTGCCTCCTTCTGTCGTATTAAATACACTTTGAATGAAATGGTGGCTTTGTCCCCAGTAGCTGCCAAACCAAAGCATCTCTTGATTCCAGTGCAGGCATTGATGTGCACTAATCTTAAAAGCTTTACTCTCTTTTTCATTTAGGGAGGCAGCCGTCTGCTTTAGCATCCCACATTCCTCTGGGATGTAACCGTATCCCAAAAGGTGTGGGATAGGCCTCATGGAGCTGAGCACCCGGCCACAGGCCTCTCACTTACCAGAGATCCCTGGCAGGGTTTCCCAGTTTTCCAGGGCAATGGATCCATGTGCTACACATGCCTGCTGCACGGATGGGATGGCCCTCGCTCCCAGAAAATTGAGACACTCCTTATAGAGCAGGAATTGTTTGTGTCCTTGGTAGGGTGTCATGGGACATGCAGCAGGTGCCAGGGGACATATTGCTTTGGAAAGGGATTTGCAGAAACACGGGGATGTTTTGGAAAGAGGTTTTCCCTCTCTGTGCTTGGTTGATCCCTGAGAGCATAGTGAGCTCGCCCACAAGTCAGGGCAGAGCTGAATGCATTTGCTTTTCTTTTTCTCAGTTAGACACATAACACAGGCCCTGGTAGCTGTGTGAAAACATACAGAGAATTTACATAATGCCCAATATAAGTTCTTTCTGTTAATGACTCAAGTCCCAAATGCAGAGCACTAATAACACACCAGGCACCAAAGAGCAGTAACAGCAGTGAACAATCTCAGCAGAGCAGTTGTGAGGATCCATTTCCTGTCAGTGGCAATGTCTGGAAACAGTAATTAACGTGTTGAATTTAATGTTTACATTTTAATATATTTAAATGTAATAAAATGCTTTTATTAAGTGTTACAGTTTCTTGAAACCTGTTATTACTCGCTTCTGATGCACAAGCAGCACACACCACATCTGGCCTCAGATCTGCTGCCTCGGGGCAGGTGACAGAGTTCCTCCAGCAGGAACCTGGAATGCAGAACCCAATGGCTGAGTAAACAAAAACCTGGAGACTGCAGCAGTTAAAAGTATGCAATGTTTATTACAAATGTAAGGGCCTTAGCCAAAGCCTGGTGACATAATTGAAAAGCCCCTAGGCTTGTCACTGTCTGTAGATTTTTAATTAATCCTGGAGAATTGAGATATAAGCACATACCATTGATATTAATGAGCCTCAGAAAAGCCACAGCACAAGGAAGGGCCTGGTTTAGAGACCATTTGCCAGGAAGCCCCCCTCCTTCTCCAGCCATCTCCAAGGGCTTTTCCGGTGTCCTGTGCAGCACAGGAGGCTCCACAAGCACAAGGGAGCAGGTGTGGCCTGACTGAGGCTGTTCCGAGGCCAAGCATCCAGAGAGGATGTCAGGGAGATTTTGTGTCTCACTCACTCCTGTGACCAGGCTGTAAACACGAGGAGTCTCCATTCAAGTGTCTGCTGCTGTCTGAAGAGGAAAGAGGAGATTGACAGCGTTGAGTTTCCCTGTCCCTGCAGAAATGAGAACTGAATTTAGGTTTTCTGAGATGTGAGCCCAGAGGCTGAATTTGAACCAGACCACACACAACCAATGGGCTCAACTCTCGTCTTCCCTGAAAGCATCTACACCTCACACTCGGGAGTGCCCTGTGCCACAGCTCCTTTAACTGCTGTTCCTCAAGCTGAACCAGCTCTGGTGTATTTCTGTTCAGGAAAGAGTATTTTGGCTCCTTCTGAAATATGTCCTTCAGGCCTGCAGTGACCAGACAGCAAGCAGGAGAAATGGCTCACAACACACAGCCAAGCTCAGTGCCCGTGTGGGTCCCACAGCCGCGGGGACCAGGGTCCCACTCAGCTGCAGCCTGATCCGAAGTGCCACAGCCTGGCACAAGGCAGAGACTGCCACAGGCACTATGAGCTCCCCTTCTTACAGATATGGGATGGAGAACATCCCTCTGGGGGCCCTGAGGACTCCACATGCCCGACTGCCCCGCTGCCAGCTCTGCGCCCGGAGCGCACAGCTGTGGTGCTGCAGTGAGGAAAAGGGAACACTGCACCCAAACCTGATCCTAGCACGCAATGTCCTACCTTGCCTTCGGCGTGCTGTCCCCTGCACCAAGCCATGTTTTTGCCAGGATCCTCTTTCAGGAGAATGGCACCTTCACGGCCACGCTATTCCATCCTGCTTGATCTCAATGCTTGCTGCTGCTGCTGCTTTAAAGGACAAAGATCTATCAGGCTCCTTCATTAGTGTTTCAACAAATGACTGGATTAATCTCAGGTACTGACTGAAAGACTGAAAAAGTTTAGCTTCTACAAGTCATGAAAAATTAAAGAGAATATAAAATAACTGGGGAATTCTTTTAACTGAATTAGACATTTTCCTTTCAGCCCCACGGTTTAGAGTGACCGGTTCTGAAGAGCTGCTGCCTGCATTTGGACAAGATGAAAAGCCTGGAGGAGCCCAACACTGGGCTCAAAGGGATGTGTCTGGCCCATTGTCTGGTTTGATTAATGAAGCCTTTGCACAGCAAGATAATGCCATGTTTGCCGTGCCGGGAACGCTACTGCGCAGCACAAATATCACAACTACGAAGAATATTCAATATGATAACAACAGCAACGAGCCCATCTATGTATGACTGGATTTCGCCCAAAAATGCCTCAAATGATATTTTTTTCCTAATTGTCAGCCACTTTGATGCACTCATCATCAGGTTCAACAAGTGCTCCAGGCTCCAAGGATTTGAAACAAAAGGAGGCACTTGGGCGAGCCGTGCGGTTTGTGAGGCCATGAAATGGGATCTGGTGGCACAGCAGCGGGGTGAGGCTCTTGGGGCAGACACAGTGACAAATACGGGGTCCCTGGAGGATCCCTCTCCTCCTCACACCCCAACACTCAAAGTCTCCCCATGACGTCTGTGTCTCAGCAGGAACACCTGCAGGTCAGCAGCGACTCTGGGAAATACAAGCGCGCGGATCAGCAAAAGGACCACACGGGAGGAGAGCAAGTGTGATGCCCCGAGCTCGTGCTGTGGTGGGGACCCTGAGCTCCTCCTGAGGCACTGCTTGGCTGCTGCCTCTGTTCCAGTCTGACTTCTGCCAGAGGTCTGAAGCTGAATGCCTGGACCTGGGAGTGCTGGGGAAGCTGGCTTGCCTTTGAGGAAGCGCTGCCTGCACTGCCTGTGCGGCCAGCCCAGATCTCACCTGGGGCAATTCCTGCACGCTGCCTCTCCCAGTCCTCCGGTTCTGTAACATCCAGGTTTGAGTGGACATGGTATTTTTCACTTCCCACCCTAAACCACTGTGCTGGTTTGCTGCGACTGATTGGGCATTTTCCCCATGTCCTGTGCACAGGATTATTCTGGTAGTGAGTGAAAGGATCCACACATATAAACTGCTCATTTGTTTGAAAAAAGCAGGAGAACAAGCACAGGACTATTAAAGTAATTAAGCTGTGTCTGCTGGGAGCTCAGCACCCCTGGGCCCTGCACTCCATTCAGAACATGACAAACAGAAATAGAAACCTGAAGCTGAAGCTGACAAAAAGACTTGAGCAGAGATGGAAAAAATCCTCCAACAGTGCATTTTGACAGTGCTCAAAAACGCATTTCTAATGTACCTGCAAGGCAGCGTGGGATGGACACACAGGTGGGCAAAGGTTGTGGCTCACTTCCAGGCTTCAGGTCCCGAATGTTCGCCCGTTTGCAGACACACAAACCATACCAGCCTCTCCCGGTGGCCTGGGGGTGACCTGTGTCCCGTTCTCATCAGTATCTGACCTGAGAGAGGCACCTGACCCCAAGCATTCTCCTCCTGCCGCTCTCCGCAGTGTCCCCCCTTTGTTTAGCACAGCCACCTCCCGCTGTTACCGGTCCAGGGCAAGCTCTGGCCCCCAGAAGCACAGAGCTGCCCCAGCCGGGACACTCCTGAGCGCTCCAGCCCGGAATGTCGCTCCCTCAATACTCGCATTATTTCTTTTGCAGGAGCGCATTCGTTCTCTGTGCCCGAAGAGCCGGGGACGCGCTGCCCGCTCGGGCTAGGGGTTGACAAAGAAAGGCGAAAAGGGAAAAAGCGCCATGCCAGCACCCGCAGCTCCGCGCGGAACCCCGGTCACCCCACGGGCGGCGCGGGGGATGCCCCGATGGAATTTGGGGAGCAGCTGCGGGGCCGCCGCTCGCAGTTCGCCGCACCCGGAGCGTTCGGTCCCCGCTGCCGCAGCGGCCACGGACCGAACCCGGACCCCTGCCCCGGGGACCCCCGCCCAGGTAGGTGCCGCTGGCTTCGCCCCCGCCTCCCGCTCACCGCCTTCGGTTCCCTTGGATTTTCCGCCGTCCTTTCCCTCGAGCCATTGAATTCCAGCGATTTTACCATCGAGCAGCGGGGGCCGCCGCTCCATCCGCAACCCGGGGATTCACAGTGAAGCCGCCCCTGGTCCGGCTGCTCTTCCGGCGGCTCCGGGCGCACGGGACCGACCGCAGCCGGCAGTGGCCACAGGCAGCAGTGACCGCAGCCGGCAGTGACCGCAGGTATCGGTGACCACAGCCGGCAGTGACCGCAGGCAGCGGCTGACCGAGCGCGGTGGGGCCGGACCGGAGCTGCGGGAGGTCACCCCGGACCCGACAGTCTGGACTGGGGTAAAGCGATGGAGAAGGGTCCGCTCGGTGAGCGGCTGCTCGCCGAGGCAGGGAAGGGGCCAGGTTTCCTCTCCCCGTTCCCCCGCAGGTCCCTTACCTGGGCTCCGGGCTCGGCTCCCCCGCCGGTGTTGCCGCTCCCGCCGAGGCGCGGACAGGCAGCAGCCACAGGGAATTTAGGGTCTTCCCGAAGCTCTGCCGCCCTTCCCGAGGGGGGTCAGTGCAGGGGATGCCTCCCCGCGGCCCCGGGATCCCCCCGGTCCTCCCCCCGTATCGATTCCAGTCCGGCGCTGGCAGCATTTAGGCCGGGATTGGGGGATAATGGGAATATCATCTGGAGACAATTACCTTTGGAGCGCGCTCGCTTCTCCTCCCAGACACTGTTATTTGAGCAATAGGATCATTTGATTTCATATCACACTAAATAACCCCCGGCCGCCGCAAATTGCCGCCTTCTCAACAGCCACCCCTTGGAATAAATTGCACAGCGACTCCTTGGGCTCTGGCTTCTTCTTTTTTTTTTTTT
>VZTJ01003522.1:303716-346354 GCA_013397795.1 Orthonyx spaldingii
TTTTTTCCTTTTTCTTCTCCCCCTTTAAAGCAGTTTTTCCCCCGCCAGGTCCCACCGATGGCAGGGCTCGATGTGCCTTTAAGGCTCTGTCAGCACTTGCCTGATAATCTGGTCATCGCCGGCCTCATTAGATCTGTATTAATGTCAGCCACGGATTGCTAATTAGATTTGTGGGATAAATGAAATTACCCGAGTGGGCTGCATGGGAGGGGGAGTGCAGTCTCCCACCACTTCCCAGGATTTACAGGGGGAAAAAAATAAAGAAGGAAAAATAAAAAGGAAAGACATAATTTTATTTTCCGTTCTTTTCTCCCTTCTTTCCTCTCCTGCCCCCTGAGCCCCATCCCCTCCTCACGCTCCCCTCTAACAGCCATTAACCAAGGAATTCTCCAAACTGCTCTGTAGCTGGAACTGCGGGTTTTGCTGACAGAGCCCATCGGTGCCACACTGGGCACTCCGTGCTGAGGGATCCCGCTAGTGTTGTATTCATGGATCTCAGGGAGCAGCTCTGGGGTGAACAGCACTGTGCTGCTGGGGTCTCACAGGGGTCGAGGCAGAGACCGATGGCATTATTCATCCCATTTATTTATCCTTATTAGAAAATGGGATGAAAGAACAGGGCCCGGCATCTCCCTTTAAGCACCGGCTGAGCAGCGCACACACAGCCCCAATTAAACACTGCCCGGACGGGGCTTTTCTCCATATTAGAAACCCGGCTCTGTTTAACGAGGACCAATTAAATCCTGCTTCATTTTACCTGGGATCTCACAAAAGATGTGACAACAAATTCCCTTTCTTCTTCCCTGGTAATTACTGGCAGAATCAGCCCTGCTCCCAGGGCAGGAAGCCGTCCCTGATAACCCACCTGAACCCCGGCTGGATCCCAGCAGAGCGAGGGGCCCCTTCCTGCCCCTAACTCCACCAAAACCCAGCCGGGATCAGCCTGGGCCTCCACTCCTCTCCCACTGCAATCCAACACAGTGCTGGCAGAGTGGGGCCCCTCCTAGGGAAGCATGTGGAGCTATTCCAGCCCGGCTTTGGCCTCCATTCCCAGGCCTCCCCTGAGCACCCCACAATCTTAAAAACTGCACCCTGTCTCCCAGGGGACATCGCTGCAACCAGGAGATTCAATTAAATAATCCTGGCCCTTTGCTTCTCCCACAAATAAATGGCTTTTTTTCTCTCACAAATATTTCCTTTCCCAAGTTCCCTTTCAAAAGGGGAAAAAAAACCAACAAAGAAACAAAACCCCAAACTGGAGAACAACAGGAAAAAAAGGAGAGTGGGGGAAAGAAAAGAAAGAAACTGTTCTCCTTTCTTTTCCCTATGTGCAGGGTAATTGATAGGCTCTATCAGAGGTCAGGATTTGCATAAGAATTAAGAGCAGTAAATTAATTTAATATTCCATGCACATCTCCAATTATTCCTGCAGACCTTTGTCTCCGCGGCTGGCAGAGAGAAGGTTCAGCTGCTCTTCAACCAAACAACATCTGTGCAGTTAATAATTTGATAAACAGCTCATACAAATAGTTTCTGAATTATCTGCCAACCCAATGACTATTCAGTTTGGAAACACTCAGCGAGGGCTGAGCCGGCGGCTGAGCCTTCGGAGCCCTGTCCCAGGGATTCAGCTGCACGGGCAGGGATTCAACCTGCCTATCCCTAAAATATCAGCAGCCCCTTGCAACAAAACCCCATCAAGAACGATATGTAAAATAAGTAATTAGAAGTAATTAATAAAAGCCCACCCTCCCCTGTGTGTGCCCACCACCTGAAGAGGCTTGCGCATGCCGCAGGGCCGGGCACCGTCTCCTGGCTCTGGGCTCCAGGTGGATCCATGTGAGGTCTGTGGCCCCATGAACTGCTCTCGCTGGGTGAAGGATTTACAGCCCTTCAGCTGCTTCCTTCCCCACACAACCCACTGGAAAGGGGACAGGTTCTCCTGGCTGTCTCCTTGCCCCAGTCTCCAAGGAGGAATGGCTGACGGTTGCCCTGCTAAATCCAAATTTCAGCCCAAGAAAGACATCCGGGTTTTCTCCCAGAGAAATCTAATCTTCCAAAACTTAGGTGGCTCCTTCATCCTTCCCCACACAGATGCAGAGATCCAGCTCCAGGCTGGCCAAGCACCACCAGTTTAATTCACCTCCTTTAGCTGTATGGGAAGATGTAGCGCTTGGCCAGCCTGGAGTTGGGCAGTGGCGGAGTCCCTGTCCCTGGAAGGGTTTAAAAGATGTGTGGGTATGGCACCTGGGGACAGGGTTTAGTGGTGACCTTGGCAGCGCTGGAGGAATGCTTGGACTCAGTGATCTTAGAGGGCTTTTCCAACCTTAACAATTCCATGATTCCGTGTTTGCACGGGCCGTGGTTCCTGCAGCACTCACAGGCCTGACCTTAAGTTACAGTGGCAAAGAGTTCCCCTGGCAGTGCCGCTGCTCCTCATTTCCCTCAGGCATTAAACATGACTCCAAAATTAACAAAAAGTTGATTTTAAAAAGATTATTAACTTCTCCAAGCTAAAGGAAAGGCTAATGCACCTCTCCATAGTCATGCAGCTTTCATGTTTGCTGTCATAAAGAGCTGATTTGTTTTTCTCCCATTTAAAAAGAGAATATACACTATGAACAGAAATCTAGAAATAGTGACATAAGCAGAAGTGAAGGGATGAGGTGCCAAATTTGGACAGATGTTTGGGGCTTGATAAACCACTGCAGGCTTGTCACAGCAAAAATAATGCCAGGACCCACACCGGGGCTGTGGGACAGGCCAGGACCTGGTACCTCCCCCGGGGGAGGGAGATCCCAGCGCCCAGGTGGAGATGCCCCTTTGGGATTTGGAGCTCCCAGACTCCATTCCTGCTGGGCCAGCCTGCGCTGTTACCTGGCTGCAGCGTCGGCTCCAAGCTCACCATGGGGAGTCAGCCCTCTGAATATTCAACACTGGCAGTTCCAAGGCTGCCCAGAGCCAGGGATTTGCTAGGAAATGGAAGCTTTTTTCTCTCCTTTCCAAAATTCAGATCAATGCACTCTGCTGTCTCTGGAGCCTGAGGCTGGTCTGACCTGAGAGTGTATTTTGCCTCAGCTCTAATTAAAAAAACACATTCCAGGTTTTTTTTGTTGGGAAACTAATTCTGCTGTTTTAAGGATTTCAAACCGCCCTTTTTTCTGCCCCCAATTCCCAGTGTAAAGAGGGAATTGGACCCTGGGCTGTTTTCTGACACCCAGCATTGACATCCCTCACTCCTGACACATTCCTGTGGTTCAGCAGCCCAGGGCCTGGCATGGCCGGCTTTGGGATTGGGAAGATGCAATGCCGGCTCTGCAGAGCAGGATGCTGGAGATGTGGCATTTTTGGTGCCATAGGTTCACCTTTGGAGCTCTTTAGCCCTTCTGATCCCTGGCTTTAGCCCCAGCAAGGGGATTTCAGCACCGACACTTGCCAAGGGATGTTGGGCAAATTAATTAACATTTGCAGAGCTCCGGGCAGAGAGTGCTACCTGTGTGAAGATTTTATCATATTCCAGCTAGGCCACAGACCCCACGGACATCCCAGCACTGCCACATCAGCCAGATCCAGGGCTGCACAGAGTTTCCTTTGGCATCTCAGCCATTCCACCACCACCAAAGGCTGAGGCAGAAAAATAAAAAACCCAGCCTGTGCAGACGGGTGCCCGAAAGCCGCGATCTGAGCACCGCTTTTTGGCACAGAGATCTCTCTTTACGGACTCGCTCGTTGAGTTGCCACGCCACTCTTTTCTTTATGGAGCCACAGAAGTGTCTGCAATGAGAGATTAAAATAGTAGTCGGGCCCTGTGATTTACTTTTGAAATTCTCGCGTCTCCACGCGTGTAAATACCCTGAGCCGCCCGGCTGCAGGCTGGGATAAATAATGCAGCACAATATATTAATGAGGGAGAATGCAAAGGGACGAAAAGATAGAGAAGGGGGAAATGCATTTGCGGGGTGGTAAGTTATTGGGCCTTTGGAGGCAGGGCAGGGGAAGGCTGAGCACGGGGGGGTTCGCTCCTGCCTTTCCCCCTCCCATAAATCAGCAGCCTCGCGGTGTCGGAATAAAATATGCCGGGTCCCTGTGGCAGGCCAGCACGCGGCGCGGGAGCGTGGCACTGCGCTCACCATGCACGCTGACTGCAAATGGGGTGGGCCATCAGACGCCGCCATAAAACACCCCCTCGCTTCCCCCAGCTGATTACCAACCTCATGCATAGCAAATGACGGAGCGGGAGCGCCGGCGGCGCCTCTGCCGCCGAGGTAAAAAAATAAAATATTTACAGACTGACAGGCTAATGGACACTTTGCCAAAGAGCCGTTCGAAAGAAGTAGTAAATGGGCCCGTGCTGATGCAGGGCAGTGGGCCCGGTCAGGGATCAGGACACACGGCACCGGATCGGATAACATCTAATTGGCAGGTCACATCCAAATGAGTGTAGTCATGCATCATCCGGAAGGCTTTTTGCTGGTTATAAAGACACTTGTAAACAATTCAGCCGCTGAACATGGCAATAATATGTTGATCCGGCATGTAATGAGGTGTTCCTGGAATCAATAAACTAGTCATGAAGAGCAGGGAGCAAGGTCAGCGCCTGCCTTTTTGATGACCTTTGCTGGCTGGTGAGGACATCATATACTCTGAAGAGGACTTTTCTCATATTGCAGAAGGCGCCGAGTGTCAGAACTTCCATTCGCAGCAAGCAAATGAACAGCCGGGCTCTGCATGCTAATGAAGTCCAGGCTATTTTCCACCTTTTCATCTGCACATTATGCTCTTGACTTTGGAGAAGGTGGGAATTAGGTTGGACCCTCGTGTCAGACTGCCTGATGGCTCGGCTCCGGAAAACTGGTAATTGAAGCTGATGACTGATGCGGAGGAGGCCTGAATTTGGAAATAAACAGTTTCAAGCACTGCATGTCATTTCTAGAGAGACTGCTGAGTGAATGGAAATGAGCTCCGTTTCGCCGATCTAATGCAGTTTCTCAGCAGGAAAAACACCGTCTTTGAGACAACAATGCCAATCAGTGAGATTTAAATGTCCTGGCGATAATGTAAGGAATAGCACCTGCCTCCACAAACAGCACTTAGGGAAATGCTGCCCCATGCCGGGGCCTGCGGCTCATCTCCAGCCCCCAGTGCCAGGCCTGGAGGAGCCAGGAGGCTCTGAGGCCAGCGGCAGAGAGGGCATAGCACGGACCGTGCTTGGTTGTTGCCACAGAAAAGCCGCCGGTGACACTGAGGAGTGTGGCTTTGAGCAATCCCTCACTGAACACGAACTGCTCTCTGTGCTGCATCTGCCCCATTCAGTTGATCTTCCCCAGGATGAGGAGAAATCCTGCTGGCCTCAGCCCCACCACTGCTCTCCTTACCTCACACCAGCCTGGCTGCCTGTTACACAGAGATGGAAAAAGGGTTTCTAGACAAGGCACCCAAAGGCCAAGATTTTCAGTCTCAACTCTGAACATCCCAGCTGTTGGGAAGCAACACTGCAGATATTATGAACCCTCCCCAAGTCCTGCCTGGTGGTGTGGAATGGAGCAGAGTCACTTGTGTGCTAGGGCTGAAGGCACCTTGCTGAGATTTCCAGGGCTTTGAAGTGTTTTCATTCAGACACGGAATCCCAGACTGGTCTGGGCTGGAAGGACCTTAAAGTCCATCTCGTTCCACCCCCTGCCATGGGCAGGGACACCTCCCACTATCCCAGGTTGCTCCAGGCCCTGTCCAATCTGGCCTGGAACACTTCCAGGGATGGGGCAGCCACAGCTTCTCCAGGCCCTGTGTGCCCCCTCTGTGAGTCGCCCCCAAGCACAGGTGGGACAGGGACTCGCCCACCCTGTGTTTCCCCAGCAGCCACACGCTGACAGACCGTGCTGGAGGTGCAAGGTGGGGTCTGATGCAGGCAGGGGCTCCACAGAACCCCTCGTCCCCCTGACCAGACGCCACTGGAGTCAGCATCCCCCCAGGCAGCCACATCCTGCTCCCTGCTGCCGAAAGCCGCTGGCTGTCCTCTGGAGGAGGCTGCATCTGGAGCGGGTGTGTTTGTGTAATAGTTTGCAACCCTTCAACATGAAAGGATGGAGACGGATGCGAGTTATTATTATGAAAATGAACCGAGCAACAGACAAAAATATTCAGGAGATGTAATCTGCGTCCCTACAATGCGCTCGCAGAGAAGAGCACTTGGCAGACAGGAGAGTCGCCGTCAGATACATTGCCTTTTGTTAAATTGCTTTTGCTCTGACAATGCCTTTTAAAACCACATGCAATCTTAATTTAAAATACCCAATACCTCAAGGTATAAGGGCCCAGTGCCGGTCTCCAGCTTGGGATTTGTCCAAAACAATTCCCTCAGCTTAATGCCACTATTCCTCATTTTAATCATACAACAAACGTGGGAGCCTGAATTCGCTTGTAAGAATCCATGGATCAGATCCAAACATCACTAAAAATCAATGGAGCACGGATTGATTCCCCTGCCTGCCACCTCACTGTTGCCCAAATCCCTGGAAGGTTTGCCCAAAGAAGGCCCTCTCCCTGAGGGGCAGCTTTGGCTCGCACGATGGGCAGAAAGCAAAATTCAGCTTTTTCATCCTTTTAGAAAATGGTTAATGGTGAGGAAATGCTGAATGTAGCAGGGCAAGACACTATTGCCTTTTTATTTTCCGGAGACAGAGTGGTGAAACAAAAACCCCAAACAAACCAAGCAGCACTTCCAGGTCACCAGTCCCTGCTCCTGCCCTGGCAGGCCATGTGTCACTCCCAGCTGCTCCCCAACAGGGAGCACGAGGCCTCCACAGACCGAGGGCTAGGCTGCAGATGCCAGCTCCGTACCCCTTCGCTCAGCACTCAGTAGAACACCCCAGACTCCCTCAGAGGCCTCTGGGTGCCAGATTTACCCTCTGCCCACAGGAGCTGAATGCCTCAGAGCGCATGGTGGCATGTTCAGTTATCCATGAGGAAGGGGAGGTGTGTATCCAGGCACGACGCTGGCTCCACACTCACCCCATCCATCAGTGTTCCTCCAGCCTCCCACCTCCGTGGATAACCTTCCCTATGCTAATTCCCTCAGAACATTATGCAGACTGTTTATATTTTTGTACAGCCAGAACAGGCTGCTGACACAAATCAGCCATTAGCCATTCACACTGAGAAGTCTCCGCTAATTGTGCAGAATGTAATTAGTGATTATGTAATATCTAAGCTCTTGCAACTGTCATTAATGTCCACTATTCACCAGAGATAGTTCTTACTGAATTAGGGAATGATTACTGCATGCTAAATCTACTTAATCCTAAATATGCTAATTAACACCGCCTGCACTTTAGACAGTGGTTAAAAGCACTAGTAACCTCAAAAAAGGCTCTGATACACCAGAACCCAAATTGCTTGCGATGGATTTTCCCTCAAAAGGTAAATTTGTTTAATTAAATGCTGTAGTAAACTGTTGGGCACAGCTCTTGATTAGTGCAGCCCAAGCAGGGGCCTTCTGGAATGATCAAGTGAGGTGCCACTGCAGGGCAGCGATGCTCCTGCAGCATTCCAGGCCTCCTGCAGCATCCTGGTCCAGGCACAGCCTTGCCCACATGCCTGCCAGTGCTCTCCAACAGGCCTGACATGAGCAGAGCCCAATGTAAAACAGCTTTCCAAAGGCTCTCCCTCGAGGATTAACCACCCTGTTCCTCAGGCCATAAACAACAATATTCCTACACGCAGATACAGGAGCTTCCCTCAATAAATTCTGGCTTAAATCTTAATTTTAAGATCGATTCTGTAATTTTAAGATTGATTGTGTAGAACAGACTTCACATATTAAATGCTAAAGGAATGGGATAAATAGAGCAATTGTACAGGTTTGAAAGGTCCCTTTCCAAGGCCTGGGGTGTTTAATGTATTCTGGGTTTCTGTGGAAAAAAAAAGATATGGCTGTCATGAACCCCAGCATAATAGCAGCCTGTGATTGATGAAGATTCTTCCTGCTTATATATTTTAGATAAATAATACCCCTGCGTGTGTCTCTGCACTCATTCATAACCAAAAGCTGCCCGGGCTGCACAAAGAGTTTGCACAGGAACATTCAGGATCAGCTCAGAGGAACGGGATAACTCACGGATCAGACACCGAATAAGTCACGGCGTGACAAAGCCAGGGGTCCCCTGGGCAGAGCCACAGAGCACAGGCACAGCCAGAGCCAGAGGTGTGCTCCACACAGAGAAGACACAGGCGCACTCCTCTGTGCCCACTTGCAAACACGGCCGAGGGACAGCTCGCCTGCCACCACAATCACCGCCACGGAAATGAAAGAATTAGCCACACAATGAACTCCTAATTGCCTGGCAACAGCATTTAGGCCCCATTAGGTAGATTTGTAACTGCTTCCAGAGAAATAAACTCCTGTGTCATTAGATAACAAGGAAAGAAATAGGTTATTTCCTTTTTGAAAGGTATGAAAGCTTCCAATTGCCTGATGTACGCGCTCAGTAGATTATTTTCTGTCATCTCAGTTAATTGAATTTTACCCATTGCTCTTAGAATTCCTCCCTTTCGTGTAAGGTTAAAAAGTTCAGAGGAGTCATATTTTTGAACCTCGTCCATTTATCGCATGAGCCAACTCCAGCTGCACGAAGTGCGCCAGGAAAAGGGAGCAGCAGCAAACTGTGCAGGGATTGCTGCAGCATCCGGGTGAGCTGGTGTCAGATCATGGAAAAACGTCACTTTTCAAGCAGCCTCCAGCTGGGACACTGCCAGGAGACACAGGCAGGAACCTGCTGTGAGCTCCGTGGTCGTGCGATGACTGTACCTCCTCCCCTAGAAAAACAAACTGGACACCCAGAGTTAAACCAATTCCTCAGATTGCCCAGAGACACTTCCCAGGGTGCCAGCTGGGGTGGAGTGCCATGTGCAACAACCAGACATGGGAGGAGAGTTTATTCCAGCCTCACTCCAGTGGTGGCTCTGTGTCAGGCACTCACCAGAGATGCCCAGCCCTCACTCTCAGGCAGCCCCCTCATTTCTGCCTTTCCAAGGCAAACCTAGGCAGATGTTCTTGACTTCTGAGTAAATCCAGATCATGTGTCATTCCTCTCATCATCACTCAGGCTGCAGCGCTTAAACTTCACCGCTTCCCCCTGGTCATTCCTGAGAAGCACCGGCACCCTCCCATGCCCAGCAGTGCTGCCGTGGGGAGCTGAAAGCCAAAGTTAAACTTTAATGGGGAGCTCTGGTTTAATCCTGTGGGACATTTGCTTTGCCGACCAGCACGGCCTGGAACGAAAGGGCTGGCTTGGCCACAGAAATATTACCAAAACAATCATCTGGTGACTCCAGAGCTGCTTGATTTTAAACCCTCCTGAAAAGCAAGCTCCATTTTCTGCTTTGGTGGAGACCAATTCCCCACGCTGGCATAGGAGAATAGATCAGCCCCGGCAGCGGGGCGTTGTTATCCAGTTCCCAACTATTATGACATAGTTTCTATCAGAGCAGTTTTCTTCTCAGCCAGTCGAGTGGAATGATCCCTGAAAGCTGCAGTTTGCTGCAGGGACGCGCTTGACGTTGTCAGAAATCCGTGGCTGCCCACACGCAGGCCAGCAGCCAGCAGCCAGAAAATAAGGATGTGGAAAAGTGCCTGGAAAGGCAGTGGGGCTTTGAAGCACTGGGCAGGGAGGAAGCAGCAGAAAACCCAAGGATGGGAGGAAGAAAAAACCCAAGGATGGGAGGAGAGATGAGTAAAGTGGAGCAGCCGGGCCCAAGGAAACACTTCTTCCAAAGTCTCTGTGGTGCTGCCTGTGCCGGGAGCTGGGCCTTCCTCCCCTCACCTGCTAGCCCAGCCCTGCTCCTGTTCCTTGTGCTCAGGCACCGGGAAACCTCCTCAACACTACAGGGGCATCTCAAACCTCAGGACTGGAGGGGTCAGGCATTGTTCCTTTTCCCCAGGACTGGGGTATTTAGGCTTGGGAGGCCTGCTTTGGAGAGCTGGATCCCAATCTAGCCTCTTTTTCAGCTGGTTTATCGAACTACTGATGGGGACAGGAGAGACTCCACAGCACCTCCAGGCTCATGTTCAGGGCTGTGACCCCATAGGTGCATTTGGGATTGGACTTCTGCTGGGCTAGGGCTGGTGGTCCCCAGAAACCATCCCTGATGGGCTGGAGAGGCAGCTCGGACACCAGGAAGGGGGAGAAGGTGGAAGGAAAGAGCAGGGTTGTGCTTTTCCAGATGCCTTTTTGTTTTATTTGGTTTTAATTGCACCCCAGAGCCCCGTGTATTAAACATCCTTAATTAAGGAGGGCCAGGGAGCAGTGGTGGCCGGAGTGGGGCGGGAGGCCAGTGCAGAGCCTCTCCGCCACCAGAGCGGTGCATGAGGATAACCTTGTAATCTACAGAAATCTGGGAATTATGATGGATATTACATAAATCAACCCCCCTGTGTCAATAAGGAAAAAAACATTTTTAAAAGAAAAGCAGCTGATAATTAACCCTGAGAGCACGGGTTTAACCCAGATCACCTTGGGGAAGCGCCCGGACAAAGGCAGGCATTCATCCCCGGCCTTTCTCATTTAAATAACCCGGCCTTCATTGGCTCCTGAGGGATTGCTCGGGAATTGCTAAACCGGAGGTTTGTTCGGGTTTGATGTGTAGTTGCATTGATTTCCCCCTCCCTCATTTTAATAAAAGGCATTTTATAGAGCCCCAGCACAGGGTGAGACATCCCGCAGCTCCCGCTGGTCCAGCAGCGGGTGTTTGCCAGCCCACAGGAGCTCTGCTGACATCTCCAACCGCATGGAGCTGGAGGATGTCTCTGAGCAGCATCACCAGCTCATTGCTCATTAGGAATAACTTAATTATTACTTAGCAAATTAGGTTTTCCCGGAGAAGCTGTGGCTGACCCATCCCTGGAAGTGTTCCAGGCCAGGTTGGACAGGGCCTGGAGCAACCTGGGATAGTGGAAGGTGTCCCTGCCCTTGGAATGAGATGAGCTTTAAGGTCCTTCCAACCCAAATCTTTCTAGTATTCTCTGCATTGATTTTGAGGCTGCCTTTTGGCTTTTTCAGGAGCCCATAGAATCATTTAGGTTAGAAAAGCCCTCTAAGATCAAGTCCAGCTGTTCCCCCAGCACTGCCAAGGCCACCACTAACCCATGTCCCCAGGTGTCACATCCACGCATCTGTTAAATCCCTCAAGGAATGGTGACTCCCTCACTGCTCTGGGCAGCCTGTTCCAATGTCCAACAGCCCTTCTGGGGCAGAAACTTTTCCTAATATCCAATCTAAATCTCTCCTGCTGTAACTTTTGAGGCCATTAGTCCTACTGTAGCTCCTCAGTTCCTGGCACACAAACAATGGGCCGGTTTTGCTCTCAAGGCACCCAGCAAACCTGCTAGCCCCTCATGTTGGTCGGATCAGGCCCCAGGGAAGCTTCTTCAGGCTGGTTCCTGCTACGCCACCCTAATGCTCCTTGCTTTTTCCCTGCATCCGTAATTATTCACATGGTAGCACCTGAAAACCCACATTCAATACTGGTCTTTCCTCATTTTTCCTTTCTGCAAGTGATCTGTGTTCCATGTTTGTGAGTGCTGAAACTGGGATAAAGCAGCAGTTGCTTAGGGGAGAAAGCTGCAGTCTGGGAGTTGAGGGAGAGCTCCTGTGTTCTTTCTTCCCATACCTGCTCCTGGAAAACCCAGCAGGGATGTTCCTGCACGTGGCTCTGCAGCACCCACACACCAACACCTCCGTCGGTGGGAGTGCCTGGCTCAGCCTTTGCCTTCCCTGAGCCTGGGGCAGTGCTTCCCTGTGAAACCAGGAGCTCCTGGATGTGGGCTGGGGACCTGGCTCTGTTTGTCAGAGGGGTGATTCAAGCAGAGCAGAGCAGAACAGAGCAGAACATCACAGGACTCCTGGCAGCAGCCAGGCGAGGCCGTCCTGGCCAGGCAAGGTGTTGGCAGAGGGGCTGGATCCCTGCCTGGAGCCCACAGGGAGCTCCTGATCCAGGTCAGACACCGCTGGCAGGCCCACACAGGGCTGGAGAAGCTGCACACACAGCCCTGGAAGGGAGGACACACAACCTGCCTGCGTCGCCCTGCTCCGAGGGCTGCTGCCGGTGATGGACACATCCTTATTTGTAAGTATTTAATGTTTCTTAGGAAGCACTTCTAAAAGAAATTGGTATGTAATGACAGCACTCACTGGAAAACAGGCCGATTATAAAATGCACTAACTTATCTGGTATTCATTTGAAAAGTAAATGGATGCAAGTAAAGGTGAGAGTTCACTACCAATTCAAATATTTTGCTCTAACAGGCTCTAGCACTCCTACTTTAATTCAAGCAGAAGCACAAGTATGAATAATCAAACTGGATGATGCTCATCAAAACCTTTGTGCCTTGCACCATTTCAAATGGTCATTGAAGCTTAATGGCAAAAAATTTACATTATTCCTTTAATTTGTATTCTGTTCCTTCCTTCTGAGTGATGTGATTGTGATTTTCTGTTGCCGGCTGTATTATTTTGATGCAAATGTTATGTGCTGCTACAGTCCAATTTCCTGCTTTGCCCTCCCCTTTTCTTCCCCCAGGAAAGAAACGACAGCTAAAATAGTTCAAAACTGGGGAGGGATTCTGAAATAGTTCCTTAACTACCGCTCCTAATTAAAGCAAACAATGCAGGGTCTTGAAGCACCCTGAAAAGCTGAAAATTAATTATTAGCTGAAGGGGGAGGGAAGTGGCTTTGCTCCCTGGACCTTCAAAAAAAAAAAAAAAAAAAGAAAAAGAGAGAAAAAA
Organism: Orthonyx spaldingii; assembly: GCA_013397795.1. Taxonomy (NCBI): domain Eukaryota; kingdom Metazoa; phylum Chordata; class Aves; order Passeriformes; family Orthonychidae; genus Orthonyx; species Orthonyx spaldingii. Next base: position 316,496 of record VZTJ01003522.1, read on the forward strand.
GTGAGGGATCCCAATTCTACCTACAAAAGAATTAGAAAAGAAAATTTGTAATTCAGTTAAAAACTCCTTTTGCTGGCACATAATCACCTAGGGATGAATGCTTTATTGAGAGGCATGGGGCTGCAAACCAAAGCCTTGCAAACAGGAGGCCCCCGGGGTGCTCCCGGCACGTAATATATGCACCGACTAATTTATTGCGCTGTGACTAATTTCCATTCCTTGTGCTTGGAGTTGCCTCGCTAATTACAGGGATGTTTTCTTAACTTGGGTAATTGCGCTGCCCGCGCGCGCCCCACGCCAGCTTTGATGCGCCCCCACGGGGCGGCCGCACGGGGCGCCGCCCTAATTAGATTGGCTGCCTTAATTAGGGGAGATGGATGTGGGGGTGCGTGGGGGTGGTGGCACCCAGCTCCCTGCCACGCAGGCACGAGGCTGGCAGAGGAGCGGGATGATGCCCAGGACGGCGATGACATACCCAAAACCAAAGAAGCCCTGAATGCAGACATCTGGGCATCAATCTCACCATCCATCCCATTCCCACCAGGAGCATCCCTACAAACACACACGAGGAGACAGCCCCGTGTGCCTGCATCACCGCTGGTTCGACGCCTGCTCAGCCGATCTCCAAATCCGCTGCCTTAATTCTATCCGTGGCAGTCACTCATGCGGGCACAATTATTACACAGATAATCACTTCCTTGAAATAATTTCAGCACTCATCTCTAATAAAAAAGATTTCTTTGCAAGGACCCTCAGTGAAAGGGGCTCAGCACTGCTTCCTGCACAGCGTGGGTCAATTGGGTTCTGCTCTGTCCTCTCTCTCCACTCAACAATTGCCTTTCACCCGCTGAAGAGCACCCCAGAACACCCATCCAGGGCCGGCCTCGAACACTCGCCTTAGTAAAAGCTTGACATCTGAAATCCTGCTGCTTTATCCCTCCCCTAGCAAAGACTTGGTCAAGATTCTGGAAAATTAATGTCATATCAATAAAAACTCATCCCCTGGAAGGAAAGTCAGAGCGAAGGTAGGGAAGATGCCTTGCCCAGACCAGGGGTGCCAAACATCAGTGCCAGAGACTCCTGCAGGGCAGTGGTGATGGAACCACATGGGAAGCATCGCTTCCCACCGGGATGTGCCAGCATCTCTGCAGGACTGGGCCATGACTGCATCACCCACATCCCACAGGACCTTGGCAGAGAGACACTAGGGAAAGGCCATCCAGCTGGAAGTGTCGGCAGTACGGAGAGTCCCCAGACTGTACCCAAGCTATGGAATTCCAGCAGTGGGCTCTGACAGACCCTGCAGTCCTCCAAGGTGACTTAAACCCTCATCCAGCTCGAGATACCTTCCTCCGTGAATTTGGGACCTCCAGCAGCTTGAGGAAACGTAGTTATTTTCCTTTTATATATTCAAATAAACAAACCAAGCATTTCAGCTCCTGTTCAGAGGTGGAGTGTGACCTGGTTTCACAGACAGACACCTGAGAGAAGGAGAAATTCAGTGTCTCTACCACAAACTGAACTGACGCTGATTCCCAGGTAGGGATCCTGCACAGGATCCCTCTCTGTGGCTGCCCAGCCACGCCCCAGTGCAGCTCCCCAGCAGCCCACTTCCCAACACACCAGCAGGCTGGAGGGCTTGGAACAGGTTTGGGAGTTTGTTTTTTTCTCTGAGCCAGCTCTCTGCAGCCTATTGTGCAAAGCGAGTGATTCCCAGGTGGATTTTGGAGGTGAGGAGCCTGTGGCCGCCCGCACGTGACGCACAGGGCTCTCGCAGCTCGGCGGGCACCACGGACGCGTGGGAGATGCTCACGTGTGTGAAGCATCTTCTCAGGCTCACGCTTGCTGTGAAAAAGGAAATAAAAAGAGTCTCCCCCCTCCAGCTGCCTTCAGCATCTCCTTTCTAATAACTTGGCATATTCACTTAATACAGGCTGGCTCCTTCCAAGTCGTTAGTGGCGGTGGGAGACACAGCCGGAACGTTGACCTGGTTTGCTTGCCAAGACAGAGCAAAGAGAAACCTTCACATAATCATTTCCAAACATTAAAATGGCTCCATTGTCATTATAGCTGAGAGATTGAATTCGCCTCATCAAAGCGGCGTATGACAGGTGACTCAATAGGCTGGTGCCAAGCGCGGAGGCAGGAGATTAGCAGGGCACTGATATCATTATTTCCGCCTATCACAGATTCGGCAGGGAGGCAATTGTAATTTCTGGGCTTATTAGTCTGCATTCGCAGGAAAAAACCTGGTGATAAACCTCAGTGTGACAGCCAGGCATTTGTGCAGCAAGTGCTGTCACAGTGACACTTGGAAAATGCCAATGTGGATACGTTCTCCTAATCCCCCCTAATGGAGGTTAAAGCCTGGCACAAAGGCACTCTTATCACTGATCGGGACACTAATAACATTTGCATTTTTAAGTTAAATATAGTAAGTAAAGAATAAGTCTCCTCCTCGCGGCTTTGGCAATTAACTCAGCCTTGGAAGGATAAAAGCAGAGCGGAGATTCCAGCCGGCCGGGCTCTCTCCCACGGCGGGTCGGCATTCCCAGAGCAGCACCTGTGCTCCCACCTTGGCTCTCTGTGCTTTGGGCTGGGCTGGGACCTGGAAAAGGGGGGAATGCTGGCTCGTAGGGGCAGGGGCTGAGTGAGGCTGCTGGCCCAGGGCTGTCCTTCCCCCTGGAGGGGAGATTGTTCTGGGGCTTTCACACACTTTTACAAGTGGTTTTGTTTCAGAGGGACAGAACTTTTAGAGTTTTTTTTTCTGCCCTACAGTGCAAGCTGGACTTGGGGTTTCTGTGATAATTCCCCCCGGACACAAGCCCAGCACGTGGGCATGGACACACACATGCACACTCTCCACAGGAATTTCTTAAAGAAAAAAAATAATTACAGGTGGTAAACTGTTACTTTTCCACATTTAAATAAGAGACCAATTAAGAAGACTATGTAATTCAATTCTGGAGTGAGTGCCACTGAATTCAATTTGTTTCAGGTCAATGAATATAATGTGAAGTTATTAACAAAAAGGTCAGGGACTGCATATAAAATATACACACATGACACAGGCAGAGTAATTAGTACACATTTCACATGTTCTGCTGCTCAGACATATGGTGTAGAAAATCTGAGCAGGATTAGATGGTAATAAATGTTCCCCTCTCCCTCCCAGCAGCTCCCTATTTATATGGGGTTTATGGCTATTCCCCCAGGATCTGAGGAAAGTTGAGGACCCACAGCTCACACAGCAGCGCTGGGGTGGGACCCTCGGCCAGGGCAAAGCTCCCAGGAAAGCTGGGACTCTCCCAGGGGGAGGGATCACGATGGAGCAGCTCAAGCCACAAACCAGCACGTGCTGGGGCAGGGACAGTTTTTGGGGACCTCATGCCCCACATGCTGCTCGTCCCCAGGCCATGCCAACAGAGCCACACCTTTGTGGCACCTCACTCGTGCACCCTCACCAAGGATTACTGTGTTTCTCCATGCCAGTTTGCTACAAGGGCACACTCAGTGTGAAGTTATTACATTAATGATAATGAAACATTCAAGTTATATGGCTAAGCAGTGGTTGAATTTGAAAAAGTCCACGACACACACAAAAAAAGGAAGAGGACAATAAAATCCCAAATGCCTTTTCGACCCTAAGCTTGAGTATGGACACCTGGATTCTCTTGCAGGTAAAAATGCACTTTCATAGGGGAGGAATACAGGGACTCGGGGAAAACGCCTCTGAAAGTTACAGGAAGAAATCCCAAGGTACAAGAATTTTGTCCAGCTTCTGTATCATAGAAGGGCTTTTTAAAAATCCAAAAAGACAAAAAATGCTGGAAAAACCCTGCTCTGTGGCAGCCCTGGCCCTGGCTCCACAGGCAAGGAGGAACTAGCCCTGCTTAGGCAGTGGTAAAGAGCCAAAAATCCCTTTTAAAAAACCTCCTGCCTCCCACTGCAGCACTTGTTCTTGGAGGGAAAGTCGCTCCCGGGGTGAGTTCATCCCGCAGGAAAGCCGCTGCATGGACAGGGAGCTGCTCCCGGAGCCGGGGGCTCTGCATCGCCCTTTTCGTGTGCAGGGACCACACACGCGGCCCTACAAAAGCCCTTCCCGGAGCCTGCTGAGCGCAGCTCCCTGTGCACACAGCGAGGGCACTCCCCGGCCCCACGCACGGCCCCGAGCCCGCAGCCGGAGCAGCTCCCAAGCCGGAGCATGCTCCCGAGTCCACTGGATGCTAGAGGATGAATGTGTGCCTAATTCCAGTATCAGCTTTGGGAAGCAGGATGTATTTGGGACTATGGAAACCCCTTTCCATTTGAGTTGCCCCAATGTTTCTGGAATTAGCAGTGAGGGAAACCTTGGAAAGGACAGGCTAAGTGATGCCTGGCAGCTTCCCCAGCCCTAGTTGTGGGGAGCTCAATCCCTTTTATAGAGGTGCTCTGGTGTCCATTCAAACCTGCTCGGGATTCTTTGCCAGGAAAAGATAACCCTGCTAAGGAGTCAGATGGGTTTGTGTGCTCCAGCGTTTTCCTTGGCATCTTGTGTTCAGAATAATATGTGCAACCCATTTCCCAAGTTATCCTTTATCTCCAGTGTGGCCTGATGTGCTGAAGAAATCAAGTCATTTGTGTATGTTGACTAACAATTACCATTTACTACTGAACTTGTGAGCAGAATCCTCAACTGGAGATATTTATTTTATCCATTATTCCTATTTTGGTTTTCAGCTGACTGCAGAAAGCAACAGGAGAAGCAAGAAGTGGAGAGCTCCAGGAATGTCTGGGATAGCCCTGGATCCATACACGTTTAGCATTTGTCTGTAAAGAGGAAACTGTAAAGTGACCCTGGCTCATACAGGTTCAAGGGTGAATTACACCTGAGATGAATGTGTTAATTAATGTTGTATTGGCTAGGTATTCCAGTCAGGATCCCATCTCCAGAGCAATCAGCAGAATTCTCTGGGTTTGCTCCGAGGAGATCCAAGTTAATGCTTATGGGATAGCCTGTCCTTAAATCAGGGAAAGGTACCTTGTGAGTTCTGGACTGTCTGCAGCTCAAATCTTCAGCTGCCCCGGCCTGTCCCCAACCCCAACCTTCCCTGCAACAGCCACTGGGGGATACCCCATCGGGATATGTGGCTGCACAGCAATCCCAGGACAGGTGGCGGCTCCCAGGCATGGCACAACGTTCCTGGGCTGCTGGGACAGGGCAGGCTCTAATTGGTGCTACTGAAACCAGTGGATTTCTCCCCACTTCCCAAAATCCAACCTCACATACTCATCCATAAGAAGAGAAGGGGACAGAGGAAGGACAGCTCAGCAGGTTGCCGAATATACCACGTGGAGAAGCAAAAAACAAAAGCAAACAAACAAGAGAAATCTATTTTGTTGTTAATTAAGAAGTGATTCCCCCCAGTAGCCCCTTTGCTCTCCCCTTGATGTCCTGGTTTTTAAAACCCCTGAAGCAATTTACTTTCCATTTTACTGTCTGGCTGTGCATTGGAAGAGAACAAATAAATAAAAAGCAGGGAAATACCTATGCGAAGCCTTTGTTTTCCCTTTTCCTCTCTCTGAGTTTTCTGCTTCCTTCCACACTACAAACCCACGGCACAACTCCCCAGACCTCCCCACAACCCGAGCGGTCCCTGAGCGACGCCGCTGCCCCTCTCCATCCTCCCCGGTGCCTCGGGCTGGATTTTTTGTTAACACCCCCGGGATTTCCTCGGCGTGGGAGCAGACCCCAGACCTCCCACGCTCCGGCCACCGCGGCTGCGGGCTCCGGCCACGCGCGCAGTGCGGGTGGAGGGGCACATCCCGCTCCCCGCCCCGCGGGGTCGGCGCCCCCGGCTCGGCAGCCTCTCAGCGCTCCCGCTCCCCGGCACTTTCATTAACTGAAGATTGCGAATGGGTCAGCAGATCTATACACTTTTGTGTTCCTCGGCTCGCTTTATTTATTTCTTTCTTTTGCAGGATGCTGAATAACTAACCTTTCCTTCAATAGGCAGATTTAAAAAAAAAAATAGGATCCATCACACAGCAGCAGGATAGCCTTGCTCTGTTTTGACCTTTCTGAAATTAATTTCCCAATCTTAGCTTTCAAAATCAGAGATTGAAAAGACCTATTAGATCAGCCAATCCATCTTATCACTAGTACGGCAGCAAGCAGAGACCCCAGCCAAGTGCTCCTCAACACAGGGAAAATATTCTGGAATAAGACGGGACATGAATTTAAAGTGAAATACCTGTTCCGGAATATTCTGCACGTGGACATGTACTCTGGAATAACTGCAGTTGATCCCGATTTTGCTCAGTTGACACCTGGAGCTGCTCACTGGAACAGAGGGGAGAAAAAAAATCCCAGTTTAGGATAAGGAGTACCTTTTGCGGGGTAGCTCTGGGGAATAATTCTCCCGACCCTTTTTTTCCAGACAGATTGTCACTCACAGGGCAGCACAACCAGGGAGGAGAGGGATGGGTGCTCAGGGAAAGTCGCCCCTGACCTGCGAGGATGTGTATCAGGACAGAATTCCGGTCTGCAGCTACTCCAGGAGCCTGGGATGTTAAAACACACCTCTCCCATCCTGCAGTTTAACACCTTTGCTGGGACTACAGCTCTTCTCAGCAGGTCCCTGCTTTTCCAGGCAGCAAATAACTTGGGAGTAAAACCCCAAAGCTTACCAGCCCATAGTGGGGGTCCCCAGGAAGGCCCCTTGGGGCAAGGCAGTGCTCCTGCTGCTGTATGTCCTTCTCCTCCCATTCCCCTTGGAATCCCTGGGGTTCTGAAAGTTGTATTTTAAGGCCAGCAGTGCTGATCTGGAGGGGACAGGTCACCCTCTGCAGACCTTGGTCTCCGTCTCCATCCTGCCCCTCCCTGCCCATCAATGCCTGCCAAGCTCAGACATTTCCAGTGTGGCATTCCCAGAGCTCTTGGGGATGTCTGTGGGGTTTAGATGTGCAGGGCAGCACTGAGGGGCATCCTGCTTCTTCCAGAGAGCGAGGAAAACGAACCAGGCCTTGCAGCAAATCAGGGCTGGGTCACACCAACCTGCCCACTTTGGCCATGCCACAGGCGCCGTCTGTGAAAGAACCCAGTAGGCACCGAGGAAAGTGTGAGCAGGTCGGTGCTCTCTGGAAGGCCCTCGGGGGTCAGCATGAAGCCGACCTGAGCTGGAGGGAATCCCTTTGGTTCAGGGAGGCGGCTCCAGCAGTGCCACACGGAGCCCAGGTGTGGCCTGTCCTTGCCGGAGCGATGCCACCGTCACACAGGAAGGGGGGAGTCACCAGTGATGCTGATCAATGCCGTGGCTGTCACGGATATTGAACCACGCCGGGCTGTGAGCCGGGAGACAGGAGAATGCATTCCAAGTGTGTAAAAAAGGAGCTTCCCCCCACGAAATGTGACGGGAAGGAGCCTCTGCCGACACCTGCAGCGAGTGTGTTCACCGAGGAACTGGGAATCACATGAGCATGTGCCTGTCAGTTTAAAGCCCTGCTACATTTCCTATCAGTGCTGTGGTTTGGTGAACAACTCCGAGTCTTTTCCCACTGAAATCCCTCTGTTCCGCTTCGGCAGCTCCTGCCCTGCGCACCCACCATCCCAGTGGGAAGAGCTGCCACCACCCCCTGTGACAGGGAGCACCAAGAGCACGCAGCAACAGGAGCTGCAAACTTTGGGCACTCAACAAGTCCTCTCCGCACACAATCAGGGCCAAAAGATCAATATTGACACTTTAGACGATTTTCCTCAATTTGTTTTTTGTCAGTTGTCGGGGTAAAATTCCACTTTTCCGATATCTTGGATTCTTGGCTAATAGAAACAAATAAAGTGAAAGCTTCTGTCCACAATGGGCGAGGAGCATCCATTGTCGGCGGGCGCTAATCGGATTAAATTGGCTCCTGGCTCTATTGCTCGGGGATAACTCACTCCTAAATTTTTTCCCATCTCAAGGGGATGGGTCATTGTTGCTTTTTTTTTTCCTTTTTTCCTATTTAAATCTGATGGATAGAATGAGGAATGGCTGGAGCTGACGGCAGTGCCTTTGCCGTGTGAACAAAGAGTGGAGCCCAGCCCGGGGCTGTGGCTGGTGCTGGCCGGGGGAGGGGACCCGCGCTGGCCCCCCAAACCCCTTCTCCTGGCTGGAACCGTTCCGGCATCACCACCACTCCCCTCTGGAAATTGTGTTTAAACCCCAAATGCAGCCAGGCAGGGAAAAACCTGCGGCTGTCCGCGCTCAGGTCGCTTCCCATTAGCATTTTAATCCGTACCCCTGGCATCAGTCCCTCGGAAGAAGCTGCAGCAGCCACGTTCCTGCGAGCAGCCCGAAGAGACGGCCTTAAATAATGCCGCCTTTGGAGGGAGGCCCCGCGCGCCGCCAGCTACATTTTGCCCGGAGCCTGATAATTTTCAAAGCTATTGGCAACCTGGGAATTTTCCTGCCTTATCACCAGGGCTCAGCTAACTTCACTAACACTAATCAGAGCTGGAATCATTCATTCAAGGATTGCATGATCATGTTTTTCTTTAGCAGTGACAGCTGCCTGAGCCGCATTAGCAATGCAGATGAGTCAGCCTAATAGGTTAATGCAGAACACGCGAAAATTAGGTTTAATCCCCAGTGAAATAATCTAACATTTTCACATTTCTTGATGTTGGGATAGAGACATTGGTGGTGACTCAATTAGGTGTAATGTAGATCAAAGCAAATTTACCTTCTGGCTGAACCTTCCCCATAGTTTAGATAGAAGAATATAAGGGTTCTTTACTAATTGGCCAAAGGCTGTGGGGAAAATTATATGGAAAGCGTGCGCAGAGCAGGAATTGCGCTCTGGATTTGGATCTGGAGCAGGGCATGGCCGGACTCTGCAAACACCAGGCACAGTGCTGTGTCTGCAGCTCCTTCTCCTCTCCATGCAGCGCTCACAAATGAAGACGTTTGGGGGCTTTCTGTAGTTTTATTCCTCTCCCCCCACCCCCAATTCATTTTTAATGTCCCGTACTGCAATATCCCCAGTGAGGTTTGAAAGACCTTGTATGATAAAAGGAGCATAAAGGAGAGGAAAAACCCCACCCACCGGCGCACGTCCGTGTAATGTTTTCATTCCCGGGGAATAACATATCAAACAGCAATCGCTTTCAGTCATAAAGGGAGGGGAACAAAAAATTACATGCCCTCAGTTGCCAAATTATTTTTTGCCTTGACATCTTAATTCTTAATCCTTGTGTGTGGTCAAATCAGCCTACTATAGACAACCAATCAAGCAATTATTCCTAAATTATATTTGCCCAGCTCACATTGATTGGTTATTCTTTTCTTATTGGGTAAGCTCATTAATTCCAAGCAGCTTGCTTATTATGCTTTCCACATCATTTTCCTTCGGAGCCTATCTACTCACACCAGCCTGCTGATGTTTCAAGATGCCACGCAGAAAAAAAAGGCCGAGTGATCTATTGCATTGTCTCTTCCAGCAATTACAATTCACATTGCTGATTAACTTTGATGTGAAAACTAATGAGATAAGGCAAGTTATCAAGGCGGACCTGATCGTCATCTCATTTATAGAGCATTTGCCATCAGTGAATGACAAAAACTAATGAAGATGTATCTGACAGCAGGCTGAGCCGCGGCCGAATTTCGTTTCTCATCAGCAAGTGCTCTGCTTCGAACTCATCAGTCTATCTGAAACATGTGGAAATTAGCTTAATAATGAAAACACTTCATCCAAATAGACAAATGTTTACATTAAAATAGCTACATGATAAATAGATGTTAAAGATTTTATGCCTTCTTGAGTCTAAACAATGGAGCACAAAATATGTTCTCATATTCACTAAATCATCCCCATAAAGCTCCCCACGTGCCGCCGTACCTGCGGGCTCCCCTCTTTATGGCTCACGGAGATTTCCGGGCTGCGGCTCGGCCGTTTAGAGCTGGATGGTTCGGGCTGGAATTCAGGGATGCCTGTGCCAGGGCAGCAGGCAGGGAAAGGGGACTGTCCCTGCCCAGACCTGGGGTGCATAGCTCCCAAAAGCAGGTTTTTTAGCAGAGCTAAGCAGAGCACAAGTGCTGCTGCTGTACATTGACATTTACCCAACGTAGAAAAGAGATCCAGTTACCTCCGGACAAAGTATAAAGTACACGCATAATTCATGTAAATACAGCAACATTTCTTGCCTGAGCCATCACCAAGCAGCCTCCTGTAATATCAGTCTAGTTTAGAAATGTTGTGATAAAAGGGAGGCAGGCAGAGCTGCTCCCATTTTTAATATTGTGGCTTTGGTATCTTTATTTATGAGAGACTATTTCATATTTGTCAGGCACTATTTCACATGCTTCTACTATGTCCAAACATATCCGCAAGATGTTTTTGTGTCTGGAATAAAATATTCATTCATCACCTGGGATCAAAACAATACTATTTTTAATAAAAAAGACAGGCATCTGCAAGGCAGAAGGATGAAACTCTCACTTTAAAAATTATTCTAAAAACTGTGATACTTCAATTAAAATAAAGAATTGGTAAAAGATTCTCTTCCTTTACCATGATTTTTTCCCCTCCCTGAAAAATAATGAAGTATGTACAGAGAGCCTATAAAGCACTGCCTCCTCCAGGAAAAAACCAAACCCAAGCGCGTTATCCCCAGTGTCAGAGGAACTTTAAAATTGAATTTAAAAAATTATTATCCAAGCGGACTGAAAAAAAAAAAAAATAGAGAAAAGGCACAGGAGCTCCTATAAATTCCATGCAGTGACAGCTCCATGCACACACGTGGAAAAAAAAGCTCAGCTCCCGACCAGGTCGGGACGGGATCGCACCGATGCTGGGGCTTCCCGCGCTGCCGGCGGGCGCAGCCCCCGGCCCCCAGCCCCTTCCCATCGCAAAGCACTCACCAAGTCCCCTTGCTCGGCCTGGGAGGACATCTGAGGTGCAGCCCCGAGGTGCCCCGGCATTGTGCGGCACAGATTAGCCCGCACAAAGGGCCCGCATCCCGGCAAAGTTAAAAGAAAAGCCTGGTAGGAAGCGCCGGCAACAAATTACTACTTCAGCGCTGGATTAAATGTAAAAGCCCTTCACAGAGCTGCAGATAAATCCTGTGTGTTAGAAGGAACCATAAAAGTACTTGTTCAAGAGCTACAGGCACAAGTGGAAAATTGACCCCAAAGAATTTTTTTTTTTTTAGTAGCCGAAGTTTATAAAATTTCTGCCGACGCGGGGAGAGGGTCACGGTAGTGCAGCCACGCTCGGCAGCGCGACGCTCCCGGCTGCTGCGGCCGGTCACCGGAGCTGGACACGTCTGCGACCACCGGTGCGAGCATTCCATGAAATCCCAGCAAGGTTTGCTTGGTGCTTTGGAGGGGTTTTGCTTTGTGTGTCTCTTGTTTGTTTGATTTGGGTTTGGTTGGGTTTTGCTTGGGGGTTTTTTTTTGTTCCCCTTTTTTCCCTTTTCTTTTACCCAGCTAATGAAGAGGGGTGGTTTTGCTTTCACCACTCACACACAGAGTGGGAAAACACTGCTCCCACCTTATTCCTCTTTTCCCCTGGTGCCACAAGCACAGGTTCATCCCTGTGTTCCTCCCAAGCTTGCCCAGCACTGCCGTGAGATCCCCCAGCAGTGCAGGATGCTCCGAGTGGGCAGGACGCAGCCTTCTCCCTTCGGTTCATAAAAACACGTGTCACCTGGGCATGCTTTATCTTTCCTGCTGCACATCCATTATTTTATATTTCTAAAGACCCAGCCTGGCCACGGCACAGGCTCTGCTGGCTCCCCGGGTGCGTATCTACGTGTGCCTGCACGGAGGGATGGACAGGGAAAGGAATGCTGCTCCTCCCTCCCCCTCCCCGGCCTTTATCCTGGCCGCCTATTTTAATAAATAATTATAGGCAGCTAAAGGATTTGTTCGTTCCAAAAGGTCTCCCCTTCACATTTCTCAGAGGTTCAGCTCAAGGAGACACCATGATAATAAGGCGGACTCGGGATCCCTACTCCACAATGTCATTATGAGCTACCATTTAAAATAAAAAAATATGTATATTACACCTAAAAGCATTACAAGGTTAGCATCTCAGCTTGGGGAATATTTAATGCTGCTGGGAAGGCAGCATTGCTGCTCTGAGGAGGAGGAAAAGGGGAGAAAAAACAGAATGAGAGAAAAATCGTGTCTGAAAAACAAGTCTAGAAAAAGGATGTGGGAACAAGCACGGAGATCATTTGCATTTCCAATGACTAGGACTAATCCTCTGCTACCACGTTTATATTTTCTTATTACTTTTCCTAATTATCTCCTTTTTCTGCTTGTAGATTTTTCTCCTGTCTCTGTTCCCAGCTCCCCAGACCATTATTGTCTGGCTTGGGGCTGGATCACCAGGGGCCCTTCACACTGCCCAGGCCCCACAGCCAGGAAAACATGGGTGCTACACACACACACACACACACAGAGTGGGTGACCTGCCAAGGGGCTTTGCTTTGTTAGGGTTTGTTAAGAAACATTCCTGGGGCCAAGCAAGGGCTTTTTGTCATGTCCCTGGGGCACGGTGCAGGCAGAGAGCAGCCTCAGAAGGGTCCCATCCTTGGCATGGGCATCTCAGGAACCCCCCAGCCCTGCCACCCCCTGAAAGCCACCTGGGGCTACCCTGGGACCTGCGGGTGGCACTGGCTGAGAGCGGAGAATAAACCAGCCCAAACCCCTCAGCAGAGAGACAGGCACCCACCCCGGGTGACTGTTCCTGGGAAACCGCGCTTTATCGGCGCACGGCGACTCCCGGACAAGGAGCGCGGTGTAATCTCCAAAGCCCCGTTCCAAAGGCACTCAGCTCCGAGCCACACATGAAACTGGAGCTGTATCTTACCCGTAATTCACAGCCTCTATCTCTGACAAGGAAATTACATGACTAAATGCCTGTTTGAGACCAGCGACTAAACTGCTCCTGCAATATTATCCTAAAATTTGTTAATAGCAGCTCTTTCACATAAATTAAGTGATAATGAAAAAAAGCCCCCCTTTGAATTTATATATATTTCAGCAGAGAATAATGTTTTATTTAAAATAGTTACAGCGCGCCTTTTGATTTAGAGTTTAAAGTAAATAATATTTGTACATCTAAAACATACTCAAGACAAATGAAAAGCCTCTAGATGCTTTTGTATGAGATGCTGAAGAGCTCTACAAACTTAAAAGCACAACCTCAATTAAGCCCATCTTCATCTGGAAAAAAAATTAGCAACTGAAAGCTGAATATATTAGATAATGCACACTTGCAGGAGAGCATTCTCTTAGCAAAAAATTCTTGATAACCAACCTAAAGCTGGCCTTCGAGTTGCTCGATGCTAATTTTGTTTGAAACTGTTTAACTAACTCTGAATAGATATCCATATTCAACAAAGACATAATTAATGGCAACCTTTTCTTCTGCTTAGAAGACATCATAACAAGCAGAAAAGTACAAAAAGATTTTTATAGTAACTAATTTAAGGACAAAGGGTTGACCTCTAGCATTTCATTAAATAAACGGAGCGAATGAAAGAAGAGTGACAGTATTCATCCTTGTTCAATTCAAGCAGCCAATTTCAAAATGCAAATCATAATCTGCAGATGTTGGAGCCTGATATATTTTTTTAAAATATCATTTGTTCAATTTAAGAACATCAGACATTTGAATTTTAAATAATAAGAAAAAAAAATCAAAACCAATTCCCAGCTCCAGGTTTAGGCGCAGCGTGACTGCACGCTCGGAGCCAGGGTCTGTTGGAGTTCCCCTCCCTCCCCACCTCCCCAACCATTCATTTTATACATTATTCCCAAAACCTTTTAATGGAGAAGTTCTGCTAAGCCGCACATTATTTCTGATTAGCACAGCTGGTCAGTGCTGCTGCCTCTCCAGCCTGGGGATGACAGAGAACAGCCCAGAACTGTGCCCAGTGAGCTGCTCCATCCTCCCTTCCCACCCATGGGCACCCACGGAGAACAGCACCCATGGCCAGACCGTGTCCCCATCCCGAGGGGCCGAAGGTGATGGACGCTCCCCTGGATGAGCTCAGGGGGCTGCTGTGGTGCAGGGAAAAGTGTCCTGGCTGCAGTCCCCATGGGTGGCAGAACCCCAGAGCCTCTGCCTGCAGAGGGATGTGCTGGTGACCAGAGCACAGGTGGGGACAACAAAGGGAGGTCAGCTGACTCTGAATTTGGGAACACAACCCCAAACCTCCAGAGCTGGGTTTTCTGGGTGCCAAGGGACAAGGTGCAGTGGGAAAGGAGATTTTGGCTGGACTATGGGTGATCTGTGATCCTTTACGAGTGGAAGAATGAAGTCTCAGTCCAGCTGGACCTTAGCACACACTTGTTCCAGAGGGATCTGGGGAAGTCAAAAACATGCCAAGGCACACTGCTCCGACGGGAGAGCCTGGGGAAGCATCTCCAGGTCAGTGGATATTATGCACTTTGCTGAATACAGATCCACATATCTATGGAGGGGTCCTTCCTCATTCCCTTTAATGTCCTTTCACCTTCCTCCCCAGAGCAAAGGAAGCACAGGAGTGATATTAAGGGACACTTTTAATGTGCTCAAGGATGCATTGCCACATCCAACACAACAGCAGCACAAGTTCCTCCCTCCCCGTTTCTACACTAACTCCAAAAGCTGTTTCCAGGTTTGCAGAGATAACCCCCAGGGCCTGGCACTGACAAGCCTGCAAATGTATGGCATTTCTCCCAGGAAACGGCTTTAGGGTGTCTAGAAGTGTTTTTGGGGAAGCATGAGATTTTAAAATTTATTTTGGCCATTGAAACACACAGAAGTTCTCCCTTCACTGACCTTGGCCATAGCGTACAGTGGACCAACACTGACATCTCCTCAGCGAGCAATTCCCTTCCTTCCTTAATAAAGGGAAAATATCCCAGGTTCCCACCACACGGCCCTTAGTTACTGCCAAGTTACAGTGAAGCACAACCTCTGCAAAGGCATGTATATTAATTAAATTGCTGCTGATTAGGACCCACCAGCGACTCACAGTACACGGAGAGGGGCTGAAATAAATGCCCAGGAGCATCCCCGGGGAGAGGAGAGCAGCGCTGTGCCGTGGCTTCACCCCGAGCAGAGCAGAGCCATTCCTGACAGGCAAAGGGCAGTTTTGTCCCAAGCCCTTCCCAAAGGCGAGGAGCAGGCGCCCATCCCGGCCCCGCCGGCGCTGGGCACGGGCAGGAGGAAGGGCCGGGGCCTTGCCAGCCCTCCTACACAAACAGACCCTGCAGCTGTCGCGGGGCGAAATAAATGACTTCCGGAGGTTACGGAGAATAAATGAATCCATTCAGGCACGAGTGAAGGGGACATTGTTTTCCCCCTCGAAAAAAAAAATCCCTCCCCAACAACCTATATATTAAGGTATCAATGAACAACAAATTCATTCAGTTATGACACAGGAAATCTAAAGCAGAATGGGCTGCAAAACAAACTCGATTTATCTGCGCCACACACGCAAAAGGAGAAAATGCCTCTTGTTGGCTGCTCTGCCAGGGCTGGGGCTCCTCTCGAGGAGCGCTCAGAATTCAAGCCACACATGGAGCATTTTCTGCCGGTGCTTTAGCAGTGGATGCGAACTTCTGAGATTAAGATTGTTCCCTTAGGTTTATCCTCTTCAGGGACAACGTGTGCACAATACGCCTTTGGAGCATATTTAAAGTCAGGCTGCAGATGCACATAATCTCCATCCTCCCGCACCACAAACAGGAGACGTGGAGGTTTGGGGTTTTTTTCAAAAGGGAGAGGAATTACTCGTTCAAAGAGGAACCAAGCCTTTTGTTTTCACTGTGGCAACCCTCATTTTTATATTGAAAAAGAAAAGAAGAGGCAAAAACAGAAACACAGGCTCGAGCCAGAGTCTATTTCTCTAAACAAGGCAGTAGTTCGCTCCTCTCCCATGTCTCACGAGCAGCCCTGAGCCCACCCAAGGGACCCCATCTGCTCCACCACACATCTGGGCACACGCTGAGCCTGAGGGAACACCCCTGGCCCCGACCCTGGGAAGGACAGAGGGACAGTGCCCTCCTGCCCTCCCACACAGCCCTTCAGCACTGCCACGGATCTGCTTCCCTGAGCCCACTCCCCACTGCTGTTCAGCCTTACAAGCCCAAAACACGTGGCCAAGAAACAAAGCATGTCCTCATCTTATTTCCAAAACATTTATGCTTAGCTGTTTTCCCCGAGTAACATTAAAAAAAAATCTCTTAAAAATGAGTGTAACGGGTCAATCCTGCTATAGAAACAGAATTGGTACCCAGCTGCAAGGAGCGCTCGGCGTGCAGGGGAATAATCCAAAAGGTTTTAATTAGGGAAAGCAGCAATAAATGAAGGAATATGAGCTTGGATGAGAACACTTGAACGTAAAAATAACTGGGAAAGACGAGACATGCTTATGCTTGGAGGGGAGATCTTCCTCCTGTCAGGGAGCCCCAAAACAAGGCAGGGCACATTCCCAGCGCCAGCGTGCCCCCCGCCAAATCCCAGGAGGTCTCCAGGAGCAGCATCCCAGGCGCAGCGGGGCACATTAATGCGGAGCACATCGCTGACCCCGTGCGCAGAGCCAGCAGCCCACCCCTTCCGTCAGCTGGTGACTTCCTCCGCGTCCCGGACAGCTGCACGTCTGGTTGCGGCGCCCGAGACGCCTCGTCCTGCCCAGAGCGCTCGGGCCCGCCGGCTCCAGAGGGGGTCCCCGACAAAGGCAGGATGCGGCCGGGCGCGGGGGGCCGGAGCCGGGCAGCGCCGTCCTCCCGGCCGCTCCTTGGGAACCAAGTCACGCTCCCGCGACAACTGCTCCTCTGTGCCTGTTTGAACTGTCCCTCCCAATTAGCAGTAATAAGTGACTCTGTAAAGATGAGCAAACACAGCGCATTCATTAGCCCCGGCGGCCCCCGCCCTCCCTCCTGGCAGCCCCAGGAGATCCCCAGGGCACCGCTCCGGAGGATGCCGAGAGCGTCTCGCCCGGCCTCAACGAGCGCCGGCAAAAGGCAAATTAATGACGAGTCGCTCGAAGAGTTTGCCTGAAATTATTTTATTCTGCCCAAGAATTGATTACTCCCGGCCTGGAAATATGTCCAAATCAATACGCTAAAGCTCAGGGCAAAAAAGACATGCTCTAGCCCCATTTATTTCATCCACTTTTTTGAGGAATGGCACATAATTTACTGGGTAGGAATTGCTAAGCCTTTCCAGAGCGAGGACTAATGACAAGCTGTGGGAAAGTGATGCCTCCATCCATCTCCCAGGCGAGTCATGAGTCCCTGCACCCGATGGTGACGACCTTGGCCACGGCCAAGATGTCCACGGTGACAGAATGTGCCTAAGGCTATCCTTGCCAGGCAGATGGATATGGAGGTGAAGCGTGTGGGTTGAGGCACCCACCAAGGAAACGATTTTAAACCTCCCCAAAAGGATGACTGGTGCCCAGGTAGCAGTTCCTGCACACCCTGTTCTTGCCTGGAGCCAGCTGGAACCAGGCTGGAGTAATCACTGGTTCAGGGGTGAGCTGAAAGTGATGCTGAATGTACACAACAAACACTGAAACTGTTTGCGCAACATTTGTGGCCGGGCCTCAGCACTGCAGAAAAACAACCTGCGTTACCCAGAGTATGTGGATTCAGCTCCCCAAAGCAAATGGCATGAGGGACACCGTGCAGGACAAGGACATGTCACATTACCCGGGGGCTGAGCCCCAGGTCTGGAGGAAATGTCAGCACCACGTGCTACTTTCCATAGCAGACGCTCCACACACACCTTGCGGATGACACGTGCCTGCCAACGCGCCCCATTTGCCAATCCTCTGCATGCTCCACAGGGTCCTGGATTTTCCAGGGCATTAAACCCTATCCCCCCTCAAAAAGCTTCGTGGCAGCTGTCATCCTGCTCGCAAGGGGTGGACGGATGGGCTCCTACTGGAGACCATCATTGTCACTGCTGAGCCGCTGGTGGGTGAAGGACGAGGTGGCCCTGGCAGCCCCAGGAGCTGCCAGCCCGTGCTGGGGGTCTGTCACTGCTGCTGGGATGGGGCCGTGAGAGCAGCACCCGGCACTGAGGGGCAGGCACAGCAGCACACCTGCATGGACACTCACAGGGCCTCCCATGCACTGCCACCCAAGGAAAAGACGGTTCTGACTGTGTTACAACAAGAGAACTCAAACCTTTCTACTCGCCGTAGTCCTTCAAGCAAACATCATTATGTAAAACAGAGACATAAAGCAGCAGAGCACTGCAAAAATCAAACTCCAGGGTTTGCTGGCTTCCCCTTGGGCAAACCCCTTCACACCCCGGCTGCTCCAGACATCTCCGAGGGCCTCGTGTCCCCAGGCCTGGGCAGCCTTGGGCTGGAAGAGAATTCCCCATGTCCCCATCTCACAGATGAGAGATGCCAGTGCAGAAGAGGGAGCCCGAGGAAAGAGCAAAACACAGCAGGGTTTGAAGCAAGCCTTGCTGAACCCCAGCCCAGAGACAGGGGAGGGAGAACAGCAAGTGTCTGCATTCAGAGAGCCCGGCTGTGCTCTGCCTGTCTGGCCCTGCTGGTGAGCCCCGAGCCCCCTCGGCCCGAGCCCATGGACAGGGGCTCCCGGCTGGGCATTTGCAGCCCTGCTGACACCCTCCTTCAGCTGCACTTGGCTCTGCTTCCAGGGGATTTTTCTAGATTGAAACACTGCTGCTCCCCCATTCAGAATGGGAACATCTGTGAAAAGGGGTCATTCATAATAAACTTGTGAGTGCCGGCTAGGAAAAAAAAATACTCGGCCCAGAAAACAACATCGCCTTTATTTTTTGGTGCAGCCGCCTGAGCCCGCAGCACCCTCGTGGGTGAGGCAGGGAGGGCTGGGGGGCTCAGCTCAGCCCCCTGCACCCCCAGCCTGCACAGCTCCCCAGGCATGGCCTTGTGGAATGGGACAGGGACCAGCAGCACCGGGGGACACATGGCAGGGCCAGGGCACAATTCCTTCACTCACCTCCCTCGCATCCTAACAGGCACAAATCCCCACATGTGGCAGCAAAGCAAACGAGTTTTATTACTCAATAAAATATTTGAAACAAAATAAATGGTTTTGTCAAACACTATATCTCCTCAAATAATAATGCACCAGCTTACAAAGAAAAACAACCGACATTCATATTCTATGGCAAAGGTTTATTTCGCCTCCCAGAGGAGAGCGGAACGGGCATTTCAATTCCGAATTCAGATACTGTATGGGAATACAGTAACTATAGTTCTCAGAGGGTTTGTGCAAATGCCAGCAAAACAAACCCCAAATCAAATTTATTAGCTGGTGGAGATCTCTAACAATCTTACACAGTGACTGATGAAGCCGTCGGGGAATTCCTTTCAACATTAAGTGATTTAAAGCCCCTACAGAAACTTCATTGTCTGTTCTAAGACAGAAAGAGTTCCTCGGCATCCAGTACTGCTCCAACAGCAGCACCGGGGTGGGTATTATTGCCAACGTGTGTTTCCTTTAATCTGGAAACCTCAGCAGGAGTCCTGACATCCCAAGTCCTGTGGAGAACTGTAAAGGGAAGAAGTGCAAATTAATTAAGAATTGCAGCCTGTGTCCTAAAGAGCCCGTCTGTATTTTGATGGCAAGGCTGGGATGCTCACTTCTGCCCTGAGCGTGCTTCCAGAAAACGATCTGGATGTCATTCCCCTACATGGATCAGCCACTGAACACCCACAGTTTGCTCAGCACGGGGCAGAGCCGGAGGTTTTGGACACAGCCATCTCCCACCAAAGCACGGAGGCCAGAATTGGGCTGGTTGTGCTGCGGCGGTGCCAAGCTGCTCTCTGGGAAAGCACCAGGATGGTGGCTGGGCTCCCACTCCAGGAGGTGAGATGCCCTTCCTGAGGATGCCTGAGGGGAGGAAGGTGAAGGCACAGCCAGTGCATCCACACCACCCAGCCCAGGTCAGCTCCCACAGAACCATTTTTAAAAGCAAACCCAGAAATGCACAGCTCTAATTGCCAGGTTTTTGTCATACACACTCGTAACTGGGTCATTTGCATTTTAGCTGCTAAAATATCAGGGGGATGTTATTTAATCAGTCATCACAGCTTACAAAGTCCTAAGTGAGAGAATATTTTTTGATTGTCTGTGCTTGTATCTAAACATCTCACAAACCCGCCAGCCAGTTCTCTTCATTTCAATTAGGGCAATGCTGATCGTTAGCTAACTAATAAGGACCAATTTTCTGTCACAACTATTTCCTAATTAAATTCAAAACAGAGATTTCTAACCCAGATGGTCAGTGATGCTACAGATTTGTTTAAATTTGGTATCACAGTAACAAACTACTAATTAGGGTTTGTAAATACACCAATTCCCTTATGACTTAGTTGTTAGTAATGCATACAACTGGTTTATTAAAGCACTAA
The DNA here is from genome assembly GCA_013397795.1 of Orthonyx spaldingii. NCBI lineage: Eukaryota > Metazoa > Chordata > Aves > Passeriformes > Orthonychidae > Orthonyx > Orthonyx spaldingii. The sequence goes on from VZTJ01003522.1 coordinate 336,876, forward strand.
TTGTGTCTGGCTTTACTTGGGCCTAACACATAATCCACTTATCACATCCTGGTACCAACTCATTTTGAAGGGATTATGAATGAAATCATAAATGAGGTCTTGCATCCCTTTCCCGGTATGGTTAATAAAGGTTTGGTGTCATATTTAGATGGCATATTTAGATTTTGTGTCTCTGATGGAGAGCAGCCCCACAGTGACACTGGTGCTCCAGTCTCCAAAGGGTGTTTAATGAAAAACGTTCTGGATGCCACCCCCATGCCCAAAAAGGGGTTTCTGCCCCAGCTCTACAGGCCAGCAAATCATCCCAGCAGCCAAGCTCCTCAAAAGGAGCTCTGGAGTTTCCCAGAGAAAGCATTGAATTGTTTCTTTCGCACTGAAGTCAAGCTCAGCCCCGCCACAGGGCCGCGGCTGGCACAAGAGGCTCACGAGACCCCTGTCCCTTTCCCTGGAGACCCTCACAAGCCTCGACCACCTTCTTGTAGAGGGATGGAGGACACCAAACCTGCATTCCCTCTTGCCCTTGCAGAGGGACAGCTGTCTGGAAAAGACTGTGTGTTTTATGGAAGGCTTTGTCCCAGGGAGCCCAAACGGGCGATACCCCACAGCTGGACCCAGGGGCTCAACGCCCCTCACTGCCACGGCTTTATCGAGTGTGCATAAAGTAGGAAATAAATGATAGATAACTGTGAATTGCAAGGTTATGTAAACATGGAGGGGGTTTCAGAAGAATCCTATTAAACCATAAAAGAAAAGCATGGATGGTTTATCACATCACTAAGACCCAAGAATGCATTAATAAATAGAAGAATAGATAACGAACCGTGGAGTACAAGGCTAAACTATCCGCTATTGTGAGGATCCTGTGACAGTAGAAACAATGAAGGGGAAGAAAAAGCTTTGTTGGTCTGTCACCAGAACCTTGTAGTGTATCTTTTATAGCCTATTTTTAATGAATTCACAGCACCTATCAGTTATTCTCTGCCCAAATCCCTCATTTTCCTCCCTCTTGAATGCAAATTCCCATGCTGCACTCTGCCTTCACCATGACTTCCCCCCTTAAACTCAGGGTTTCTCTGGGTTTCAATGGCCTTTCAGCCACAGCGAGAACAGGTTTCTGCTTTCATATTTCCAAAGGGTTTTCAGGATGGTAACAAAAGTGAAGTTTAATGCAAAGCAGGAGTACCTCTGAGCCTTGCTGCACCCTTTGCATCTTCTGTGACAGGAGGATGAATGCTCAGACAGGTCTAATTCAGCCCGAAGTGACGATGCCCAGACGTGCCTGCAAGGGGAAAAAAAAACACATGAAAGCTGCTGCTCCTCTTGCTGTTTTCCAGCCCTCTGCAAATAACACTGAGAATTGTTGGAGGGGACTTAATATTAATCCAAGAGATAGTACCCTCTTTGTAGACACTACTGAGACTCACTAACAGTTTATTTTCACTGCACTGAGGGGGTTTTATCATTAAATAAGGACCCAGGATACATTTACTGTAGATTACTTTTATTTTTACTACAGCGTCGTTAGGTACAGAGCACTAAGGAGACAGGGCTGACCATGACACGCTCTGCAGTAAAACCCCTCGGTCCTGCCTCCACCAGAATCTGAAATCCTGATCGATGTCCATGTAAAAAATCCCAAAGACTTTGTGCTGCTGTGCTGGCAGCTCGGTGCTGCGCTGACATTTTGCAGGAGCACAGCCTCAACAAGGCTGGCAGAGGCAGGAGAAGGTCCATGTTAAAGACAGGGAATCTGGCACAGCATGATGGATGCCCAAAAACTCAAAAGTTCTTTTGGAGGCAAACCCCACCTGAAGCAGGTCCCCCAAGGAGCCTGCGCTGGGCCCAGTATGAGGTTCAAACTGGGAACTACTTCTACCTCCTTACTCCTCACATCCCCAGAGGATGTTGCAGGTAAGTGGGAGAAGCCAGACAGCTGTTGACTTTCCTCACACTGAAAAAGGGGAATTAAAGAGACCCAATTGAACCCCAAGCAGCAGTCAGGAAAGTGGATTTGCCTTTTTCTGAACTATCCACACTCAAGCTCCCAGCAGCTTTTGGTGCCTGTCCCAGCAGCGCATCCCTATGAGCTCACGGGGCGTCCCGCAGGACAGCCACACCACAGGGTCCCTTGTCCCCAGGGACATGATGGGAGGCCACCTCGCCTCTCCTTTGCTGGGTGCCAGAGGCAAGGCACAGGCAGGGAGGCAGCTGCCCTCCCTCCCCTCCGCCTGGAGCATCTCTTCTGACCACGGAGGAGCAGAGAGCAGGCAGCTGCTCTCCCAGGAACACACTTCAGGCCGGTGAGGAGTACAGCCGAGTGCTCAACAGGCTCTGGAAATAAGTGGAAGTCAAATAAGTTTGCCACTCTTTGTCCCCCTTTCAATATCTAGCTTTGATCAAAATCCTTGGATACTCAAGTGGTTGTTGACTTAATGTAGTAATGAGACATAGCCTTAAGTGAGGCCATTTCCGTGCCCATTCAGGCTCTCTGAGAGCAAGGGATGCAGGAGGAAAAGCCTCTCCTGGTCTCTGGGAGCTGCAGCAGAGCCCGGAGCAGAGGCCTGGCTCCAGCTCCTAGGAGATGCAGCAGGAAGGTCTGGTGGCCACAGCTACACGAGGCACACTTAACATCTTTTTTATGCAATAAAGCCGCACTAGCGCGCTGCTGGGTGACACCAAGAAATCCACTAAAAATGCCTCCTCTGAAAGCTGCACCATGTGGCCAAGGTTATTCTGGAAGGCAGAGCACACTCCAGTCTCAGCGAGGGCGTCTCCCAGTGCCGCTGCCAGGGTCATGCCCGCTGCTCCCAGAGGTGACCTGTGCAGTGGCTCCACACCCCACAATGGCCCTTCGCTCTCACCCCTTGCAAGGCCACCAAGCCAAAGTGACAAACTCCAACAGGACCCGGACACCAGACACCAGACACCATTGTCTGGTTTGCCTCCTCCTGGAGACCACTGGAGAAGAGGGTGGCATCATCCCAAGGACATGGACTGGACTATCTTAAAGGCCCTTTCCAGCCTAAAGGGTTCTGTGATTCCCTGGGCAGGCTATCGACCTGAGCAAGGCAGGAGGGAGGGAAGAGCCCAGGAGCCTGGATAAAAACAGCAAGCCCCAGGAAAAGTAAAAATTCTCCAAATGACGGGGAGCACCTCAGCCAATTAGGATTTTAATTCCCCTCGTTATGCACAGCCAGTCAATAAATTCTGCACCAAGCAGCTGCTCTAATTCTTAAGCCCATTAAGCCCTACATCTGATAGGCGGGCAGGAGGGGCTGCCGGGGGGCACAGACGGCGCTCCTCGAGATATGAAACATTTCCTCTTGTGCATCTGGGTCACTCCACCCAGCCCCACTCCGAACGGGTATTTTATGGAGGCGGCGAATAAGAATTTATACAAATATCCTGCCAGAGACACACACCCCACATATGGAGAGAATAAAGAGGTGACTGGATGAGATGTGCTGAGAGAGTGTTCGTGCTGTAACAGAGCAGGAGTGTAGAGCTGGAGGGGAAAGTCTGGGATGGAGCAACAGGATTTGGGTGTCTAAAATTGAGGGAGATGATCCCAAAGAGCTGGGCAAGCAGCCAAGAGTGAAGAAAAGCAGGATCAGAGATGCGAGGAGGAAGAAACTCATGGAGCAGTATGGCAAGCCCAGAGAGGGCTGGCGCTGATGCAGTAGGAGGCCAGGAGCCACAACAACAATTCCTGGAGCGAAGGGGCAGATGGTTGGAGCGGAGGTATCCCCCCAGCTGCAGAGATGAAAGGCAGGAGAGAAAAGGGAATACACTGGGAGTGGAAAAGCCTTTGGCAGCCAAGACGGTTTTGCTTGTTAATTGGCAACAAGCTAACACATTAATTACAAAGTTACTGGATGGTCAAGAAAAACATTGGCAGCAGAGCAATTTGCATTCCTCCAGAGACTCATTCCGGGCTGAACAGACCCTGCTCTAGGAATGCTGCCTCTGCCCAACCACATCCAGGACTGGAGCAGCCCAAGGCCTTGGAGCCAGGCAAAACATGAACAGGGACTAAAAACCATCCCACCTTTAGTTGAGCTCTTGCTCATCTCAGATTAGAGTGAAAGATTAATTGCAGGACGTGTGCATCCAGCCAAAATTTATCCTCTTTTCATCCCTTAGACACAAATTTGAAAATAAGCTGCCTACTGCAAATTCCAGCAGGGAATTTGCACAGCAGGGAAACAGGCCTACAAGGGGCTTCTCTCCCTGTCAGCTCCACAGGGCACTGGACAAGTGAGCAGTGATGAGCCCTTAAGCTTTGATCAAGGCAAGGGGGGCATAAATGAAAGTTTGATCCATTCTACGAATGCACTGGCTGCAAAGAGCCTGTTCCTCTAATCCTATCCAGCCTCAAAACGTAATTTCCTCACTTGGAAGGCTGGCTGGAGCCATTCATGTCTCAGCCCCAGCCAAAGCTCAATCTCTCTCCAAAGGCTCTTCCTAGACTGGAAGCCAAACACAGGTTTTATTGTCAGGAATCAAATGGAGCCATTGGCACGTCCTGGAAGTTGTGGCTCTCAAAGCCTGGCACACGGCTCCTGAAGGGCAGGAACACAGCACTGCTTGGAATCCCAACGCCAGGCTGTGGGCTGGGGAGACTGGCCAGCCACAGCAAAGCCTGCAGGACTTCTCCCTGCTGCATCCCAGATCTGGCACAGCCCTCTCTACTCCCTAAACCTGCCAACAGCTAAGGGGAGACATGGCAAAGCTCCAGACATCTGTTAGACAACCACTGTCAGCAGTGCCCTCCGTTGATCTCAAATGGAAGAATATTTCACTTTTCCCTGAACTTCCCAGCAGCTGGAAAGCTGGTGCACTTTGGTTTGGATTCAAAATCTTCTTTCAGGAAGGAGCTTGTGGGTTCAAAAGCTCCAATATTAAGAAGAAATTCTTCCCCGTGAGGGTGGTGAGGCAGTGGCACAGTTTTCCCAAGAAGCTCTGTGTGTTTATTGCAATTCCTGCAAAGAGCTCTAATAAGCTTGCTAATAAAGGCACAGATCAGTGGCTGCTGCTGGTAAATTAATTAGCAATGGCATCACTGTACTCTGATTAGTTGCCATCCCCCCACCTTGTAGGTTGAGACAGATTTTGCCACTCGTGTTTCAAACGCCACTAGAAGCCCACTTGAGCAAGCCCATCCAGAAAGGGAGACCTGCAGTGCTGGGCACATTCTCAGAACTGGGAGAAAATGGCTTTAAAACCTTCAGAGCTTGTCAAGGCCAGTTTATTCAAGGTAATTAATCTGTCATTTTAAGAGTATTATGTATTTTCTCCACAAATCAGCTGACAACACAATGGTGCTACAGAAGCATCTCAGTGTTGCCAGCCCCAAGAACAAGAGGCTCATGGATCAGCCTTTCCCCTCCCAAAGCATGGCATCAGCTGGAAATCCATGATTATATGGATTGGCTTCTCTCCCTTGCCTGCTGGGGTTTGAACTCAAGGCTCTCCATTTCCTCGCAACTGTGAGCACCAGGAATTAAGTGAAAGTTTTAATTCCAAAGATCACTGAACAATCCAAATCCAAGGAATGCACCTCAAAGGCCTATGGCTGCAGTGACAAGAGCCAATACTCCAGACCTGGAACTGCAATAACTGCAGCCCTCACCACCTCACTTGTGGCAGTGACACAGATGTGGGCACAGAAATCTTTCTATCACTTCTGATTACCCAAGTTAATAATTTAGCAGGAAATTGGGTTCCTGGGGCTCATTAGCATTAATTATTCCACAACACCCCACTCCTGAGGAGTGACTAAAGATGCTGTGACACACCCAGCAATGCACTGATGTATCTTCCTGTCCACTGTCCACCTGCAGCAGAGAGAATTTTAATTGACAGGAACCAAAACACCCTTTTGAGGTTCTCAGGGAACAGGCAGCCAACCCTTCAGAGGACAGTTCAGATGCTCGGTGCACTCATGGTACAATCCCCGGGCGCTGCTACACCAAATGGAGATCAAAAGCAACAATAGTCTGTAATCAAGGATATCTGCATAATAGTTTTCCTGAAGGATGTTTGTGCAGGTGAACGAGGAGTAAAGCATTGTTTCATCAAATGGTAATTTCCTTGTATCTCAGAGAATGAATCCCATTCGCTCGCTGGGGTATAATTCAATTAAAGGGGAGAACCCTACGCGAGGGAATGAAATCTATCGGTTTAAACTGTGATGCTACAAATCACACCAAGCAAGAAAATGGCATTTGGTCCTGACATTATGATTTATTTCCTACTCAGTATCTTATAATTCTCACAAGATAAGCCAAGACGAGAAATTATCGTGTGTATGTGGGGGTCGTGCTTGATCCTCCTTATTTTCCCTTCCCAACTGCAGGACTGTGTGTTTCAGCCTTATCTTTGAAGAGGCCAGTAAAATAAATGGTAATATTTTACAGAGGCAAAGCAACTCTTGCTCCGCACCCAAGGCGAGCTCAGGCAGTGTAAGCCCACTCCATGGACTCAGAAGAGACCACAGGGGCTTCTCCAAGCCCGGCCGAGCCCCTGCCCCAGTGTTGCCTACCCCGCACATCCCCCTGCTCAGGGCATCCAGGGAACTCTGGGAACTTTGCCAGGGGATCCTCATGCCTGCCTGTTCCACAAACCTTCTGGAAACAGCAACCCTGGGCTCCTCAACACCTTCCTCTGAGGAAGACCTTCCTCCCCAGATGCTGGCAGCTCACCAGCAGCACTGCTGGCTTTGGACAGGAGCATCCCCCAGTACAGCTGCTCTGAGACAACTGGACACAAACTCTCCTGCACCTCTGAGCTCTTCAGACATCTCCAACATCCAGCTACATCCAGCACGGGACTAGAGAGCCCCACTGCTTCTCTTCCTTCACCCCACTCCCCAAAGCCCACAACCCCCTTTCCTCAAGAGGGCAGAGAGGAAGGAACACTTTGCTCCATGGAGAACTCTCTCCTCTCTCCTACCACTGGGAGAGTCCCCAGCAGCTGGGAAGTGACAGGGGAAGGCTGTCAGTTGTCCAGCCTGGATGAGGCCCAGCATGGAGCCCTGCCAAGGGGAGGCTCCATGTCTGCCAGGCTGGGGATACTGCCCGTGCCCCAGCCCCACTCAGCCTACCTCGCCTGCCCACATTCTTCTCTCCTCCCTTGGCACCAGCCTGCAGGGAACCTCAGCTCATCTCCTTGGCCACCAGCAGGAATGCCCAGGCAGGGGGATGTGCTGTGATGCTGCTGCCCTCCTCGGTGAGGATGTCAGGAACCCCTCATCCATGAACAATCTGTGAATTCATTGTCTGGCCAATGCAGCTCAGCTCTTGGGCTGCCCATGCCACAGCTGCCCTTGGCACGGCACTGGGGTGGAAGCCGTGGGCAGCATTACCAGCAACACTTGGCTTCCTTCAGAGAGATTTTTTAGTTATTGACCCTCCTCCTCCTAATTTGCTTTCAGGATCTTAAAATCTTCCCCTTCTTACCAGCAGGAAAGCATCTTTTCCTCTCCTTGCTCACACTCCAAATTCCTGAGCACAGGTAAACAGACATACATTCCAGCCTGTCAGCAGGCAAGGAAAGCTAATTAAAGTATTTGTAGCACTGTTGCATGGCATTGCAATCCTCTGCAATTGGATCAGAAAGCTGTCTGGCCAAAAATAAGTGGTATTTGAATTTATTATATTTTTATTTTATGCAGTTTACCCCTTTATCACCACTCCCCATAACATCTCTATCATAAAAATGTTTCCACCTTATGGAAGTCTCTTCTCACAGACTTTCCTGAATGGCTGTGTGTCCATACAAACTTGACCTCTTGGTGAAGGCTGTTTTCTCCCAAGTGCACTAACAAATTTGTTAACAATGCTTCCAGTGGCGCTGGGGGTGGACAGCCAGGCTGGGGAACCTACAGCAGAGGACAAGCCACCCCAGCACGAGTTGGAGGAATAGATGGTTGACAGCCACTTTGTGCTTCGCACTTTACCTGTTACCTGCCCGTGCTTTTCCCTCTGGGAGACGTGGGTATACCGAATCAGTCCAAGTTTTACCCCTGAACCAAAAGTTAATCTGAGTTTGAGAACAAAAGCAGTGCTGTTTGTCCTTGCATGCCAAGGATTATGACTATTGAAAGGGTTCCTTATTATCGGCTTGTCACTGTCTCCGCTTTAATCTCCTCCTCTCCTCTGCTCCCTGCCTCACTCCTGCCGCTCTCGCCACCCCAGGATGCTCGGCCAGGCCAGCAGGACGCTCTGTGCGAGCCCTGCTGGGCAGCCCATGGTCTGTTCAGCTCCCTAACAAGATCATCACCTCCTGCCAGAGAAAATATTCCCACCAAAAGTAACTCCAATATCCAAACCCTTTTACTAACTGTTCTTTGACACAAACGGCCTCAGCAGCACGAGCAGATCCAAGTGCTGCGGGTCAGACGTGTTGTGCCTCCAGATACCTTTCTGGAAATCAGGTTTGCCTTTCCACAGAATTTATTGCATTCATCTGCTGACAGAATAAGGCAAAGCCCCACAAACAGCCATTTTTAAGACACTCTGAGCATTTTGGGAGCTGAGGCACCGATGCCACACACACTAACAGCTGGTGACAACCCAGGGCTGTCACATTAGTCAGCGCTGCAGCAGACGAGCATTATTTGCCCATCAGCCCTGAAAGCCATCGCTATGACCTGGGAAAGAGACAGGAGACATGGAACACATGGCTTGGATGGAGTCACACCGAGCACCATTATCGGAGTGAAAAACAGCTCGTTTTTAAAGCCTTCAGCGGCGGAATTCAGCGTTATCTCCTGGCTGGCACAAGGAAATCTTAGTGTAGCCATTATCTGAGAGCAAACTGGTTCTGTAGTTTGCAAAATTAATAGTATTTAGCCCTCTAGTTTCCGTAGTAACCAGCCCGCCATCCCTCCCTGCCTGCCCGTGACAAGGTCTCTGAAGCATTTCACATAGTACTTATCCATTTTCTTGCTCTCACCTCGCTCTCACCTTTACTTTCAGCGCAGAACGTAACACAATCCACTGCCACTAAAGACTAGGCTGAGAGTCAGATTAAAATTATCCCTGTTTGCCCTGACCTCTTTTCTCTGCAGGTGAGAGTGTCCCCATTCAGCAGCTAAATGAAGCAGAAATGATGGAGTGTTTGTTTTCCCTGACTTTTCCTCAGCTTGCCAGTAAATTTACAGCCACGAATATGAAGTGTTAATTTAATGTTCCCACTGAGCATCTCATTGTCAACAAAGGCTTCAAACCCTACGAGAGGAAAAGGTTAGCTCATGCAGAAAATGACCCTTATGGCTTGATTGTCTTCTGGTCCAGACTCGCGGCGAGCAGAAAGCGAAGGGCTTTGACTCGCAGCTTAATGCATTTGATGGCGATAAATGGGAGCTCTCTGCCTCGGCGCGGGGACAGAATCACCTGTAATGCTCACTTATTTGTCCGTGCAGACAATCTCCACAGCACGAAAGGGAAGCGGCCTCGTCGGGCCCCTTCCCCATC